>OY982579.1:14653085-14798873 GCA_963859945.1 Euplagia quadripunctaria | reverse complement strand
TATTTTAACCGTACGACGACAGGCTATTCACATACATCACTGTCTTGACCGGCCTGTTGGTCTAGTGGTTAGCGACCCTGACTGCTAAACCAGAGGTCGTGGGTTCGATTCCCACCCAGGACAAATAATTTTGTGATGAGCGCGATCATTTGTTCTGTCTGGGTGTAATTTATCCATAATATGTTTGTATTTAGAAATATATAAGTATGTTTATCAGCAGTCTGGTTGCCATAGTACAGGCTCTGCCTAGTTTGGGATCAGACGGCCGTGTGTGAGGTGTGTGAAGTTATTATTATTATTATTGGATACAGTGAATTGTTTTCATGTGAAGTATTAAAATATAAACATTCTTTCACAACACACTGTTTAAAATTATATATACTGCGTCGGTGTCGGTGTACCTGTACTCTGCGACTGTACGTCGACTGCACCATCGTCGTTTGATAACATTGAAATAGTCTACTATGTACCACTAATACCTTCACACGAGATGTCTTTTCGTAGCCGTCAACACATGTACGATTGAACTAAAACGTGTCGCAAAGAATATTATCACAACTCAACTTATAATGTAAAAATATTGTATTTATAGTAGAAAAGTCAAAAAATTCATCATTACATCTTGCTAAGTACATATTGCTTATGCGACCTAGGCTACAAAAAAAAACAAATATTGATATTAGCAACATTATTTCTGACCAATCAATGGAAAGGTAAAGTAAATTATTGTACGTCACCTTCTATTATTATTCCAAAATACATCAAAAGTATAAAATCCTACGGTATATGGGCAATCCGTGTTTAACATAGGGGCACGCGGGGCCCGTGCCCGGGACCCCCGACCTCAGGGGGGGGCCCAAAGCATAACATAAACTAACAAACAGCAAGTATCGCTGCACACGCATCACCTGTGTTGAAAAGATATGAGAGAAGAGGCTGTAGACTTGATAGACAAAGAAAAGATTTACAACAACAGCATAATTGACACATTAAATATGCACATTTAAAAAAAAAAAACAGCTTCACAGAAAGCCTTCGTTATAAATATGTTTTCTTTTCCTGTATGTTTATTATCCTTTTATCAAGTCAATAAATAAATTTTATGTTTATGTATTAACTCATCATCATCACCATAAAACTGTTTTTCTTTTAATTACTGCTTTGGACTTTCCTATGGGGCCCCAAGTTCTTGTGTGCCCAGGGGCTCCGGCCTACCCGAAGACGGCCATCTTTGACAATAAATTGAAATAATAGTCTATATGTAGAATATCCACAATGTAATAAGATTCCAGAGGGGTTTCGAGTATTTGAGAAATGTCACCAACTCTATGAAATAACGTTCCGAGTATAAAGGCAGTATGAGTTGAGTTCTAGTTGAACCATATTAATTGTGTCTATTTTGGTAAAAAAAAATCGTGTAACTTTCTAATCCCGAACCTTGGCTCGTAACACTGTGTCATGTAATAAACTTACACGAGACCTAATTCCTTCCAGGTGGATGGAGACTGGTCTATGGTCAGAAATGGAGAATTTGAAACATGTGTTCTGCGAGAAAAGGAACTCTAATGACCATGAAGATATGATGAAGGTAGGTGCCGTTTCACATAACATCATTTACATCATCAGAGGGCTCAAAGTGTCGTATGTAAGCTGAAGTTTTTTAACCGACTTTAAAAAAGGAGGAGATTCTCAATTCAACTATATTTCTTTTTTTATGTTTGTTACCTCAGAACTTTCGACTGGGTGAACCGATTTTGATGATTCTTTTTTTATTTGAAAGCTGGTTCTTCCCGTGTGGTCCCATTTCAGTTTGGCCCAGTTCTGACAATGGCATCCATGAAAAAACCATATATAAGTCTTTAATGGAATAGTTTTTCTTTTTTAAGTTGTTGTTTTTAAAGAATTATTTGTTTATTTAAACGCTAATCTCTGAACTATCAGATTTGAATATTTATTTTTGTGTTCAATAGAGTATTCATTGAGGAAGGTTATAGACTATGTAACATCACGCTACGGCCCTTAAGAGCGAAGCAGTGACCATAAACGCAGGTGAAACTGTAGTAGTCTTCGGTAGAGTCGTTAAAACACTGCATAGCTTACGTAGTTTCTCAGCAGCTTGGTTTTGGCATGAACTTGGATGAAATCGAGATTGTGCCCAATAACATTAAGTCGAGGCCAGTTGAAAACAAAGGGGTTGGCGATCTAAGTTGTTCAAGAATAAATCGCTGGTTTGCGAGAATAGCGACGGAACTAAAAATTATTGATTTTAGAGAATGGCAATGTTTTATGATTTCCGCTAGTGAACAAGCAATGGGGTCCCGAGGGCGAGGTTTTAAATAATGCACCACAAACTTTGTTAATTGCACTGTATTTTACAAGGGTTGGTGTCGCTCTCAATTTTGACAAATAACAAAAATGCCTTTTTATAAAGCTGCATGTAACGAAACCATATCGCAAGTCAGGTTTTAAGTACAACGCCATCTCTCGAATTAAATGATCACTAATTGCGAAATAGTTCCGTCAAAACAAATCTTAAATGCAATTTGGACAGCTAGAGTATTTCTTTATATATATTTAATGAACTTGAATATCAACGATTTATGATCGTTTGGCATATTTACAACTAGGGACTACGCCTGTCGCAGACTGCGATGATTGATTAATGCGGCTTTCCTATAATCAAGAAACGATTCGTTTTGCTTACGGACGGTAAAATATCGTTTTTTATCGTCCGAAAACGAATCGCTTCTTGATTATAGGAACGTGGCATAATAGTTTGATCGACTTATTCAATGACGACTTAAATCCCAATTCACCAGCAATGAGACAGTGTATAACCTATGCGCAGGAGTTCTACGAGCGCGTGCGCACGGACAAGGGCGCGCTGCTGTTCGCCGTGTACCGGGGGAAGGTCTCCGAGGGGATGGACTTCAAGGATCACCAAGCGAGGGCTGTCATATGTGTGAGCAGTAGTCACTAATCATTTTAATAACTTCACACACCTCACACACGGCCGCCTGACCCCAAACTAGGCAGAGCCTGTACTATGGTAACCAGACTGCTGATAAACATATTACATATTTGTAACGATTTGCAGATCCCTCTAGTGGAAACTGACACTTTTGTCTTTCCATCATTAAGATCTTCTAAAATAAAATACCAGAACAACAACAATTTTTGGGCTGACAAAAAAAATTGTCCAGCACTGGGCGAAACGCTGAGTTTTTAGCTAGCTGGTTGCTAGATTTTTATTCAATTTGTTTTGTCGACAGATGGGTATACCTTATCCCAATTCGTACGAAATTCCTATCAAAGCCAAGATGGAGTACAACGATAAGTATAGATCTAGAGGCCTACTTTCCGGGAGTGACTGGCTGCGAGTACAAGCTTACAGGTATAGTTGTCTTTAAAATATAAGAAGACTCAATGTAAAATATAAGAAGTCTTGTGATCAACTGTTTTCATTATTTTTGTTTTGTTTAGTAGCCATTGACGAGCTTCAATAACTATCAATAATAATAATTTAAAAAAAAACTATGTTTGACGAATCTTTTATAAATTACCGTCTGATTTCCACCTCTGGGCGAAAACTAGTATGAAAAAAGCAGATAAGGATCAAGTAACAGTGATGAAATAAAAATAAAGTCTATATAAATACATATATATATATTATATGTGTGCGATGTGCAGAGCGTTGAACCAGGCGGTGGGTCGGTGTGTCCGCCACAAGCGGGACTGGGGCGGGGTGGTGTTGGCCGACGCTAGATACTTAAAACCGCACTACACGGAGCATCTCTCCAAGTGGGTACAGAGGATGGTGAGTGCACCTGCACCTAATTATACTAACGATAGATATTTGCCTTTGAACGCCATTGTCATCTATATGTGACAAAGGAATTCTTGTTTTTCGTCAGAAAATATTTTTTAAGTGTTTATTTCGTATTACGGTACACCGTATTATTGTCACATATATGTGACAGTGGCGTTCAAGAGGTTAGTGTTGTTTGAGTACAGGTTATTTCTTGAATTTTTTTTAAGCAAAATCTATTTATCTTTTTACAAATGTCGTCGATATTTGGTCAATGCAAGTAATGCTTATTATGGTGCATTGAGAATTAGAAAAAGTAAGTAAAAGGCGAAAACCATTCCATAATGTGGGAGAGCCATGCTTCGGCACGTATGGGCCGGCTCGACTCCGCTCGATACCACGGCCTCACAGAAAACCGGCAGTGAAATGTGCGTGAAGCGTGAGTGAGGTTACCGAAGGCCCTAACCCTTCCCTCTCCCCTATTCCTGTCCTTCTCCTCTCCCCCTCTCCTCCCCTCTAATCCCCCTCTCCCGTCTTCTCCCTCTCCCCCTCTTCCCCTATTCCCATCTTAAAGGGCGGCACCCACTTGTGACTCTTGAGTTACAGGTGCCCATGGGCGGCGGTAGTCATTTACCATCAGGTGACCCGTCTCCTCGTTTGTCCCTTATACCATAAAAAAATAACTTATTTTTATATGTACTCGTGCTTATACTTACTTATACACTTAAAACAGTTAACTTCTTCGTCACCTTTAATATTTTAATTTATATTTACATTTCAAAACACAAAGGAAATTAATATTATAATTTTCTCAACAGCTAAACTCAAATCATCAAACTTATGAAAGTCTGGCGACCAGTTTGGACGACTTTGTAAAGAAAATGAAAGTAAGTGATGAAGAGGACGAACTCGCGATGTAATAAAAGACGGATATAAACAAATTAAGTGGTCTAGGGACTTTATTAAATAATGCCATATCAACAAGAAGTTTATATACAGAAAAACTTACAAAAATGTCGTTTTATGTGTAGTGTAGTGATTCTGTAAGTCAGAAATACTAGTTCCTCAATCAATCTCTCTCTTAAATACAAAGCCTACTTGTTAAACTATTAAAATAAGAATATTCTAAAAAAGTATGAAGATCATGACATTGCTCAGTGCCAAGCATTCATAAAACGGCGTACACACGTCACAATTTGACTTGAATCGTTGTCGTGGCGGACGCAAATCGTCCAATTCAATGTCATTGGGTGGCCAGAACCTAATCATGTCGGATGAAATTGGTATGTGTGTATCAGTTTAGTCTGCTTGCAGGCTGTGATTGTGACTTTTTTAGTTCCTCTGTTATATTTATAAGATGATTTATATTATAAGATCAGTACAGGTAGTAATTCTACAAAAAGAAAAACTATTAGGTATACGGGAACCTTTCTTACAAACGTCCGTCCAGCGAAGAAAATAAAATTAAATGAAAATTGGCGATTCAGTTGCGTAGGACGTGAAATCTGTTGGTAAGCCAATTCAATCGCAAATTTAATCAGTGGTAAAATTGTATCGTGTGGAAGCCGATTAAGAGTTTAAATTAATATTTTTATAATCTTAAATTGTTGTTTTTGTTAGGTAGATCCAGTTCTATTATTATCAGTGCGCCATATAGTTTAAGACAATTCAACATCCATAACAAAATTTGTGAGATTTGTGAGATTGGAATTAGATTATTATAAGTTTTTTTAATAATAATAATAGTTTAAAAA
Organism: Euplagia quadripunctaria; assembly: GCA_963859945.1. Classification (NCBI taxonomy): domain Eukaryota; kingdom Metazoa; phylum Arthropoda; class Insecta; order Lepidoptera; family Erebidae; genus Euplagia; species Euplagia quadripunctaria. The sequence goes on along the minus strand of OY982579.1, from coordinate 14,793,311 downwards.
ATGGCTCAAAATGTTGGAGTTACTCTCTAATTATTGTAATTTGTTTAGTCATCGGATGTAAAATTAACACAGTGCTCGTGAAGTCATGGATGCCCTGTTTTAAAAAGTAATCTTGATCTCATGTTTTATTTTTGGTTTATAAAGAAATAGCAATAAATTGTATGTCAAAGATCATTGTTGGGTTTGAAATTTCTTAAAACTGTGAGATGGTTAGAAAACTTTATCAACCAAAAATATTTTCAATATTAATTTGATCTTTTGAAGTCATGATAGTGTGGAGAAATGGGTGTGCTGGCCTTTCAATACATTATACTAATCGGCGCAGGTATTTTGATTGCGTGATGCAGGATCTGTAGTTACTGTGTGCGTCAGCTGATCTTCTCTAGATGGCGCTGAAGTTTGTTTTATTTAAAACACCTGTTTTTGTAAACTGATAAATAATTGAAACTAAAATATTAAGAGAGAAAATTAGAGGCTGGTTCTTTATTTTTATAATCGCAAAATCAGTAAACGTATTAAGTGACGTAGGTAAATTTTTATTACCATATTCTATATTATTTATAACGTGGAGTGTTAAAATTATGGTAATCGAGGAAGTTTCGATCGATTTCCTGCAGAAGCTTTTTATGGTATAAAATAATTATATTTTTTAAACAAACAGAATTGTGTGAAAGCATAGGCTTAGACCCATTTACAGATGGCAGCGGTCCGTTAGTCATATAGAACGGTCCGGTAGTAACTTTAGTCCTTGTTTGTGTTTAAATTATAGAAGTACCGGATGAAGGAAGGTCGTATCTACTCCGGGAGGTCCTAAAACTATAGCCTTTTTTCTGTGCAACTTACTCGTATTTACGACTGTAAAATGAAAATGCTCCGCACTGCATTCTATGTTTCGGGCCACTAGGCACTATTTCAGTGTAAATTATGAGTAAAAGTTATCGTTAAAAACGACATGTTAACAGTGACAAGGCAAATATTATTGTAACTCTTTAGTTAAGTGTTTTATTGTGAATATCTTGTAACTGTAATTTTATTATGAAATAAAAATTTATTTGTTTAAAGCTTGTTTTATTAAAGTATTGTTGAAGGTCTCGGTGTTGGTAGACAAATAAAAAGCGGACTGTATTTTACGCTGGTTTGTAATGTCGACAAGTAGGTACGTCGCACAGAGCAAGGATCCCGATCAAGTATATAAGGCGAGTCCTGCGTAATCGCGATGGTAGTGGGAGCCGTTCCGTCCGCCGCCCGCGCCTCTCCTTGCCTGCGCCGCCCCGTTCGCTAGTGGTTCAGCCGGTTAAAAGCTCCGGCTTACCGCGATGTCGAGGATCGAGGTTTGATTCTCGACAGTACTATCTGCTTCACAAAACCCAGTGAAGGCATTGTTGATTCCGCGGCTGTCGCGTATATAGCTCATTACCCGAGTCAGCACTCGAGTAATGAGCCATTTACCCGAGTCAGTTTCAGTCACACTGAAACTGACTGACTAGCTCGGTTGTGATAAGATATTTCTTTTCGGATGTGTATAAAACGTACAAATATGTAAGGAAAATAATGAGTCAACGATCTTTTAGCACGGTGCTAATATCGGAATCACGGCTACCATATTAACACAAGTCTCATACGGCACTTGACACTGACGAGTATACGTTCTCGATATATTTTTATACTAATTCTTTGAAATTCTTTGAAGTGATCAGAGGCACAAAAAATGTATACTGGGATTGGCCAGGAAGATAATGATTATTTCCTTACTATTGAATAAGAAACATTCGCTTTCCGCTCTAATTAAATAAAAATGAGGCGAAAGATAAAAATGTTATTGTTGGAATTTTAAACTACAAATGTTTATGCTACGCATGAATAATACCCATATAAGTACTGGCTATAAACCTAGCTCAGCAACAGATGCTAATATTAGACAAATATTGTAAAATAAGTTTGTATAAACCAGTGGCGTAACAATAGGGTGGCAGAGCGGGCAAAATGCCACGGGCCCATGGCCATAGGGGGCCCCCGGTCCCGACCTAAAGACCGTAAGCATAGGAGGCACGAATACTGAACTTGTGCCCCATCCTATGAATTAGCCATGGGCCTCTGATGATATAGTTATGCCACTGGTATAAACATTACTAATCTTTGAACCAATTAAGATATTTTTATTATTTAACAAAACTAATTACACCAAGTCGACCATGACAGATTAGTAAGACGGGATTACACATTCTCACTTTCGCAATTGAAGAATCTTGCAGCGATGAGAATGAGACAGTGCACCTGCGGAGAATTATTGGATAAAGAGAAAAGTATTTCTTTTTTTGGAATATAACAATTAAAAAAAATTCAAAGTAAACTTTTATTTATTTATCTATACAAGTTCTGTAAAATACAATTATTTTAGTCTGTAGAAATAAGAAGCCGATTTAATGTAGGTACCGTAGTATATAGTGTGATCGGTATTAACATTTTTTTATCGCATACAGAAATAAAATATGACTGCAGATCTTCATACATACTACACTAGTGCCGAAGGGAATATTTTATTAATAAATAGGTTCACCTGGCATGGGTTGCAATGCCTTTATTCTTTTTTTAAAAATTAAAAATGGGGGGCAGGAGGGTGAAAAATACTTTACGACCTATTCTCATACCTACCAAATGTACAAAAAAAATCATTAAAATCGGTCGAGCCGTTTCGGAGGAGTTCGACCACAAACGCCGTGACACGAAATTTTTATATATTAGAAGATAGTGTAATAATTCACTTCTTTATTGTACATCAGAAACATTAAGGAGTAAAATGAAGAACAATAGCGTTTTATACAATTGGCGGCCGTATCTATGGCAGTCTTTTACCAATCAGCAACCATGATGGAAAAAAATGGAAATAAGAAAAATATAAAAAAATATTTGGCTTCCCGGCTTTATAACGCCTTCCCCTTTCAATACTAATGTAAAATTGATGACAAGTGGAGAAAATTCACTAAAAATGTGTCATTAAAATTACTCCAGGAAAACTCACTTGGAGATTATACAACATTATACTGTATTTGAACGTTTTCCGCTTTCAGTTATCTCTTCACCATTGATGTCCACAATACTTTATAATAAAGGATTATTCACATTAGACCGTACCGGGTGCGAGTCGCCGAACCCGAGGCTCGGCTGTGTTCGCGGCAACTCGTGCGTTGCTCATCCGTGCCGCGGGCGCCGCACGTTGTAATGAATTACTTCATATTAAATGGTTGTAGCATTTTATATGAAGTAACCCGTGCGTGCCACGGCTCTCACCCGGCAAGTTCTAATGTGAACCATCCTTAACACTTATTATAACTTAAGTTAATCAGATTATCTATGTAGATAGATATATTACTGTGAACACATGATATGTAAATAAATAAAAAATAATTATACTTGTATTAATTGTCTTACACCGGTACCATCGCGCCATATACATTCTAGGTAATTAAATCGACTTCCTGTTTTTTTATTAAGCATAGCTTAAAAAATGATTATCGCATAATTTGTTTTTTAACTTAATACGACAGTAACGCCTTAGTATTACGAAATTTCACACAAGAAAGATTTAATGTTGAAGACAGGTAAGTATATTTTTGCAGAGAAAGTACACGAGCGCTATTCATCAGCAATACTAGGACAGGTGACTCGGGTCTACAAAGCTCTATGGCGATTGATATAGAGTTGGCAATGCGCTGTCACATGGTACGGGAGTTTATGGGCATCGGTAAATTTACCATCGAACAAGACATATTCTTGTAACAAGACAAATAGAACGTCATATTTTTAGAATATGGATTAGAAATATTATTAGTACAGTCACGATATACAATATAGCATTCATTTAAATTCAAATATTTCAGTACAGAACTTAGATATCTTTTTTTTTGAAGTGAAAACTTCTTTAGCGGCGCTGGACACTTTTTAAGATGGGTAAAAAATGTTAAACTCGCGTCAGTTTTGAGGGTCACGTGGACCCTGATCGAAAATGTATGGAAAATGTGTCCTATATTTAAAAAATATTTTTTATGACGAGATTGAAAATTCGTAAGACGGAGGCGAGTTTCTTATATTTACATGTACAGCGTCAGAGAGACATGGAGAGGGAGGAAGGGAGGTAGGGAGGGAGGAAGAGAGAGAGGGAGAGGGGCAGGGAAAGGGTAAGGGAGAGGAAGAGAGAGATGTCACCAACCTGTTAATGTGATGTTTTAAGTTCGTCGTTTCGTTTAAGGTTTCACTTCTGTTGGCAGTCCCATGACTGCCAGTTTTTTTCGTTTTGTTTTTTTTCCATATTAGCGTTTACGACTGTATCTTACGGTTCCATATACCAATTCTGACACACCCAGTATAGAGTAACCCTTATTTATTATTACAAGTGTATATACAAAAATATTCTCATTTCATCATCTGCGGATAGATACACATTAGTTTACATTTTAATTTATTTATGTACAACTATTACCTAAGTTCAAGCCAGGCAGACAGCAACACAATATTGGTTGTCTTTTCGCTCAAAGTCGATCGTAGGGAACTAGTTTGATTCTGATGTTCCGAAATATAATGTTTGAAGGTACATTCACACATTTTGATTATGATCACAAAGAACAAAGTAGATACATTTTTACAGAGAGGTATAATCTATTTGTAGGTGAGGAAGACACTCATCAGAAACCATATTCCTGTTCTGGTACAATTTCTGGTAAATCTTTTAATTTAATTATATACAAGTTTTCATTAAATCATAATATAAAAATGTGTCTAAACAGGTTTGTTTATGGGCTTCTTTCTTCTTTTACAATGCATTTAAAAATTTAAAATAAACAAAAATATGTCAGATGCAAGGAAAACAGATATTTTTTTGTAATAGCAACAATGAATTAACTAACGGCTAATATCACAGCGTCAGTCTTCATTCTCTTCGAACTGATCTTGCGCGGTAAAGTGGGCTGTTGTGCGTCGATCTTGCGAGCACTGAAAAAATAACTAATATAGTTAATATTATGTAACTAAGGGACCATCCATAAATTACGTCACACGTTAAGGGGGGAGAGGGTCAACGAAGTATGATATTATGTACTGCTGCTATAATAGTGATAAATAATATTTTGTGTTTTGTTAATTTTGTAGAATGTTTAATTTGATGTTGATTTTATTAAAAAATAATATTTTTTTACTGAAATTTGGGAAATTGGAGAAGGTAACATGAAATTCGTGTGACGTAATTTATGGATAGCCCCTAACAGACCAAAGACGATAAGTACGTCTGGTAGGTATACATTCATTCATACTATACTTTTTTAGTGTCTTATTCTTTACAAAAAATGCTGAATACGAAAAGCAATGATAAATTCAGTAAAAATAATAATCTAATTTCTATAATACAAGCAAGTCTCAGTTTAGGAATCAGTATATGTCATTTACGCTACTGTACAGACCTGACCTTTAGTTTTGTGTGTCATTGTTTGTTGTACTTTTGAAATAAATTAAAAATAAACTTTAATTATTTTAAAAAAAACTAACAAAAAGACGAATATTTTCGATATACATCATTATCAAATAACCACTGAATTCGAAGTTAAACGATAAGATGGTTTGTTAGGATCACTTGGTAATTTATTAATTTGGCTAATTCAAATCATAGTATTACTATTTATGTTAAACAATATATGAAACTAGTTACTCTTCAGAAAAAATTTGAAGGTCACTGAAGTTAAATAATATTTTACTGACAAACCAAGCTCCAACTCCCTATGGTTTTACCCACGCAATAGATTCCTGAATTCAGTAACATAGCCTATGTTATTTCTGGATGTCTAATGTAACTTTCTGGTGGTAAAAAATGATAGAAATGGATTTCGATCGATTCAGCAGTTCCAAGTCCTTTAAAAATATATTTCCTTTTTATAAAATGAGTACAGATAATATAGAATTGTTACAGTGTTGCCACTGACGTCAATAACATGAGCCATGGTAGAAAATGTGGCCACTCACAGTTTAGTGCAGGAGGCAGCTCTGTTGTCTCGCCGCAGATGCGACACGTGGAGGAAGGAGCGCTGGCAGTGCTCGCACGAGTATGGACGCTCGCCCGTGTGATACCTACATACACAAGTGTGGCCACTCACAGTTTAATGCAGGAGGCAGCTCTGTTGTGTCGCCGCAGATGCGACACGTGGAGGAAGGAGCGCTGGCAGTGCTCGCACGAGTATGGACGCTCGCCCGTGTGATACCTACATACACAAGTGTGGCCACTCACAGTTTAATGCAGGAGGCAGCTCTGTTGTGTCGCCGCAGATGCGACACGTGGAGGAAGGAGCGCTGGCAGTGCTCGCACGAGTATGGACGCTCGCCCGTGTGATACCTACATACACAAGTGTGGCCACTCACAGTTTAGTGCAGGAGGCAGCTCTGTTGTGTCGCCGCAGATGCGACACGTGGAGGAAGGAGCGCTGGCAGTGCTCGCACGAGTATGGACGCTCGCCCGTGTGATACCTACATACACAAGTGTGGCCACTCACAGTTTAATGCAGGAGGCAGCTCTGTTGTGTCGCCGCAGATGCGACACGTGGAGGAAGGAGCGCTGGCAGTGCTCGCACGAGTATGGACGCTCGCCCGTGTGATACCTACATACACAAGTGTGGCCACTCACAGTTTAATGCAGGAGGCAGCTCTGTTGTGTCGCCGCAGATGCGACACGTGGAGGAAGGAGCGCTGGCAGTGCTCGCACGAGTATGGACGCTCGCCCGTGTGATACCTACATACACAAGTGTGGCCACTCACAGTTTAATGCAGGAGGCAGCTCTGTTGTGTCGCCGCAGATGCGACACGTGGAGGAAGGAGCGCTGGCAGTGCTCGCACGAGTATGGACGCTCGCCCGTGTGATACCTACATACACAAGTGTGGCCACTCACAGTTTAATGCAGGAGGCAGCTCTGTTGTGTCGCCGCAGATGCGACACGTGGAGGAAGGAGCGCTGGCAGTGCTCGCACGAGTATGGACGCTCGCCCGTGTGATACCTACATACACAAGTGTGGCCACTCACAGTTTAATGCAGGAGGCAGCTCTGTTGTGTCGCCGCAGATGCGACACGTGGAGGAAGGAGCGCTGGCAGTGCTCGCACGAGTATGGACGCTCGCCCGTGTGATACCTACATACACAAGTGTGGCCACTCACAGTTTAATGCAGGAGGCAGCTCTGTTGTGTCGCCGCAGATGCGACACGTGGAGGAAGGAGCGCTGGCAGTGCTCGCACGAGTATGGACGCTCGCCCGTGTGATACCTACATACACAAGTGTGGCCACTCACAGTTTAGTGCAGGAGGCAGCTCTGTTGTGTCGCCGCAGATGCGACACGTGGAGGAAGGAGCGCTGGCAGTGCTCGCACGAGTATGGACGCTCGCCCGTGTGATACCTACATACACAAGTGTGGCCACTCACAGTTTAATGCAGGAGGCAGCTCTGTTGTGTCGCCGCAGATGCGACACGTGGAGGAAGGAGCGCTGGCAGTGCTCGCACGAGTATGGACGCTCGCCCGTGTGATACCTACATACACAAGTGTGGCCACTCACAGTTTAATGCAGGAGGCAGCTCTGTTGTGTCGCCGCAGATGCGACACGTGGAGGAAGGAGCGCTGGCAGTGCTCGCACGAGTATGGACGCTCGCCCGTGTGATACCTACATACACAAGTGTGGCCACTCACAGTTTAGTGCAGGAGGCAGCTCTGTTGTGTCGCCGCAGATGCGACACGTGGAGGAAGGAGCGCTGGCAGTGCTCGCACGAGTATGGACGCTCGCCCGTGTGATACCTACATACACAAGTGTGGCCACTCACAGTTTAATGCAGGAGGCAGCTCTGTTGTGTCGCCGCAGATGCGACACGTGGAGGAAGGAGCGCTGGCAGTGCTCGCACGAGTATGGACGCTCGCCCGTGTGATACCTACATACACAAGTGTGGCCACTCACAGTTTAATGCAGGAGGCAGCTCTGTTGTGTCGCCGCAGATGCGACACGTGGAGGAAGGAGCGCTGGCAGTGCTCGCACGAGTATGGACGCTCGCCCGTGTGATACCTACATACACAAGTGTGGCCACTCACAGTTTAGTGCAGGAGGCAGCTCTGTTGTGTCGCCGCAGATGCGACACGTGGAGGAAGGAGCGCTGGCAGTGCTCGCACGAGTATGGACGCTCGCCCGTGTGATACCTACATACACAAGTGTGGCCACTCACAGTTTAATGCAGGAGGCAGCTCTGTTGTGTCGCCGCAGATGCGACACGTGGAGGAAGGAGCGCTGGCAGTGCTCGCACGAGTATGGACGCTCACCCGTGTGATACCTACATACACAAGTGTGGCCACTCACAGTTTAGTGCAGGAGGCAGCTCTGTTGTGTCGCCGCAGATGCGACACGTGGAGGAAGGAGCGCTGGCAGTGCTCGCACGAGTATGGACGCTCGCCCGTGTGATACCTACATACACAAGTGTGGCCACTCACAGTTTAATGCAGGAGGCAGCTCTGTTGTGTCGCCGCAGATGCGACACGTGGAGGAAGGAGCGCTGGCAGTGCTCGCACGAGTATGGACGCTCGCCCGTGTGATACCTACATACACAAGTGTGGCCACTCACAGTTTAATGCAGGAGGCAGCTCTGTTGTGTCGCCGCAGATGCGACACGTGGAGGAAGGAGCGCTGGCAGTGCTCGCACGAGTATGGACGCTCGCCCGTGTGATACCTACATACACAAGTGTGGCCACTCACAGTTTAGTGCAGGAGGCAGCTCTGTTGTGTCGCCGCAGATGCGACACGTGGAGGAAGGAGCGCTGGCAGTGCTCGCACGAGTATGGACGCTCGCCCGTGTGATACCTACATACACAAGTGTGGCCACTCACAGTTTAATGCAGGAGGCAGCTCTGTTGTGTCGCCGCAGATGCGACACGTGGAGGAAGGAGCGCTGGCAGTGCTCGCACGAGTATGGACGCTCGCCCGTGTGATACCTACATACACAAGTGTGGCCACTCACAGTTTAATGCAGGAGGCAGCTCTGTTGTGTCGCCGCAGATGCGACACGTGGAGGAAGGAGCGCTGGCAGTGCTCGCACGAGTATGGACGCTCGCCCGTGTGATACCTACATACACAAGTGTGGCCACTCACAGTTTAGTGCAGGAGGCAGCTCTGTTGTGTCGCCGCAGATGCGACACGTGGAGGAAGGAGCGCTGGCAGTGCTCGCACGAGTATGGACGCTCGCCCGTGTGATACCTACATACACAAGTGTGGCCACTCACAGTTTAGTGCAGGAGGCAGCTCTGTTGTGTCGCCGCAGATGCGACACGTGGAGGAAGGAGCGCTGGCAGTGCTCGCACGAGTATGGACGCTCGCCCGTGTGATACCTACATATGCAAATAATGATGAAGCGGCTGTTGTAAGACCACTCTACTAATACTTAAAAGAGCACAACGTACTTAAAGTTATATACTTTAATTTTAGGGATTTCTATATCTAACATCACGATTATTCGAATTATCGGCGCCTTTTACATTAAGGCTAACGATCGAACATCTCTAAGTAGTAAGCGGCGCAAAGACAAGATATTTATAGTTCTGTTATGCAGAACTGTACTATGTGATACCAATTTTCTTTTTTTTTTTTTAAATACAACTCCCGCATTAGGAATTACTCCTGTGTCGCGGGGGACTTTACAAACATAGAAATAAAGGACACAAAGAACACCCAGACTCAGGTGGGAATCGAATCCACGACCTATAAGCATAGCGGTCAGGGCCACTAACCACTAGACCAACAGGCCAGCCAACCAATCTACTGTAATATTATTAATCCATCTCCACAAATTTGTAAAAATCGATGAAAAGGTGTTACAGAAAGGTGTGGTCATATTTTAGGGTCGTATATCACGTAAAGTGCTAAATTTTACAAATGTACAAATTTTAGAAAAATAATGTGATTTATAATAGAGAAATCAAATTTTAAAACTGATAAATTGAACGTCGCCTACATAAAACACTCTTAAAATTTGACAACACCTTTCTGTAACACTGTATAAGTGTCTAACTGATTTTTACTACTTCTACTGTAGGACTGACTTAAAAAATGTTAAATAGTCTCAGTTACGCACAAGTTCCTGAATAATCACATCACAAGTTAGTGTTAGGTGTTTTTCAACATAATTATATGAACGCCAAATACCTTTTGTGTACGACAAGGTCGCTCTTCTTGTAGAATTTCTTCCCACAGCCGGCGTGGTCACACACGTGCGGGGTCAAACCTTCGTGATCGCGGGACAGGTGCGTCTTCAACTAAAAAAAAAACATCGTTCGAATCGGTCTAAAAATTTAAGTTCACTGAAGTCCTTTTTATGTCCAGAAACTTTTTGAAGTGAAACTTCTTTAGAATCGTTGTGATTTGAAATTCGATGAAACGGAAGCATCACGATAAAGTTCCTATAAGCTTTGTCTTTGCGCCTACGTACTATATGTCAATGTCAACGTGGTGTAATTTTTGTGCATTTTTTCTCCATATTTCACTTATACTTGATTCGCTACAAATTTACATTAAAATCCATTCAATCAACCTTAACCTATATTGAAAACGATCTTTGTTGTGTACAGTTGTAACTGGACTTCAAGTTTGCTTAATGTTTATTATTAAACCCATTATTTCTATATCGTGATCTGTTTTTCTGAAGTTTCACTTCTGCCGTGTGTGAATTGCACACATACACTTTTTTGACACACGTGGTGACACCGTTGTAACTAGCATACCTAGCATTGAGTGATGCTGAGCGGAACGATTCACCACTGATTCTGTACCAAGATTTAGATGGTCGCACACTTTATGTACGCAGCAGCTCATCATAAACCATTTGGCTTGTCAGGCATGCTTGGATGCCTAGAATGGTCCAAAGATTCCTGTCATTGGATTCATCTATACTCCTAAAACTACGCATCGCTATTGAGGTAAAAATCAATCAATACAAACCAGCCGGGGCACAGAATACGTGTTGTGACAGAGGTGACATTAGCTGCCGTCAGCACGGCCGGTGTGTGCAGGGGCCGGTGCTTGTTGAGCGTGGAGCGGTACTCACCAGCCAGGGCGCAGAGTAGGTGTTGTGACAGAGGTGACACTGGTGGGCCGGCAGCACGGCCGGTGTGTGCAGGCGCCGGTGTTTGTTGAGCGTGGAGCGGTAGCTGAAGCGTTCTCCACATACACCGCACAAGTGCGCACGGAGTGATGGCTCGTGCAGTGCTAAGGCACAACATTACTCTTAATAACACTTCTGTATTAGTGGGACCTATCTCACCCAAATGCATCGCCGACACATGTAGGTTCTAAAGGTGATTTAAAAATGATTGGGATTGGGAATGCCCTACTCCCCTGTCTAAATAGTTCAAATAGCACATCAATCCTCAGAGAGACACTCATTAGAATAACATCAGACGGAGTGATAATACGAAAATTGAGAAACAGCATTATCAAGTACCTTTGTTTGCAAAAAAGTCTACTAAGACACGCATACAAACAAACAAAGTAATAGCAGAATTCATTCAAAATTAAATAATGGTTACTAACTAATAAAACAAGAAAGGAGTTCTCGTTTTGAGGAATCGTTAAATGCAAGGAAAATATTTACACACTGGCAAACATAACATTATTTAATATATTTCTTACTTTTGATTAAGTTCGCAAAAAGTGTGATGAACATAGAATGAATAAAACCATCACGTTCTAAAAAAAATTAAAACTTGAATACCTACACACCCCGTCTCTCCCTGTTTAAAAAAACTATCAGTCGTAGGACTGCACGTTAGAAGTGAAAACACATACATCTGTATGTATCTGAGTGTGGCGGTCACGCGAGTTCAGTATTTAAGTGCCCAACCTGCCTAAAGAAGTTTTCACTTCAAAAACACCAACACAGAAATCTATGTATCAACACAACAAAATTTAAGATGCAAAAACTTTTATACCTACTAACTAATCTAGTCTTCACTCTAATAGAAACGAATGAACATAAAATTAATGAATAATTTGATTTGTGCTCTCTCTAATATAACAATATGTGGAAACTTACCTCTATGGGAGTTATAGTTGTATTTCTTATTGAAGACTTTATTACATGTTTTACAAACAAATATCTTTAATCTGTTTTTCACTTTCACTTTTATCTCTTTTTCGTCTAGATTTATAATTTTTGGTGGAACATTACTTTCTGATTCTTCAATTTTCACTATAAGCAGTCCTTCTGGCTCTTCAAATTTTAATACTACAGGCTTAATTAATTCTGCAATTTTACCTCCATCATTAACTTCAGGAGGCACATTTTCATCTGTTTTATTATTTACTAGTTCTACACCCATATTTAAAATATTCGTTAACTTTGCAGCATCAATTTCGCTATTCAAACTTCCTGATTCTTCAATTTTCACTATAAGCGGTCTTTCAGGCTTTTCAAATTTTAATACTACAGGCTCATTTAATTCTGTAGTTTTACCTTCATCACTAACTTCAGGAGGCACACTTTCATTTGTTTTATTATTCACTAATTCCACGCCTATATTTAACATATCTGTTAACTTTTCAGCATCAATTTCGCTATTCAAACTAATGATAAATGTATCATCATGTTCCGTAGATATGTATTGTACACGATTTTCACCAATCAATTGATTTAAATTAGCTGCTAAATTAGTACTGGCTTCTAAGTCAACATCACTTTCAAATATCGTAGCGCATTCATTAACTGACACAGGGTTTTCTAATTCGCTGTTCTTAGGTATAAGTGCATCTGAATTAAGTAGTTCATCTGGTAAATCCGCTTTTACATGACAGAACGCGTTCATAATATCTTGATCAATATTTTTGCCATCAGTAAAATCAAAGAGGATCTCTCCATTTTTATCTTGTGTGTAATCCATATCGTTTGTGTTGGTGTTAAAAATATGGCTTGGTTGTATACTGTCGAAGTCTATGTCATTATAGAATAGTTCTTCGTCTAATATTTGGAACGTGTTCATTTCTTTGAGCAACTCTATTTGCATAAGATTGTCAGCAGTGTTGTCTGTTTCGTTTTGGTTGTAAACGTAGTGTAGTATTTCGTTTTGTGTGGACATGGTCATGTAGTCATCTTCAGCGGACAGTATGTCGTCTACAATGTTGTCGACAATACGATTCGCATCACTGTTTTGGTATTTATCTTCTTTATAGGGCTCTGCGGCGTTGCTGCTATGTTGCCTATAAATATAACGAGAAGAAAATAGTATTGGTATGCAGACAAAATGCAACAAATCGTTTCATTAATCGTGTAGGTAAAGTTCCACTATACTATAAACTCAAATTATAGAGCTGGTTTTACAAATCATTACTTTTAAATTGAATAGGGTGATGTTAGCTCTTTAACTAGCATCATGACCTGACGATGGGTCTAGTATGAACATCATGGTAAGTGTCCTAACCACATATAAGAATATGTACTCCAAACACATTTATATTGGCTTAAAATTCGATAATATTTTATATTGAGTTCATGTGACGTTAATGTTAATGGTTTAAAATCGTATGTTTAAGTCTAACTGTGATATCAATTTGTCTAAAGTCTTATTCAAAAGATATTAAACATTTTTTATGATTAAAATTAGTCATTAGCTTTCATCACAACTGATTACGTACACATAACGTATAGTACGTACGCTTAGTGCACACACGTACACGTAGTCAGTGCGTAGACCAAACGGACACTAGTGGGAAAAGTTAAAAAGCGTAGCGAATTCGCTTTAATGACTAGCATATATTGTAACTGCATAGGATTACAGAAGAAAGAATGTAAAACTCACCTAACACAATGTTCTAACAAAGCACTCTTGTACTGAAAGCTGACACCACAGACACGGCAATGGTGTCTTCTGATGGTTTTATCTGCGGGCTCGCTCTGGAACTTGTTGAGGGGACACTTTTGGGCATGGCGCTTCATCGATGCCAACTGAGAAAATATGCTACATTATAGTGGAGTAAAAAGGTCAAATGTAACCCTTATCAGGGGTTTCAGTGTATTATGAGGTTTATTGAAATATGCCCATGTAGACTTAATAAAAACCTGTGAGGTTATATTAATATAATATAGAACATATTTTTGCTATATTGTACCAACTTAAAAGATTAAGATAGGTACACCGATAATGTTAGAATTAATGGGGATATCAAATATGCATGTTTGTATAACTTTTTTTGCACATTGGACTTTGTTTAGATAAAATAAATACTATAAATACTAATACATAAATTACACCAAGGCACAATTATTTGTGGATTCCTGGGTGGAAATCCAACCCATAGCCTCTGGGTCAGCAACATCTGGATCATTAACCAGTAAACCATGAGGCCCATCAAGTTTTGTTATTAAAGTTTAGAAAGCTACACACCTGTTTGAATCTGTTCCTGCAACCAGGACAACAGAAAGGCTTCTCGTTGTTGTGAATTAGCATATGCCGTCGCATGTTTGATTTGTCTTTAAAACGCATTTTGCAGACACTGCACGCATATTTTTTAACATCTAAAAAAATGCAAAGTTTTAATCTATTGATGCTGGTCGGATTACATTTAAAGGAGAATGCCCATTTCAGTATGAAAATCAGTTTCACACTTTTTTATGCTTTTTTTTGTAAGATTTAATTTCAAATTTTGAAAAAAAGATAGATTCAGAGTCAAAAAAAGTCACATTAAAATCAATATTTTTTTAACATTTGAAATAATGACGCAACCGTCTAAAAGTGAAACCATGAATGGGCATTCTCTTTTCTTAGGTGTGTGTACATTTTGAAAATGTACTAAGAGGCATTTGCCTTTGCAATATACCTATTAGACTAGATGGTTGTGCAATGAGTTGATATCTCAAGGGCAAGTTCTTGCATATTCTATAAGGTGTAAGACTAGTAACAAAATAATATTTGTTTAAAAAAAGTTGCTATATGTTGCTAGCAGCCATGTGTTATATTATATGAAGCATTTGAAGCTACTTTTGACCGCTTAATAACTCATAATCTATTTAACATAAATACTTGAATTTTTGTTTATTTATTAAAAACCCTTAGATTAACTAGAACCCTAAATTTCATATATACAGATTAAACAGTCATCGAGATATTATCGTTTAAAAATCGGTATTTATATCACTGACTAACTGACTGAGGTTTGAATTGGCTAGTTTTTACAGCATACCAATCCTTTAGAAGAGTAAGATATGTTGACCTTAGAATATAAATACAGTATTATGTAGTAACTTGCGTATAAAAAGAAGATAAGTTGTTTGGCCAAATATAAGAAAACTTGAATGTGAAAACTAGCTAGCTAAGTCAAATCTTCAGGATTATCTACAGAACTTGGCAATCATTTAGATTTCAATTCTTTTGTCGGCATAGTCAACAACCACATATTTTCTTAATATTGAACTTGGCTTCCATTTTCACATTTGTGTTTTAGATGGAATAGATATTACTATCAAATCCTAAGATGCAAACTTGGTGTCATGTTTTACATTGGTCTACAAAATTATGAATTAAAAAATTATGCATATAACAGTACTCATGGACTGAGATAAGATAAACTTTATTTAAAAAAAATAACAATTCTCACCACTATGTTGATCTTTGTGTTTCTTGAGGTCTGAAGGCTTGTAAAAGGCTTTCTCACACTCATCACATTTATATGGCCTGTAAATTCAAATCAATCATAATATTCTATGCATCAGGAAAAGCTTATTTGTAATTTTATTTAATTTATGAAACAGAACAGACTTGAGTCTATGCACCTATGCACTAGTGCCTATGCACTAAAAAGTATGATCTTCTCTATGGTATGTTTATAAAGAACATGACATTTTTAACTTCAGTCAGCGTAATCATAAAAAATAAAACAAAGTAACACCCTAAATGAATAAACAACTCTTGGTGTTGCCTCACCTATAGTCTAAATGTTTATGGAATAAATGTTGCTGCAATTTCCATAGAGCTTCAAAAGCCATGGCACAGTGTGGACACTTCCAGATTAACTCCAAGGGCTTGTGGGTCAAACTATGTTTCATTAACTGTTGCTTGGTGGAAAACTTTTGGTCTGGACATTTATCTGTAAAATATATAAACTTGTAACAATGCCTGGCTGTTAGTTACCTCAAAAAATCATGAGATTATTGGAACTGATATGGTTATAGCATTTTAATCATTGTATTGTATGAATATTGTGTTTTGAACTACTAACAATTTACTTCCACACTTGTTTTAGTATCAGATTACAAGACATTTCATACATAAGAAATACTCTATACTCAATCATTTATTTGCATTCCACAATGTGTACTTAGGTGGTAGGTTTAACATTAATGTGTAATTAGTTCATCATGGACCCTGTCGGGCACAGTAAAATACATTTAAAATATGTCAACGATGATTATATGAAATGTTTAAGTGAAATTTTTATATATAGCTCTGCAATAGTATGAAACTCACCACACATCCAAAGATTATCTTTAGAATGTACTCTCAAATGTCCGTAATACTTTTTGGCGTTATCAAACTGCTTTCTACATATTTCACAGTGCAAAGTAGTGGGCCCATTTAAGTCAGGCTCTTCTAGCGGTTCATCACCAGACAGAAACTGGGCTAGGACATCATCTGGCTCAAGTAGCGCACTATGGGATGGTATTGCTGGATTCAAAACATCATACACTGACTCCTGAGGCTTTAACTTGTTAAATTCTAAATCTGTTGTCTCAGAATCCACAAACTGAAAAAAACAGATATTATGAAGTGATAACTTCTTACAGGAGGGTAAACTGCTTCGTTATGTAACGCGTTACGGCACCAGTCTGCCTGGCTTCAACTTAGATTAGTTTAACTTATCGCTTCTGTTGGGCGTCCCGAGACACACATTTTTATTTCAAATTAATAGGTACTTTATAAATTGAGTACCAGGGAGATCGAGCTTTGCTTGCTAGCTTTTTGTAAAATTGTTAGTTTTTTTTGTAAAATTGTGTTTTTTAAAGGAAATACGGCTATGCAGTTGAACTTAAATAGCAAAACAGTATCTGTATACAAAATTTCATCAAAATCGTTACAGCCATTAACAAGATACCCAAAATGTAAATAAATACACACAAGAATTTCTTGTTTAAAGTAATAAGATATGGTAGTTACAACACAACAGCAAAGTGATTAAAGGAGCAATAAATATGAGAGTTACACTAAGTGTGCATTCCGATATATACTGAGAGCACTGTAAGGTATAACGTCAATTATTATTCAGTATACTGCGAAGCCATATATTTCCCCACGATACTGCGGCAGTATACTGTCGGAACGAATTTCTCCCCAATACGAGCACTGAACAGTGTTCGCAGTGTATAGGGTAACATACCCTATGTCTAATACGTAAACTAGTAAACCTTAACGTATTTAGAAAGTTGGGTGAAGCTGAACTGAAGAACAGCTGTAGATAATACGTAGCTAAGTAACTTATTTGAAACAAAGAAGATACCTAATATGTATAGTGTTTTTAAAGTACCATATCATGTAATAGAAAAGATACAGACTTCATTGAGTACACAACATTGAAAAACACAGAAGACATTAAATACCCACTGCTATAATATTTTAATTCAAACGTACTTACAGGCAGACTAAAAAATGGTAAATTAGAATCCATTTTGTAAAATACAGTATAACATATTATAAAAAGTTATAAAAATCAAGAAATATTAATATTAAACACGCACTGTCAAAGTTTTATATATATTTTATTATGCAGTCAACTGTCAAATCATCAAATGTCATGGCGGTGATGGCGCCAGTGTTGACGTTTTAAAAAAGCTCACAGTCACAGTTCCACTCTAAGAGCAATAATTACTATTATTGCTCTTAGGTTCCCGTAGTATTACTTTACTCATTGCACAGAGTACTTTTAAATAGCTACACTAGGTACCTACACAGTAAGTGTACGACTTCAGAAATCTACTAACATCTAATATTTTAGTATTTTTTTCCCACATACTGATACCTTTTTTATAACAGAACAACTAAAAAATCAGTAAAGAAAGATACATGCTCCGAAAGGGGTCCTACTTTTAAAGATGTGAGTATGCTTTGAATGAATTAAGTTTTAGAAGTATTAATCTCCTCACCAAAGATTAATTGTGACTCAGGTATGTTATCATTTACTTTGATTCCTTTTTGATATGCTGGGTGGTGGGCCTTTACAAATAAGTGTCACTTTAAGAAAACAATTTAAGCTTATCAACATCACCTTTCATCTCGCGTTTGTAGCAGTCTGGAGAAGTGAGGCGTCATTCTCTTTTTTTTACAATTTAACGAAAAAAAGACTTTTTTACATTTCGTGTGATATCATTTTTAGTAAAAATTTCACTATCGTCTCTAATTCGGTTTAATTTATCATAGCAAAAACTGCAGCAAGCAACTGTTTTTCGTTGTTTTTTGATACTTCAGTTAGTAGTAATTGAAGTATCGAAAAAAGAATTTAGAAAAATACCTAAGTACAGTTTTTGGAAAGTTAATCGAGAAGAAAAAATCATCATAAACGTCATTTAAAACACTTAATGAGTTTTACCTTTAAGCCAACGATATGCCCATTAAATGACTTATAAAACGAGACCTGTACAAAATCGTAAAGTACCTTACTCACCATCGTGTCTGACGTACGTCCCGCCAAGGTCACGCACGATGCACGATGAAAAACGATCGTGAATAGTCTTGACGTACGTCAAAATTATTATTAAAGTCCATTTTTTCTTTTCCATTTATGCTCTTTGATCGAATCTAAGAAGTACCGTTTGACAGTTCTGACAGATTGATGAATAGGCATAGTATATTGTAAATTTGTAGGGAATGCCCAAAAATGCGGGGAATTTCAAACCGATTGGGGAATTTATGGGGAGACCATCAATTCGAGGAAAATGCTGGGAATCGGGAATTTTAGCCTTACTAATTACATTACGCCTTCAGGTTTTGTCTCCCAAAACTGGGGAAAGGAAGTTGACCATTATTTTGGGGTAATTTAGGAAAATATGTATATATATATAGGGTTTAACAGTTTGCACATTAGTGTGCAAAAAATACGGCATTATTGAACAATAAAATTACTGAATATTTTGTATTATATGAAGAAATAAGGATACCGTTGTAGTAGTCCTCTAATATAGGAAATTTGAACAAAATATTTAAATTGGCCTAACAAATTAAATTCAAATCATCTTTTTACTATCAAGCGTATCCTAGCTGCAAAAAAGTATGGCGTGAAGTTCAATTGATTGCGAATAGGTACCTACTAGAAAACGTGAAAACAATCCGTTTCCTTGAAGTAAAATGAGAAGATTTAAAATATTGAAGTAAGACTAGTTCAAGAGATTAATGTCAAGTGTAGACGGCGTAAAACGTCGTTGTGGACCGAGTTTACGTCTCCATTCTGCATTATATAGACTAGTCGAATCGACTCGCCGATAAACGAAAATGGACGATCTAGTTTCGTTAATGTTTTCCTTGACGACCCAACGTTAAGCTACGTGGCCTGCAATGAGTATCGTTACGGAAATTTCATAAAAGAAAGGACTACTTTTTAACCGACGAAAAAAAAAGGATTTATGTACGAGTATTTTCAGCCCTCTCTTCTTTATTTATGAACCGATTTTGATTATTCTTTTTTTGTTAGATAGGGTATGGGTCACCCTCAAGGGTCCCATGTCAAGGAAGTCAGGATCTGATGATGGGATCTTGATAAAATTTAGAGAAACACTCGAAAATTGGAGGAACGAATAGTGTTTCTGTTTACTTTTCATTACTTTATCAGGTATTTGCGTTCAGAAATCATCATATCACGTAGCTGAGCTGATGATGAAAAAAAATCATAAAATAAAAACCTTTTTAACAAAAAATTAAACCGAGGAAATAACTAAAAAGCAATAAATAAATAAACCTCTTAAGTCTTGAGCTTATTTACAAAAACTATCAAATTTATTTTAACTTATTTTGAGTCGGCGCCAAATAATAAAATGATTAATTACCTACTTATAGCCATGTCCATTTCTATGTAGGTACATATAAAATTTAGATAATTAATCAGTTGGTTGTTTGGCGCCGACTCAAAATAAGTTTATATAAAATTTGATAGTTTATGTAAATAAGCTCAAGACTTAAGAGGTTTATTTATTTATTGCTTTTTAGTTATTTCGTCGCTTTAATTTTTTGTTAGAAAGATTTTTTGTTTAAGTTTTAGTGACAAAAAAAGTTTTGATGACAAAAATGATTTAGCGACTTATCTGACGACTCTTTAAATACAAATCAAAATAGTTTTATAGCTAGTTTAATGGACTTAAACTCTGTTTTAATAAAAAAAACTGGTTAGTAAAACTGGCCCTTAGACTAAAAACGTATCCATTGTATACGTTTTTATTTAACTTGAAAAATAATCTGAAAAAAGAAATTTTCAACTATGGAGTATAAGAGAGATCTTGTATCAAAAAATTTAAAGTGTTCTGCTTATCTTGTCTTTCTAACGGCCGTTTCTAATAACCAAGCTGTAGTTACCGATAGATCGCTATCTCCAAAAAAACAGAAAGGTCCTATCTATCTATAGTCTGCGTTTCACAATCAAAGATAAGTCTATCCACGCCTCTTCAAACATCTGGTTTTTTGTTAACCACTTAACAATAATCACCCTTAAAACCGTTCTAGTTTTTTTAGATTTTATTTTTTTTTAGTCATGAAAGCGGCCCTTGACAAAATATGAGACGATGCTGATTATGTAACATGTTGCGGCAAATGACAAATAACAAAGCAATTAATACAATAATAGAATCAAAGTACAGGCTTGTTAACAAATGATTTTATTTCTTCGATTTTTCGATTCGAATAAAAATAAAACTTAATTAAAATCAAATTGACAGAAATGGAAGGATGCAGCGAACTCGCATCTCACAGTACGTAGCTTATCTTTTATTTTTAAGTACCCACCTATATCGGGTTAATATGTTTATCAAATATTTAATTGTTCTGATGTGACATTTTGTCTTATTGAGAAATAAAGATCTTTAAGCCGAAATGGAAGCAGCTATAGTAGTACGCATTCTGTTAAAACGAATTTACTTTTTAAATTGGTATTACACTAAATCTGTAATATAAGTTAGTACTAAATTATTTATTTAACTGGTTTACAGCAGACTCAGTATAAATCTGTATGCATATTATTCACGTCATTTTATTTCATGGTTAGGTATTTAATTTCTTCATCACAACTATAATTTTAAATAATTCCAACGACAATGTTCCCTTGTATTATATTATTAGTATATTTTTCCTACTTCAACTATTCATTTTTAAAAGTTATCCTTGTCAAACCGGCCGATTTTGACAGATAAGCAAAAGATGTTACTTGAGTTAGCCCCGTCTATCGAAAAGTAACTTAAATTTCATATTGAAATGAAAGTAAGAACCATTTGTATGGGGGTTCCTATCTCTAGAAGGCTATCTGTCCTCTCGACGATAGATTGACAATTTCGATAGAACATGCTATACCCCAGTAAGATATTGAAAAGCAAGTACGGACCAAAAGATAGATTTGTCTATCTTTTGTAGGTGGATTTACAGATAGATAGGTTATTGAAAACGGCCGTAAGTAGATACTCTCTAACTATAGGTACTATACTACCATAGTGAGACATCTCTATATTGCTCTAAAATTGGAGACATCTTTTAGCTCCTGTCAGAAGTGAATTTTGATTTGTGATTAGAGATGTCAAAATCAGCTGATCAAAGTGATCTGACAATTGCATCAATGCAAAAAATAATCCATCGAACAAAGGATGAGGCAAGCGTAGTCAAGTTTATTTATTTGAATGCTGTTAAATATTAATCTATTATGCACGGTGTCTTGTGTTGTTTATTAGGCGGATGGTAATCTCGCTTTAAATAATTTAATACAAATAAAAATACCGAGTAAAAAAAACAAAAACCAAGGACAAATCATTTTGACTTTTAGATAGATAAGATAAGGCATACGCATACCTTGATCAGGCGATCCTCCGACCTCCGTTTATACTGGAGGAATAGCACATCCTGCCCCACAACTATAGGTACCTTATTAAGTATACTTTGTTATCGTTATCCATAAGTAAGTACTAAATATTTAAAATAATATAACATTTATTTACTTATATACCAAAAGTCCTAGGTACTTAGAAGCTTATTACTCATTAATATACACTTACATTTCTGTATAGAGAAATAATCTGGAGGTATGAAAGGACCACTTGATGAATAATATCAGTTTCACTATTGGGGTTTGCCATTATCTATATGATCATTGATTGTATATAGGATGAAGATTGCATATTGTACCATGATCATGTAGGTCAATTAGAGATGGGCAAATAACATAGTTTAAATCCGATAAAAACCCATTAATTCCATTATGATGGATTTTAAATTAGGTCTTTTCTTATTTAGTAAAACTTAGTTATGTTTAACTAAGAGTAACTCGCAACCTCACTCGCAACAGTAATTGATATTTTCACATTGTTAATAAAATATTTGTTTTCTAATATAGTTTGAGCATTTTAATATCTGTTTTTACCAAAAAGCGCAGTGGTTTGGTAGTCAAACAACCTATTAAAGGAGTATGCTGCTCTTTGTTGTACTTGTATGGCACGTGTATACCCTCTATCTTTCAGGATATGTAGCCTGAACATGTTTGATGGTCTTTGGAGCAACAGCACTCACATTTAGTGCTCAAGGAAATGTCCAGCATTAAACGATTATTGCCTATCTGTAAAAAGAACTGCTAAAATAACTTTCTTTTAATACAACTAGAAATTTTTCAACAGAAAGACATTAAATAAAAGTATGATGATCTATGACCAAATTAGTGAGGAATCTCCCAATGCCAGTTCACCCAAAGAGAAACAGGGGACATAGGAGACTAAGCATTTGAACCGTCTTAATCATGAGCAATGATGTCGATTAGATGTGTAACTCGGGACTTAGCACTGATCGTGGTCACAGTTATACAAAAGTCAAATCAATTCTGAAAGTTTTTTTATTTAGTGTTCAAAACGCTAAAAAGCTGAAAACAAGCTTTGACTTAAATTAAAGCCATAATTTCATTAAGAACTAGACTTGATGAAATATAAATAGTGGTTTAGTTACAACTCTAGTACAAACCTGATAACTTCTGGTTCTAAAAAATCGGGTTTATTTATATTCCGAATGTGGGCGAAATTTTCACTAGTTCAATTTATAGCTTGTAAGTCAGTCCGAGGGGCCCCCTGAGCTTGGGGGCCCCGGGGCACTGCCCCATCTAGTCCTCCGGTAGCTATGCCACTGGCAGTAGTACTATATTTCACACAAGTAATACCAAAGGTGTTGCCTATATTTAGAGCCACAGGCCACATTAATTAGTAAAGCCAAGCTCATACAATTAATGAAATAAACAAGAAAAAGACGCTTTTTCTCATAAAATTAAACTACCAGGACGATGTCTGTACATTACAGTGCGGTGCATACATTTCAGTCCGGACACACGGACTGAAGATAATGAGCACTCATTGCAACAAGTACTCATTAAAAATTTAAAACACCCCCGACTCAAAAATCAATTCTACGATTAGAAGAGACCTGATGATCTTCGAACAACTGAACATATTTTCTTGAAATATAGCTTTATATATAATCAAAGCTAAGAACACTCGATTAAGTCACTTTTCAAACAAAAAACTAAATCACAATAGTATGTACTTAGATTATATATAGGTCTATATATAATCTAAGAGTATGTATTAAAAAAAGCTATGATGTCACAGACAGACACACAGATACACAAGTTAAACTTTTTGACACGAAGGTTACAAAGGTTTTAGTGGTCATTGAATAACCCAAGGCAATTAAAAGAATTCAATCAACCTGTATAGGTACTTAATACATTTTAGATTTTATTTCTTATTGTCATGTACTTATTTGAAAGTGTAGGCAAGTACTTCTTTATTTTCTTTGAAAAAAAAAACGACACTTTGTTTCAGATACAATCAACTGAAAGAAATGTGTATTTTATTCATATACAACGGGTTAGGTGACCCCCAAAGCGATTACAGCCTGATATTAATTTCAAACAGAGATGAGTACTATGATCGGCCTACACAGGGCATGACGGTTTGGAGCGAAGATCCTGTTATTGTTGGAGGTTGTAAATCTCATTATCAATTTATTTGGTATTATTGGTCGGCAGCTTTTAATGCCCCCTGTCACAGGTTTTGTTAACTGTAATTGTTGGATCGTATAATTAAGTAGTTAGATATATTGAGTTGGCCGAACGGCGCCTGTGTTAGATGTAACCCATCATGTTAGAAAGAATTCGCACCGCGCCCACCCCAGGCTCTGCAAGGTAATTTTTACAGAGGTTTTCGTCGCCGCACAGGATCAACCACCATAACTGTTTAAAGCCGACCAGTTTTCCGTATTGGGCTAAACGGCAGACGCACTTTTTGAACATTCCAAGACCTGTACGAGAATACAGATATAGCGAACCTCTCCGAGTTTCTCTTAGGCTCAAACATAGGAAACGTCGCTTTGGTAAAATATTCGGTAGAAGCAGCAACATTTATCTAAAGAAAAGTAGAAACGTGCTGCTTTGTTTGCCCAGAGACGCACAGGTTAGAGATTTTGTAGCGAAACACCGCACTAACTATAATCACTACATATTATAAAACAAAGTCCGCCGCCGCGTCTGTCTGTCTGTTCCCGATAAACTGAAAAATTACTGAACGGATTTTCATGCGGTTTTCACTAATAGACAGAATGATTCACGGAAGGTTTTGGTGTGTAATTTGTACCCATGCGAAGCCGGGCGGGTTGCTAGTAATACTAATTATTAAATAGTAATGCTAGTACTAGTTGCTTTTTCTTAGACTATTTGCTAGACCACTTTTTACTGATTCTACTTAAATAAGGTGCCTATTTCTGCTCTATTCGAATTCTCTTTTTTCATCCTCAGGTCGGGACTTGGAAATCAATAATGGTGGAACATGGCTCGCAGTATCTCCCACATATAAAAAAATGGGAGTGTTGCTTAATTTGATGGGAGTCTCTAAACATAATGCCAAAAGTGAGAAAAAAAGACGGTTGTTTGATAAAAAAAAAATAACTGAGCCTCTAATGTTTCTTTTTTTTTAGCCAGAGGTAAAATTGTCGCAGATTATGTAAGGAGTAAAGAATCTATACAAGAATACGTAGAAAATATAAAAGATTACATCGAGAATTGTAATGAATTTGTTCTGGTTGCAGTTGAGTTCGAGTAAGTTTAATTTCCTGTCATCATTCAAATGAAATCCTTTTTTTATCTTCATTATTTGCTTCTATAATACTCAGGTTGGGGTAGCGCCGTTGTCCTGCTGCCTTCACAATACCGGTCTAAAATTGTAGAATGTCTTAGAACTTATCTTGCTAGGGTGTAATTTTTTCTAAACACAGTACGGTCTAAAGAATTATCCTTGAACATAAATAAAAATACAAACAGATGGATTGAGAAGCTTCTTCCTTTTTGAAGTCGGGCCAAAAGAAGAGCGATCATATACACATGAATGTATTTAAACGTTCACCTCGTCAATTTCCACAGCGACAAGTGTTGTGGGTTCGATCGTTAAATTAGATGATAGTGAGGGAACAAATGGTTAGTGGTTCGCGCGAGTTGAATGCAATCGGGGCCTGAGGTGAAGGGCGGGAGCATCTCCCCCCGCCGCCCGTAATATATTAACTATTCTGAGCTCTGCATTCAACTCGTGCGATTATGGGCGTACAGAGGAGGGGGGGGGGATGTGTTCAGGGCTTCAGCAAGCTTACTTAGCAATAAGGTAATTTTGAGTAAGTTTTTGATTTGGCCCCTCCGCTCCTGAGCCGACAAAAACAAATTTTGCCCCCCTCCCCTCTGGGAAGACTAGTTGTATTTAGCCTGATTATACAGAAAAACAAAGAACATCATCAGCATAATGATTTTTTTTTTGAATTAAGTGTTAATATTTCTGCCGCATTCTTCTACTACTAGGACCTCGGGAATGTAACTATACATACAATCAACTTACGCTATAGAAATTATTTCCGGAAATATAGGTGCAGAAAAAAATGTAGGTATGTATAACTGTATGATTTTTCAGGAACGCCACTCCCTCAATATTTTCATACAGTAACGCAAATAATCAACTACTTTCACACAAGACACCTTGCAATGGCTTTGGTAATAACTTGCCAGAGACACCTTTAAAGAAAGTCGAAGCTGGTCGGGCCCAGTTGAATGATGTCTGCGGTAAATTCAATAAAGAAAGCATGGAAAAAGAACTAATAGAAAATTTACTTCAGCTGTTGAAATCTGAGCAAAGGTAAGTTTGCCGAACTTGACAGAAAAAAAGTTTCAAAGTATAGTTCCAAGTAATGCCGTCGACTCATAAGCTACGGGGCCATCACCTCCTTAAGCGGTATGTCTAAACCGATCCGTCTAAAATCACAGTGTTCCGTCACAGGTGGATCTATAACAGGGACAGGGCATGGTCAATAGTTGGTCTATTCGGCCAAGAATTGTTTACTTTTGTCAATCTGTAAGGGGCTATTTACAGGAGCTCCAGACCTTAATCGCAAATCATTCCCTCACTACTTAGCTATTCTAGCATGCCTAGCTTACCTTAGCCTGTTTTATAAGAAAGCCTTGGCCTCCTTTAGCCTATTTTTCCCACTTGCTAATATTTCATCATTGTCTCTTCCATGGAATGGTCATATACCCATCCTTATTAATCTATATCAACATATTTATTGTTAAATAATTTTCTAGACATTTGCCGGACCAGCAGTTGGAGACTAGGCGACCAAATTTATATAAAGAACTAAGTTCGATTTACGTTTGTATACCAAAAGGAAGATATGGTACAAGGTTGGTGTTATTGGTATTACCTAAACCTTGTTGTTGACAGCGAAAATAATGTATTATCACTACATATTATAAAACAAAGTCCCCCACCGCGTCTGTCTGTCTGTCTGTTCGCGATAAACTGAAAAACTACTGAACGGATTTTAATGCGGTTTTCACTAATAGACAGAGTGATTCATGAGGAAGGTTTAGGAGCATAATTTGTTAGGATTTTGTGTAAATTGATTGAAATATATTGATGATTGTTGAAGATGTCTCTGCTACCAGTGCGAAGCCGGGCGGGTTGCTAGTCACTACATATTATAAAACAAAGTCCTCCGCCGCGTCTGTCTGTTCGCGATAAACTGAAAAAGTACTAAACGGATTTTCATGCGGTTTTCACTAATAGACAGAGTGATTTATGAGCAAGGTTTAGGTGTATAATTTGTAACCGTGCAAAGCCGGGGTGGGTTGCTAGTGTTATTTAAAAACCGTTTGGTCGCAGCATGATGTTAGTCTTTCTCGGTAAGTGGGCTATCTAACACTAAAATAATTTTTCAATTTGAATAAGGAGTTCCTGAGATTAGATATTATCGTCCACTCGTGATCACGATCGTTGCAATTCGATCGAAATGTCAGATATATTATCCAAAAATAGGAAAATAAAATTATCATTCACGTTTTGTAAGGGCAGGTATAACTATGTTGATTATGCTGAATGTTTTAAATCATGCCGATGATATTGATTCCTGAACTAACGAATTTTATCTTTTAGGACACATACTATAGTGCTGCTAAATAAGACAGGGCGCCTAAGCATAACTGAGATTACACAGCGAATGCCAATTGACCCAGCGAGTCCAACATGGGATAAGTCCGAGTTTAACTTTGAAATTAATACAACCAATTAATGTACATATAAATAAATACCACAGTATTGAATTTAATTGTGTTTAATATTTAGTTAAAACAGTCAATAATATCAACTATATTCATCTTTACAGCGTCCAGTTCTCGACTTTGAATAATTCGGGCACAGAAAAATCAGCATCCTGCTCTAAAACACAACCTAAAAGTTTAGGCACACTCAACAGAGTACCAGATATTATATAAGGAAACTTATTTTGCTTGTTCTCGACATATGTAAACATAAGTCTTTTGCCTATGAAGTCTCCGCTTAGAGAAAGATTTGCAACTTCAACATAATCTTTCAAAGATGTTGAATACATTTCTACAACCACCCTATGTGATTCCCACATGTATAGTTTATCAGCGGGTATTATACTCAACCGAAAATGATATCCAAGTTTGCTGTATATATTTTTCAATAATTCTACTAAACCATCAAGCATTTGATCTAGGTTCTCTGCATTTTTTGATGCACCAAACATTTCTATAACTGAGGATTGACTAACATGGAATAGACTGTCTTCTCCTGAAGCTGCTGGTACATACCGTCTGCCCATTGTGAAATACTTAAAGGGCAGGACTTTTGGATAAAGAATATTTTTAGCATGATACGCTAAGAAAGAACATAGTGATCCTCCTCCAGCTAAATGCAATCGACTATCAACATTCACTTTGGAATCTTCATCCTCATGCAAGATGAAAGTTTTGTCTGCGTTGGTATGGTCTTCACCACAGCCTTCTACAATCAAACTCTTGACAAAATCTGGATTTGAAAACTGTACAAACTTATTTTCTCGCAATACTTTACTAAAATAAAATTTTGCACCAAGTTCAAAGATAGCTGCATCGCCTTTTAGGTAGTAATTTTCATTATTTTTAAAGTCAATAATGTTTAGTTCTCTTCCTATTTTGAGATGATCTTTTTTATTGTGTGGTCTAGATAAATATATGTGTATTACTTGTTTTTCTCCATTTGGTGTTCGCGAATGCAAACTGTTTGGTAATTTTAACACTTCAATCACAGCAGCTTCCTCAGCTGACCACAAAGGAACTTTTAATTTCTTTATATTGTCTTTGATTAGATCACTCTGAATTTTAAATTTTTTTGTGGTGTCACTGTCTGGATCATTTTTAATGAGCTTACTTAACTCTTTAGATAATTCTTCTTTCCTCTTAGAATATTCTGCTTTTTTCGCTTTAAGGTCCTCATACACTTGCCAAAGACTTTCAACCTTCTCCAAAACAATATTAGATTTTCTTAGAAGTAGTTCTTTCTCCAATTGCTCTCTGTGTTTTAGTCTCTCAGCAAAATCTATGTGAGGAGTGAGGTATACAAAATGTTCAGTTGCTTTAGCACCATTTATAAATAAAGCTGAGTGTCTTGTTGATGTGATCTTACTGTCCCTCACTTTGCCCAATATTTTTTTAACTGTGTTACATATCATCTTCATCAATTTTTTTCTTCTTATTTGGGCTAACTTCATCTATAACTGCATCACCGTCTTCATCTGTTGGTTTCTCAGTGTTCTGCGTGACTATTTTCCTTTTAGCAGCCTGCTGGAAGTTTCCGTGACCTGCCGCACGTTCCGACTCTTCTATGCTGTACGGTTCTAATTCTAGGGCCTTCAATCTCCGTTTATGAACTTTTGTTTTAAAATGTTCATTAAGCGCCTGCTCGTCTACAAAATATCTCGCGCAATGTAAACAATAGTTTTGGGCTGCACCAGGCAGATCTAAATCTACATCTTGATTCAATAACTTTTCCGATTTTCCTTAAAAAAACATTTTGAAATTAGACTAACGTATCAGAAAAGAACTCACTTCCACACACATAAATGTAAGTTCTTTCGAAGTAACGCAATATTCCATTTATCTAACCACTAAATATTACTAAAAAGACACAGGCTATTCTAACGCTATAATTATGAACTGATATAACCTCCAAAAAGATTGAACCATGTGTAGGTATAATTTTTATTTTGTTTACGAAAGAATCTTACCTTCTTTTAGATCCTCATCAATTTGATCGAGGTCCTTCTTTCTGTTTCTCACTCTCCACCTTCTTTTAAGATGAGTGTCACCATTGTGATACTTTCTTCGCTTGTATGGCATGGCGAAAAATTACAAAATATAAACACGTTACTTAGATGACATAGGGATATTCATTTAACATCGATATATCGAATTTATTCGATGTTTGCTACACGATATATCGGATTGAATCGATGTTTTGACAAATATTTATTCTATTCGATATATTTATTTATAGAAACATCGAATATTTGCTGTTTTGTCGAATCTATTAAGAAAACTAATTCTGACTAATAATTACAATAGAAGAAAAAAAAACTCTAGGTACTTTATGATTTCAATTTTAAATAAAGCACTAACAGGTAGTGACATCAACAAAGAAATAATAATGAAAGGTAAAAGATTAAGTGTAAACTTTTATTTTTGCGAAGTTTGTCTAAAGAGCATTCGTCTTAAATGGGTAAGGTGAAAGAAAGTTTTGCAGGTAGATTAAGACTAGTAGTAAATTTTTGTTTGTTTTTCTTTTGCTGTTTTGAAGGATTTTATTATATATAATAAAATATTTATATTAATTTGTCGTTTTTGTTTCACTAACAAACTTATAACTCATCATGCCATCTCGGCATTATATTAGTAGAACAATTTCTATTCAAGTAACACTCATATGAAATCACTATGATAATTACACTATTAGTATAGCTATGTTACTTTTGTCTCTGGCTCTACATTCACACATACGGAATCAAGGGCCTCAAACTTTCTGCGTTTGACTGGAAAAAGGTAATAGTACACTTTTGTGGGAAGTATTCGATATTAAAAAATACCGATGTTTTTTTAAAGTGATATATCGATAAGTATCGATTCTAGGATCCGATGTTTTTCATCGAATATAAGTATCATCAACATCTTTTTTTTTCTTTTTTTTTTAGTTTTATTTGCGTCTTGCAGGTCCTGGTGATATCTGTGTCCTGCAGGGCTGCCAGTAATTACCTACTTATTTTATATCGCCGCAGTGTTTGAAAATCAGTGTTGCGCAACTGTAGTACCTCACTCTTTGGGATTTCAATAAAAGGTGTTTCAACTTTAACGTATATAGGATTTAACAGTTTACCACAGACATAATTTGTTTTAAGTATCTCTATGTGTACGTAAACGTACACTTACGTACTCTTATTACGCTATAACATCAGTAATGACGTTGAATCCAATTATACAATGTAATTTACTACAAAAACAGGATACAAAAGATAACCAAATTTTACGAAAAGAAAAAAAAACAATCTGGCAGCCCTGGGACATTGTACCCTTCAATTGTCCTGTGTAAAGGGTTGCCAGACGGGAAAGCAGTTAAAAATTTGTAAGTCAAAATTATTTTCATATCGCCATTTTTTTTGGTCCCAATTAGATACATTTTTTGTGGTAAAGTAAGAAGATGAAATTTGTATTAGTATAACCGATTGGTATATTAATAAAAGAAAATATATAAATATCTAGACTGCATCTGCAAAAAAAAAACTGTCCCTGTATGTAGATATACCGAAATACTTAAACATAATAGATCAACTTATTAAGGGTTTCCGAATGCGTAACTTGGTTTTTTCTTAGATAGATAGATAGATAGAACATTCTTTATTGTACACCACAGTTGAACAGGAATTAAACATATTAGCAGTTTATAATAGGCGGCAAGTACAATGGGCGGTCTTATCGCTAATAGCGATGTCTTCCAGACAACCTTTGTATGGAAACACAGAGGAAAATAATCGGTAGCTGGTGGCGTACCAAAAATATTTAGAACAATGTAACAATAAAATTATAGTATCTAGGTAAAGCGAATGATATTACGACTTATCTGAGAGGTAAAAATGGAGTGAATAGGATAGGGGAATACATGAAGTATCTACACATACATACATATACATACACACACACTTACACATATATAGTGAAATAAGTATAATAATTAGTAAGACATTTTAGGCGCATTTTATATTGCACACCATTTATGGTGTTCCTTTAAAAGTGCTTTAAAAGAGGTTAGGGTTTGAGCTCGTCTAATTTTTACAGGTAACGCATTCCATAAACGGATTGCAGTTACCGTAAAGGATTTATCATAAAATGCCGTGGAATGTGCAGGCATTTTCAGTTGCAAATTTTCCGATAACCTTAGAGATCGCGGATATGTACAATGTAGGAACTCGAATCGTTCCTTGAGATAGGAAGGTAGCGTAGAGTTGAACAGTATATTATATAGAAGGGAAAGAATGTGAGTATTCTGGCGAAGGCGTATAGGTCACCACTTGAGTTGTTTCCGAAATTCAGAGACATGATCATATTTACGCAAATCAAATATGAATCTGATCCAAAAATTTTGAAGTCGCTCAAGTTTGTCAAGTTGGTTTTCGGTGAGATCAGGATAGCTGGCATCTGCATAATCGAGGATTGGAAGTAGAAGGGAGTTAGCAAGGGCAATTTTGGTAGCGATAGGCGGAAAGTTCCGTAAACGTTTTAAGGATCCTGCAGAGGCAAACATTCTGCGACTTATTTCCTGCATCTGTGGGGCCCAAGATAAATCAGTGTCTATCTGTATACCCAGGTTTTTTACTAGTTTACTAAAAGGTATCACGGTGCCTTCGAATAGAACCGGTGGAAGTAGTGACCACTCAATCTGTGCGATTTTTCTTGAGCTACTGACAATAATATTTTTTTCTTCATGCCGTTACTAGTAGTAAGTATAGAGACCTGGAGGACCAAGAAAGGGCCGTCAAAATGCCACTGTTACCAGCGTTCCCGCCATAGTATGCAGAACTGCCACAGGCCTCTAGCCAGTGTACGCTGCGGTGGCGACCACCCGGCACATTATTGTCCTCGCCTCAGATATCAACCGCCGACTTGTGCCCACTGCAAGGGGCCACACCTACGTAGCAGCGTCACGTGCACCGTATTCAAGCACGAGGCACACGAGAAAAAAGCAGGCTTGACTCATAAGACAGGGCCACCCAAAATAATTCCACAGCACAACATTGTTGGAGACTCGGTACCAGCCACCTTAATGGCTGAGACCAATCCGGCAGCAAAAACAACGGCCAGCAAGCGAAGGCAGCGTCAAAAAAAACACCCCCACCCGCGTCAGAAGCAGGAGGGGAGAAGACTGAAGTCGCGAAAAGGAACTCGCTCACCGCCCTACTGATGCTGTTCCTGCAGCATGTGAAGGCCGGCGAGATAAATATCACGGGCATCCTGCAATCTCTCGACCCATCTCAAAGCGAGCATACAAACCAAGATCCCTGGGTACTTTGTGTGCCGCCAAGATGAGGTCTCGCCGATAGGCGAAGTCTCCTCGAGCATCAGACCGAATTCTGAGAGTGAGAATCCACTGCCTGTTCAGCCCCGGAGGATGCTCTAGGAGAAGCGTGAAGCAAAGAAGCTCTGGCAGAGAACCCGACACCTACAGGACAAGACCCGGTATGACCGTCTCACCGACAATTTTAAGGCTGCACTGTGGGAGCACAGGGGTGATGCGTGGGAGAACTTTTTAATCAACATCGAGGACGAGTAACCCCCTCTCGAACCGCCTCGCCCAATCAGAGGGTGAACTGCTCGTGACCCCGAGTGAGGTCGCTGCGGTGATTTGTAAGACTAACCCTTGGAAGGAGCCTAGTGAGGACGGCATTCCCGATTCCGTATTGCATCGGCTTCTTCTGAAGACGCTGGTCGCTTTAACTCAGTTGTACAACGGCATTCTGAGGAACGCCATTTCCCGACCAACTGGAAGCAAGGCTGAGTCATAGTACCTACTCCTCAAGCCCATCAAGGACCTCAGGAGGCCGGAGAACTACCGGCCCGTTACTTCCTCTCGATGACGTCCAACGTGTTCGAGCGGCTGCTGCTGGTGAGGGTACACACCCACATCCAGCCGAGGCCGGAACAACTCTACTTATCCGGAGGTGGTTGAAACGCCCCGCTCTGGAGTTAAGGTCAGGTTCCCTCAGCGGGCACCCATACCGGATGAAGATGGCGAACCACCGGCCTCTCGTAGGCGGCTTGCCGGGCCCCTCTTCGGAGGGATGCCCGGTGGACCCATGACCGGCTCACAGTGGTGAGCCGCAAGGACTATCACTATACGGGGCCCAGCGCTCCTACTTGTTTCCCAACCCCCCCATTTACAGTGGTGAGAGGATCACCATGATCGATCGTGCGTACATTCCACTGAAGATTTGCAGCGAGAGCGGACGTGAGACTTTGATGCATTTCTAAGGCTTGTTTGAGGTACGCGGCATGCGTGTAATGTACAATGTATTACAGTATAAGGAATAAAAAATAAGTTTTTTATTTTTATTTGATGACAGAAAAATATTTTTTATCACTTGAGATATAGAGCAAATGTGTCGCGTAACTTCAAACGTAGGTAAATCCATTTTATGTCAT
Organism: Euplagia quadripunctaria; assembly: GCA_963859945.1. Taxonomy (NCBI): domain Eukaryota; kingdom Metazoa; phylum Arthropoda; class Insecta; order Lepidoptera; family Erebidae; genus Euplagia; species Euplagia quadripunctaria. Next base: position 14,758,994 of record OY982579.1, on the reverse strand, counting down.
TGCGAGATATAGGTAAAAATTCAATTCTTATCAAGATTTAGACTTTTATGGGAAAAATTAAATTATATTTGAGGAAATAGATAGTTAATAATTGAATTCTGTAATCAAAATATAAATACACATCCCAGAAAACAAGAAAAATGCGTATTTACTTTGGAGTTACCCTTGTTCGTTAGAACAGGGTGAGATTTCGCCATTATTGAAAAAGCAAGGTGAGGAGTTAACTATGTACCTTAGTTGGGGATACAGTTTTTATAAAGTTCCACCAAAGTAACATTAAATTTACTGTAAATTTAATTAAACACATAAAATCCGGAAGATGCGATGAGAAACTTTTGACGTGTCTAAGTCAACTGTCGGCCATGTTGCATAAATGGAGCTTGCTCATTGGTTCAAATGGATTTGCCTTCATCAGGTAAAAAGGTCCTAATGGATTTGACTTTGTTTGATATAATTTGTAGATTTTATTTGCATTTTTCTTCAAATTTAAAGGAGTTTAGCTTTATTTGGTAAGATAGGTAAAAAGAAATACTTTTCAGCAATCTCGGCGTACCAAAAAGTCAAATATTTTATTTTCTGGATTTACCCACATTTGATGTTACGCGACACAAATGTATCAATTTCACATTTCTGTTTACCTTTATTTAATTAAATTACCTAAATCTTTTAAATATCGTAGGTTATCATTATCAATTTGATTGAATTTTACCAATGATAATTTTCAGTATTTTCTCGATCAGTTTATTAGTTATGTAGATGGGTTGGTTGGATGTTTGTATGCGTTATCCATGTACACTTCCGATTATAGGAGTCCTTCCTTTAGATTCAAAGTAGGAGACTTACTCTTAAAACTTAGGAAAACAGGAATAGATAAATCAAATTCAATTTCATTTATTCATATAATATAATCTTACAATAATAAAATTCAGGGAAACAGTATCATACATGAATAAATACAATGCTAATAATAAACAATGAACTTTCTTTCTGTATTTTAAGTTACTATAATTTTTATTACGAAAGAATGAAAATAAACGTATTTCAACCATCGATAGATTAGGATCGATTAATGGTAGGAATGATTTGAATGAATCATTTTAACGTTAATGATTATATTATTTGCAACGCGCAACCGTGTTATACGACGCAACAATAACTGCTACACTGCAGGCGCTGTCCGGCTGCCATTACTGCTTGAAGTATTCATAAAAATATTCTCTACAATCAAATTACAGAATACCGCTGAGCGCCTGCGTCACTTAACTAACTAGTGAAGGCATATCGATGTGTAGATGACAACCAAACTAAGCACTCGGTAGCTCGCACACTTCAGGCACACATTACACAAAATAACATAACACTAGTACCGCCTAAACTAAATCTAAACATATCTAGATATTCATTTAAAGTAGAAACCGCACGCGGCAATATATTTCAAATTTTACGAGCTCGTATCAATGTGAAAATCATTATATACATATAACAAAGTTTCTATATTTTGTTGTTAGAATATCGTGTATTATTGGAGGATTGCACTACAACTGGGTTGGGCAAAACAAGCTGTGTTCAGTCTGTACATATATTCTAGTATAAAAAAGTAATGTACTAACTTTTTTAAATATTTCACTGACAACATAATTTTAAATAAAATTATAACAATGAAACTTTTATTGCTAATTTCAAATGTAACTTCCTCGATTGGTAGGTACTTTCGATATCATAATTTAATAAGATGTCGTGTTGAGAGAACACTATATACATAAACCCAAGTATATTACATGTATACGCGAAAGTGGCGATAGACTCTACTCTTGGTCACAACTCTCCATTCTACCGTGATTTCAGCTACTAAACATACACGAAGTATTTTACAATTCAATTATTTTATCTAATTTTTTAGATATATAGGATTGTAACGAATATGTCTGAACTAAATGATGATTCATTTAAAAAAAATTGCATGAATACTTTGATTTACCTATAAAACGATACTAGATGATTGGGCATCAGGACGACGAGCTTTGCTGAACTGGACGCATATAAAATACTCTTGTCTAGTGCAATGACGTCACAAACGAAAGGACTAATGCTCCATAATAAAAATTAAAATAATTCACTACAGCAAGTAACAATACAATGGGCTTTCGCCATAGATGCTCTCATTACAATCCTATAATAGATACATGATTGCTGAACATTTAAATCGATTAATAACCACATCAACATAATAATGTGTAAGTGTTACTACACGAATAGTTAATATTATCGACGCAAGCGATAATTTTCATAACTTCTATATAACTCTCATACACGAATAAAAATAAAGCACTTTGTAGTAATGAGAGCTACTTAGCAATCAAATATATTAATATAATTTGTACAGGCTAACAATATTTTAGTTCAGTATCGTGTGGGCCCCGGGTACCTCGAGCCACGCTCGACCGCTGATAATACTTTATTTTTTTTACAAGGGACTCTGTGTCAAGGAAACGTTAGGCCTCGGTTTTTTAAAAAGAAATGCCTCTAGTTTTATGAGAAAACATTTGCTTCGTAGACAAAGTCTGGCGACATTATTAATATGATGTAATATCCACTGTCGGGAATAATTTGTCAAATGTTTTCTAATGCAATAGGAGGCTGTAAGATGCCTAAAAACTTATTTAATCCTTTTACGATCTGTACGACTTACGACGAAATTAAAGAAATTTATAGGCAAACATGTAACCGTATTCTTTTCAGATAAGTAAAGATGGGTAATCTGGCAATAAAATAGGATTTCCTCACGTCTACTTTATTATTCCTAGACGTTAAAATAGAGGTATCCATCCTATTGACGATCTAGTGACATCCTCTACCCGAAGTGATGAATCCCGGTGAAGAATCATGGGGAAACTTAATCTAGTTCATAAGACGGGTTCGAGCGTGTATGGGGTGCGTGTCGGGCCCCAGGCGAGGGTGACCCTACATGCCGTACCCGTGGTAGGGCGCGGGGGAGGGCGCCTGCGCCGCGTAGGCGTAGGGGGAGGCCTGCGCCGCTGCGCCGGGCACTACGCCGGGGACTACGCCTGGGTACTGCATCGAAGGGCCTGGAAATAAGTGGTAGTCATAAGTCAAGTTTTCCAGCCCTTTGGGATCATTTATAATAGTTCAACGTCGAAGTAAGATGTTCAATTACGCCCCCTTTAGTTACAATGAGATTTTTTTGGCCTCTTACCCCGTTTTGGGCTTACATAATTAATGGATGCCTCCTTTACAGCACGAGTGAGGAGTACTAACCGGCGGTAAGCATAAGTTGTGGTTCCATGATCATGGCGGGTTTAGCTTCGTGTTCGGCGCTCTCCGTACTGCGCTTAGCGTCAGCCTCCTCAAGTTTTTCCACCTTCGTTGTTAGCTCTCGGACAGTCTGTGAAAACATTTGTGTGTTTAGTATACTGTCTAATATGGGCCTAGGTAATAAACTGTGCCTATAAAGGAATGTAGAAACACTGACATGTACATGCATAACATGTTTTTAGTACTAAGTTGCAAACAAGAATACAGTACACCCGACGAGTGGACAAACGTGATTGAGCATTAGGGGTGCTATGCAAGCATTGCCAAACAGCTTTTATGCTCTTTTTGGGGAATATGGTACATTGGGTGATTACATAAAAAAAAATCAGCTCGACATTATTCGCCTATAATAGGCACGCGAATTTTTTCTTAAAGCTATTAAGTTTTTACAACAGAAAAAAATCATTTATGGTGAGAAAGATCCATAATTATTGTCCAGCTAAATATTTTCCTTATAGTTTAATCACCATATTGTACTTTCATTACCTGTATAAGGAAGGGCATAGCGAAGTCCATGATGTTATGTCTCCATGCCAGTTCAATTACAACATCAGGTTTCAGGAGGTCGTAACACTGTAAAAATAAATATTATAAAAACATTTGGAATCATGACAGGTTTATTATTTGTGAGGATTAGAAACAGCCACTAAAGGGTCTAACAAACGTAATAATTTATAATTCTTAAAAAAAAAAACCGACTTCAACAAAAAAAAAACGATTCCATAAAAGACTTATAATATGGTTTTCTCATGGATGCCATTGTCAGAACTGGACCAAATTGAAATGGGACCACACGGGAAGCACCAGCTTTCAAATAAAAAAATCATCAAAATCGGTTCACCCAGTCGAAAGTTCTGAGGTAACAAACATAAAAAAAAAACCAACAGTCGAATTGAGAACCTCCTCCTTTTTTGAAGGCGGTTAAAAATGATAAAATTGGGTCAGAAAACTCCCTTATTAGAAAAAAATGCATGTCTCAAAAGACTACAACATTACAATTGATTACGGTGGGGTACAGTATGACCCAGAAATATTTCATAAGTATCTAAATATTTTAACCATAGCGATTTTTTTAATACTACCAGGGTAACAAACAAGCACATGGACAGCTTGATCTTGCCGTCACTGATACCTATAAACATACTCAACACCGTCAGTGCAAAGTACTCATTAAAAACCCTATTCTTTCTTCCTTGGACTTAGTCAGAAGTAGCTGTAGCAAATTGCCCTTTGGCCTAAAAATAGGTATCGGGCCTAAAACACTGGACGACGACAAGTTGATCGATTTATGTCACTTGCCTATCTATCCAGACAAAACTTCTTCTCTGATATAAACTTGCACCCGTATTCATAAACAGAGCTATGAGGACTCACAGTGAGCCCGGACGTATAGAGTCAGCGATTTCAATTCTTAAACCATATTTGAGCGATGGACAACGCTATGCGTTCAGTAAAAGGAACCTTTATGTAAAGTAGCACGACAGCTATTTTACGCAAAGCATAGCGTCAGTGGGAGTGACAGTTGATGAAAATTGCTGTTTCATTTCATACCTGATTGAACAGAGGACAATAGTTACGAGAATAGTAATTTGAGATTTTCAAACACCTTGAAATTACTACAGTGAGGAAGAATACTGTACTTTTTGTACTCGTACAGTTTCTTAATTTAAATCTAATAAAATTAACTAAAAGGGGCTTTTTTGTAAATGATGAAGTCTCCCTTTCAATATTCTAACATCTTCTACCGGTAAACAGTTCGGTAAAATTCTTAAACATTGAAAATGCAGTCAGGTCAGACATTTCGCGAGAAAATTCTGAAATTAGACATTTTTGGAATTAGAATAACCAAATCTATCGATTTTATACTGTTTTGATTGTAAAACCGATGTTGCAAAAATTTTGGTCATGGGCTCTGGTACTATATGTTGTATTTGTGTCATACACAAATCTGTCAGTCAAATACCGGAGAAACCTTGCTAAGGTCGGAAATGGAACAATCACAGGATCAGTATTCGATGCAGTCTGTTCACTTAGCAAAGAGTATCGTTTGTGAATGACTAGCCTCGAACGAACACTATGAGAAATTCCTTAGTTAGCTTAGCGTTGCTTTAACGCTACCCAAAATATTGTTTGTGGATACGGGTGTAAGTAAGTAATAAGAGTCGAGTAGAATATAGCTAGAAAAATAATAGTTAAACATATATACCTGATAGAGACACGCAGAGAAGCACTCGTAGTTGTCCCTCTCGAGGAACCAGTTGAGCAGTTCCTCGGCGACGTCGGGCTGGCGCGACTCGGCCGCGTACTCCATGGCGTCGGCGTACAGCGCGTCCTTCTTGCACAGCTCCACTGACTGCTTCCATCTGTTGTTGCCTACGTCACCACAACATTACAGATTACATGCTAATTTAAACATGTCCACTTATATACATGATCCATTTAACAATCTGGCAAAGAGTACAAGTGGCTTATTTTCCGGTTTATGATTATGAGCGATCCTGAGTCTTGAGTATTTCCGGAATTGGTTTTGCGTTTAATTTTCAGAAATTCGTCCTGAAAATGTGTCCTGTATATAGCAATAGGCTTATTTCGTATAATGTAGAACGATACATACATGTATCATGCATAAATGGACCTACTTATGCACACAGGAACCAATCCACACACATGTCAAAATCGAGTTAAGTACACAGAAAATTTTAAAAATCCACGTTCTATCTACCCTGTAAAGATCAAAATGATCCGACAATTTTGACTGAACAAAACAAGTTTACCAACCCACATAAAATCAGTTATTCAATAAACTAACAAGACCCATACCACATGGTAACCGGATTATCTAAAATATCTATGACATTGTTTTTTTTTTATAAAGAATCATACAGCGTGGTCCCTTGTAATTTTTGATTTTTTATCAATCATATAGAACCATGCAGGTTGGTTCTTGTTTGCATATTAAAAATGAATAATCTTATATTTTTACAAAGACTCGGAGATGGGGTCTTGTCTCATCAAACATATCTTAAAAAGGCTTGATGTCAATGTGAAACATCTCATTTTATAGTCCCATTCGTATGGTATTCATAACCACAACAAAAAAATTACTTGAATATGCTTAAAGCCAGGTTTGAATGAACCTTCAACTTTAGAAAAAATCGATATGAGATTCCTTGAATCGCTTCCTCAGGTATTATTCAATTCGCGAAGATAGAATCGTAGCAATTTGAATGTGGAGGATGATGCAAGGCTCGGGAGGCCGATGGAAGATAAGAACATTAAGACTGTACGAAAATTATTGGCGGAAGAACCGACGTGTGACATAGCGATAGATCGAAGAAACCCTCAAGTTGAGTGCACCAACGTTCATCGGATTCTTCACAACCATTTGAAAGTAAGGAAATTTTGTTCACTGTGGGTATTGCACTTGATGACTGATGCGTTGAGGGAGCAGCGCGTGACTTGGTAAAAAAGAATCCTGATATGTAAAAAAGAATATTTAAGACAGCCAATCTAACTACGTGAACTCGATTATTACATGTAATGAAACCTGGCTTTTTCGACGTTCTTACTAAATAGAGTATGAGTAGAGTAATGTGTGGGTGTTTGAAGATGAACCACGGTCGATGTCTGTAAAAATGTTGTGATCCGTAAAGAAAGAAATGGTTGCAGTATCACTACATATTATAAAACAAACAAAAACAGTTTGTCTGTCTGTCTGTCTCTCTGTTCACGATAAACTACAAAAGTACAGAATGGATTTTCATACAGTTTTCACGTACGGATAGAGTGATTCATGAGGAAGGTTTAGGTGTGTAATTTATTAGGGGTTTGTATAAATTTGCTGAAATATGACGATGATTGTTGAAGATGTCGGAAAAAAATCATGCCGACTGGAAGCTATACTGGAGTTCGCCGCGTAAACCAATAGAGATGTATGAGAACAATGTATTGTTATGCATTATAATAGCTATTACAATATAGGAAAGCTGTATATCTATCTTCAAAGATTAACACATAAAAACAAAAAAATGTAGACATAATATGCTCTGCTACCCGTGCGAAGCTGGGGGCGGGTTGCTTATTTTTAATAAGAGTGATATTGGCTACCGTTGTGCTTGATATAGGGAAGACTGTTACTGCTGCATGGTATATAGAGGAATGTTTACCTCAAGTATTAGAGGCCGTAAAAATGAACGACCAAACTAAAACTTTGATTGCTTTTGCATCAAGATAACGCCCCTGCACATCGAGGGCGCAAAACTACGGACTATTTGCACCAAGATGGAAACAAATTGCTGGGACACCCTAATCATAGTCCGGATTGAGCACCATGCCACTTTGCACTATTCCCGTATGTAAAAAAACAACAGAAGGGACGCAAGTTTTCGAGCAATGAGAAGCTTTTGAGGAGATATGCAGCTGTGTTCCAGAGGGATACTGGAGCAATGTGTTCAGCACCTGGTTTACACGTATCACCTGTATTACTGCCAATGGAGACTACTTCGAAAAAAATAAACATTTCACATAATACGACAAAACTATTTATATAAATTTAATTTTACTAGGGGCCCTAGTCAGATTAAGTAACTTTGGTCTTCCAGGAAACATTTTAGTATTTTCAACATTTCTAAATTACATAGTAACAATAAAAATAAGTTTTATTATTATTTTTCAGTAAAATATATAAAAGAAATATGTTTTTCTTTTATGTTAACTATAAAATTATGCCAAGGTAATAAATTAACAAGGGACCAATCCACACACAAACAGTTTTGCTAAAATTAACCATTGAGTTTTTCTTTTAATAACTAAATAATTTTAAATGATTTTCATCAATATTATATTGGTAGTCATAGAACAAAGTATTTTATACAATATTTTAAATGAACTTTTTCCAAAATAACAACCATTTTTTTTTGTATACAAAAATTAGACAAAAACGGCTTTTTCTCCGAACTGTAGTGGTGTGGATTAATTCCGTTTTGCGTAAGTAGGGACAAATAGGCCTGCCATCACTTAAATTGTGAAAAAGCATTTTTTTCCAGACACACTAAAAAAATGAGTGTAACGAGATTTTTATACATGTATATGAAAGTTATTGTTTGACCACTTTGATTCATTTAAGTGCATGCTAATGGAACTCTTCACTGGGGGTGGATAATATACACATATATATGTATACTACATTTGTTCAATTCAGAATACAAATGAACGCATTATGATTTGTGGTATGGAAAACTTATACTATACTTTTATTCTCGTTATCAAGAGTGCAAAAAAGATCATAAATTGCATAAAACTAGTTATACAAAAAACAAATACATACTTTTGTATAGATAGGCGGCGATTCTTCTAAACTCGGTTAGTTCGTGTTTCTCTAACTGCTGCGCCAGTGCGATTGTGTCGAAGTTGTCGAATGCGTCTATCGACGTTCTTAGACCCTGCAATACGCAATTTTAGATTATATGATCAAATAATAAATTTGAACAACGATATATTTTTATTCTTATGTATATGACATCTAAAAACTAATAATTTGAGAAAAGTAAATTACATTAATATGTACCATTAGGTACACCCGCGCAGATGGGGGTTAGCCGTAGGAAGAAGCAACGAAAAATGTTGACAGCGAGTCGATTTATTTTATGCTATCTGTGGATTTTGCACGACTACTGCAATAAATCCCCTATACTAATTATCCGTATATGGTATGTGTAACTTTCACAGATGGCGCAATTTTAATTTCAAGTTTTTACAATATTTATTATATTTTGATACAATTTATTCAATTAATTAAATATGTTTCTATATAGCGAAAGAAACTTCATTCCGACCGGTACCAAAGACACCTCACACGTTTTTTTTAATATAATAACAAACCTTATATGGCCATACGGAGGCGGTACAATTACACTTTTTGATTTTGATGAATTCCGATGTAAATCATCGGAGAGTGTACATTATATGGACATTAGTAAAATTTACAAACATGGTGCCTGCTGTCACAGATTAATAGTAAATTCACTTAATTAAATATCGTAATAACGTTAGTTTCAAACAGAAACAAAGCTCTAATAATATAATTCATATCTATATCTACCTATAAGAAGAAGAAATTGAATACCTGGTAATCCTCCTCATCAATAAGTAGCGAGTTGAGTGCCTCGTTGACAGCTTTGTTGTTGAGACTCTGCACCGAGCGCAGGTAGGCCTTCACCAGCTGCAGGTGGCCCACCTTGGTGAAGAACGTCACGGCCCGCGTGTGGTCCATGCGCGGCGCCAGCACCAGCAACAGGTCGTTCAGGAGGAGAGGCTTGTAGTCCAGGTAGAACTGTATGGCCCTGTAGTATAGTTCCATGTTGGCCACCTGTTAACATTGTTTTTAATTAGTGAATTTGTTTAATACACTTCGCTCGTGTTAATATACTATATATATAATATACATCAGCTATTTTTCTGTCTCTCGGGAACAAGTTTTTTCCTGCAAAAAAGGTGCGCCTTGTTCTTTCCCTTAATTCTGACAGCGTGTTTTAATTTTCATGACAATCGGTTGAGTAGTTAAAGCGTTAAGCATAACAAACAAACTCACAATAGATTTTTTTTTAGATCTCGCATACAGGATACAAGTTGGTGCCCGCGACTTCGACTGCGTAGTATCAAATCAATCAACGGAGTTACTATCCCATTTATAGTATTAACATAGATATAGTTAGAATGCTTTTTATGTTAAGTGTTAGATAGTCTTTAGTTTACCTTAGTGACAATATCCTTGAAATGCCCTTCGCGCCACGCTTCAGTGGGATGCTGCATCATGGTTAGAGCCGCGTTGTCGTATTCCTCGTACTTGTCGTACAAGAACACTAGTTCCGACCATAAGTGGGCTTGTTCGGCCGCTCGGAGCACCTGAAACACAAATAAAAATTATTAGATTTGAAGTCAGTAATGTACCTACGTTATTATGCAAACTTACATTTAAACCAAAAGTATTGTCGATCTTCGGAAGTTTGTTTGCGACATCGGTTGATGAGTGATATCATAAATTTAGATTTGGAATCAAAAATGAATCAACATACTTTTATTTATAATAATAATGTTATAGCTTTTATGGTAGTTTTCCAATTACAGCACTAGAGCGCATTATGCGGCATAATGCTTAACGTTGAATGTTTCACTACAGCGACGCTTCGCACAATCAAGCACTCTCAAAAGGTACTGCTTTTGGGTGATGCGTGCAATCGATACCAACAGACAGAAAATTAACAAGTGTTTTTTCTTTAAGTTGGCATTGATCGAAATGTTTTATTTATATATTTTCGTTAGTAATATTATTTATTGTTGAAAAAATTTTTAAAGCTTTCGTTTCGTTGCAGTTTTTTTCGAAATAATCAAAGTTAATTCAAACTCTGTTAAAAAAATAAATATAAGTATGGATGAAGGTACAAACATTTTTTTTTTCAACACTGAACTTAGCGCACTCTGCTGGTGCATTTGAAAACTAATTCACGTTCCAATTAAGCATCAGCATAATTCGGCATTGTGCGCCACTGAGTCGCATTATGCTCTGTAATTGGAAAACTACCTGTATCTCGAAACTCCTTATTTTGTATATAATACTACTCCTTCTTCGTTATGTTTCTTTTATGTCTTTTCTTATAATATGTCCCGGAGTTCAGTGTGCCTCCTGATTCCGATTGTTTTCTATCCTTTGCAATTCTTCTCCAGTTGCAACCTACTGTTAATTTGAGTTCATCGTCCCATCTTTTGCGTTGTCGACCTCAATTCGTTTCCCGTTTCTAGGGTACCATTCCGTCACGATTTTGCTCCATTTATCGTGAGGAATGTTAAATAAAGGCTATTATTATTATCGTGAGGAATATGGAACTTATGGAACCAACATACTTACGATAATTTAAATTTAACCCCACCCTATGTCAATGTCGATCTAAGGTCGTCTGTCAGGTCGGTTGATGAGTCACTATTTTTTAATCATACAGTTTTGAAAATATTCTACTTAATGTTATTGTTTCTATAGTACTGACCTTAGGAATATTGACTCTCGACCAGAACAGTTCTAGGTGCTCCCGCATCTTGGCGGGCTTGTACTTGGAATAGAGGATGGCTAACTCTGTAAACATGCCCATGTGAGCTCTTTCCAGGCCGAGGGCTGCTTCCAGTAGACTGATCAGCTCATCGAAGTGACCGCGGTCCTGGTGACAACATTTGAAGTGAGTAAATTAACGGGTAAATTTGGGTTATATATATAATACATTTTTATTTTCGCGACTGGTGAGAGCTCAGCGACATCGCTCCAACTTTTACGAGTCCACTCAAAACCACGATCGGTGCAATTCGATCGAAACGCCAGATTAACAAAAATGTATCATATAAAAAGTATGGCGATTAAATTTCGTTTCACATACAAACATACGTAATATAATAAAGTGAGAGATTAATCTTATTGCATGAATATGTCGAACAGAAATTGAATCAGAAATCAAATGTTTTCGATTACAAGGAAATTTTAACTAGCAAGTTTTTTTGTAAGGTATTATAAAACTTAGAAATTATAGTCGAAATCGACTCAGTCGTAACGTTTCATGCTAAAAGGATATCGACGCTATATGCATACTGTCGTTTTTATTATGTAATATCGCATAGATAGATAAGTATACGTACCTGGTAGTAGTTAATGAGATCCTCGAGCTCGTCGGCGTGCACGACGATGTGCAGGCCGCACATCTGCGCGAGGCGGAACTCGCCCGCGTCCACGCACGCGAAGCACACCTCCTTCCACGTGCGCGTCGAGTTGGCCTTGCGCGCGCTGTCCACCGCGCCTGGACCCACACAACACCGCTTATAATACAACTAACCACACCGACGTATCATATGGCTGATATACAATATTATAACACCAATATTAAAAGTCTGATTATAATTTAAACTTTAAACATTAATTTATACTGTTTTTTCTGTACTGTTGTTATTGGTTATAAGTGTTTAAGGGCGAAAGCACCCCACACTACAGAAGGTATTGATAAACCAACAAATAGCATAATGTTGTATTACTGATAGTATATAAAGTCATCAAGGCTCCAGCAGAGTTAGTAATTGCAAGTGACGTCACTGGTATAAGGAGTATTTATAGGCTAACCGCTTATCATAAAGGGTCTGTACTAGTTCACCAAAATTATAAAAATAATTGACACGTTGATTAAATATACAACATATTAGAACCTATAGTAATATATACTCCATTCACAACTTTCGTTGTTTTTCTTTTTATTTTAGAAGAAGTAATTACATTTTTTTTAATTACCAAGTTTTGTTTTGCTGTACTTGCTATGTTTTGCTATGAATAAACTTCAAACATTGAACTTTTTACATGTCACTAAAATAATATAATATTTATTTCATTTTGATAGATTACTACAGTATTTACTTACCCTGGAATTCTTTAAGGTGCACGAGCGTGATAGCGAGTCTCGCGAAATTGCTGACATTGTTGTACAACAGTTTGGCGGCGTTGTACATCTGGTCGTCGAAGCAGCGGTCTCCAATCTTCTGTATGTCGGCGTGGTTGGGTCCCGAGATGAACTCCTCCAGGTCCGCAAGCCGACCAGTTCTGGCGTACGCGTAGATCAGCTCCGATTCAATGTACGACTCGCGAGCCTTCTTGCGGGCCATCTGATTACAGAAAAATGTTATATTTGTTTATGGTAGTCCATACCTGTGTTAAAAAACATTCGCTCCTTTTAAACACTAATAGTAGGGTTCAGGCCACATAATCCTTACCAAAATGTGTGTTTATACATACATACATTTTTAGCCGGATACCAAAAAGATTGTGGGAGCAAGTGAATGGCAATGAAAATTGACAGCAATATAACTTAAATTTTTTGAATATCAATGAGTATGTAATTCAAATTTAAAAAAAAAATTAAAGCTAACAATACACAGCAATAATAATTTTAATAATAAAGAGTATGTATATCTATCTATCTACTCTTTTATGAGTGTGTGAATGAGGTAGACAAATCTATATCATTCTTAACTGAGGTTGTAATCTCAAACAGTTAAGTTACAGTATGGAAAAAAAAGCGACTGGCCTACCCTTAATTTGTTTCCGATGATAAATGATGACCTAGGAGATTTATTTTACACGAATCAAGCTCATTGACTGCCAGAGTAATTAAAAATATAACAATTGTACGAACCTGTAAATACCTAACAAGGTCCTCCCACGACTCTCGTTTGGTAGCTGTGTCCACTACATCCATATACGCCGAAGGGTCGTCTGCCTTGATGTACGAGTCGATGGCCTCCTTGACCAAGCCCTGCTGTAACTGCGCCTTGGCCAGCTGTGACCACACGCCGGCCTCGTTGCAGCGCTCCGCAAACTCGTATGCGCGCTCCAGGTCCTTTACTTGCTCTATCAGCACCTGATAAGATAATAGTTAAGGTGATTATAGCTTATAGTATTTTAGTAAAATTAAAATCATCATGAAATTATGGAGGTGCTTAGAAATTTGCTGTCTAATGCCTATCGGTACCTTCAAATGAAAATCATTTATTCTGTATTTTATCGACATTGGTGATATGATACGAGTTCTCAATATATTTGTTACCTGTATAGCCGAAGTGTTGACATCAAACTTCTTGAATATAGCAAACGCCTCCTCGTATAGCTCATTATTAATGGCGATGTTAGCGATGTCGGGAGCATCGTAGTTGTCCAGGCGGTTGATATATTCCATCACACGACTACGGTCTGCCTTTATTGCTAAAAAAATAAGACAGATTTGTTAAATTATTTAAAAAATATAAAAATGACGATTTTTTTTGCGTGTAGAATAGAATGACTTGGTAAATATCTTAAATTTATGAATTTCGTCAAGTTTTCGTATCTACATCATAGTTTATGATGGCCTATCTATAACTTAAAAGCATAAGGTTTAAGGAGAGATTTTTTTCTTTTCTATACAGTTGGTAAAAAATCTTAGTAAATATATAATTCTCTTCATACACAACCGGAATTGAAACTGGGTGAATGAATATATTGGAAGTGTTATAAATATATTTAGCAATTTTATGAAGGGCTTCATTAACTTACCGGTAAGTATGAGCAAGTTCTGCAGATTCCTGTGGTCAGAGAACACCGAGTTGTCCAGTACGATCTTCTCTAATAGCTCAATGAGCTCATTGGGCAAATCAGCCGTCATAAATGCTTTAACGGTGACCGAGATGTCTTCTGGATCTTGAGTTTCAGACAGCGCCGTTTGGACAACCTGTAAGATGCCAATTTATGAGTACAAATGCACAAAACAATTTTTTTAAAGTGAATGTTATTAAGCAGGTTCAGTAAAAGTGTATTTTAGAGGGTTCGGGTGCTGGATGCAATAACCAGTTCGAGGACCTGGTCGATGAGCTGGCGCTTGTAGGGGTTGGACTCGGCGAGCACGTCGAGCCACAGGTCGGCGTCGCGGCGCCGCACGAGGTAGCGCGCCTGCGTCTTGAACAGCGAGTTGTCGTTGCACACGGCGATGAGCTCGCGGTCGCACTGGCCGCGCTCGTACGCCACGCACGCCAGGTGCGGGTCGCGCTTCTCGCAGTAGCGCCCCACCACGCGCGAGTCGTACCTGCCGTTAACGACAACCGTTTAACTAAAAGAGTTGAGAAACCGACGCCGAACCACAAAGTCGCCCAACCAAACAAAACAAAAGTCTTTACAACATATCACACGACGAATACCTTGTTGATTGAAAAATTGATTTGAGCGCAGGCTGTGTTCATAAATCAAATTTTATATTTTTTAAATTACCATAGATTTTAAATTTCTTTAATTGATTTTTTTTCAGTTTTGTTATTTTGTTTGTATAGATTTAGCAAAAGACAGGACTCACCATTGGTTCTCCTTGAGAAACCGTTCGGGATTGTTGTTGGAGTCGATGTAGATCTTGGCGAGCGCGTTGTGCGTGGCGGGCTCGTTGTTGCCCTCGTGCACGCGCGTCTCCAGCCAGGGGAGCAACAGCTTCAGTCTGACGACATCATCACATCACTTCATAATTTACATCATCTTCATTCTTTTTATACACTAAAGACACATGTAGCTAAAAATACTACAGCGCCATCTAGCGAAGAACTGCCAAACTACATAGTAACTACTGATCCTGCATCGCGCAGATATAAGTTCTCGCATTGATTAGTATATTTCCCAACATTAACAGTCAGGATGCTGCTCGCCAGGCATAATTACCTAACCTAATCTTCCCTTTATATTGGAAAGACCTGTTACATCCCTAATTTTAATACTAACAATAGAAATGTTATACAATATTGCTGACTTGCAATAATAGCAATAAATAATTGAAATAAATTAAATTTAACATTACAGATCAGCAATAAATATAATATAAATACGAATCAATTTCCTAAATTCGTTTAGTTATTATTCCCTAGTGCTGCTATCATTGTGGTCTCTAACCACTCCCCAACCTTGGTTGGTTTTCAGCAAAGACCTCTAGAGCAATAGTATACTCCGGGTCTATTCTGTACTTCGCTGGTGCCAATTAAACACGTATAATCCGTGCTAAGTGATGTAGTATAAGTTTAGTGTCTGTGTTAAGCTACCAAAAGTTGTGTTGAGTTAAATAACAAATAGTTGTGATAGTCATGGTGATTTTTTTATAAATGCCAGACTGTCCAATCTCCGCCGTTCCTCCACACAATCATTTATATTGTATCAGTGTATTTGGACATTAATAGTATAGTTGAACCTGTATTTATTTCCTACTATTGGACTTTGGATTTTAATCTCTACTATATCCTCCGCGCCTTTTCCCAACTAAGTTGTGGTCGGCCTTCAATCTAACTACCATATGACCGAACTTCGATATTTTACGTGAAACTACTATCATCAGACCTCCACAACCCAAGTACTAAGCGATTTCGAAGATCTGTAGTTAGACTAGGTTGTCGAATTTTCTTTTTTGGCTCCAACTACCCGTAACGAATGCCACAGATGTTCGTATTGCAAACGGGATCGACGCTTAACGTGCTCTCCGAGGCACGGAGGAATCTCAATGTGTTAAGAATGGTCATCCATACTAAGACTGACCTAGCTAGAATTTCTTAACCTTGTAATGTGCTAACCTACTCGGTTACCACTTAGCCACGAACCCCTCTTAACCTCTACTTATAAAAACGATTTTTCAACTACGCAAACACACCTGTTTCTCTTCTCAACCTCAGCCACCAGCTCATCAGTAGAGAACTGTCCTCGCACCACCAGAATTAGATTCTTGATAATGTCTTCGGCACAGTCAACATCCAATAGACCGCCTACTACCACTGGCAAACGAGATGGGTTCACCTAGTCCATAAATAAATTTTATTAGTTTGATCAACATTAATAACTAGAGGCTAAAGAAAGTCTAAGGCTTAGAGCACCAACTAATTCTTTCGTAAGTCTACATTTTGTAATAAGATAAATAGGTCTAGCTAGGAGTAATAGCCAACACTAATGTACATCATTAGTGTTGGCTGCTAGTCTAAGTAAATTTATCTAATCTAGTCTATTTAAAAAAGTTTTTATCACAATGAAATCAATTAGGGGCCATCCATAAATTACGTCACACGTTAAGGGGAGAGGGGGTCAACGAAGTGGGACATTATGTGTCAAGGGGCGGGAGGGTCACATATCAAAATCTTAAGTATTAAAATACAAAACATTAACTGGAAACGCAAAATTATTGTAAAAAAATGTCCCCATATCTGAAAACAAAGACGGGTCAAAAAAATCACCAAATTCGTGTGACGTAATTTATGGATGGCCTCTTACTACATACAGAACTTTCAATTATATCAGAAAAATTCTGTGAATGCTATATTACTTAATTGACTATTTTTCTTTCTAAAAAACTATTTACAAAAAAATACTTACTTTCTGCACATAAATCTCAATATACTTCTGCAGACTATTCCTGTAAAGGTACAGTACTAAGTCGTGCACGAAGTCGAATCTGTCGCATACGATGATGAGAGGCAGCTGGTCGGGTAGCTTGGCTTCCTTGAGGAAGTTCTTTACCCGCTCGGCGTTGTAGCAGTTTGATTCCCGGCAAATGCGTTCTACCTCCTTGATTTGACCGGTCTTACAGGCAGCCTAAAACAACAAATGAAAAAGGACTTTGTGTGAAATGAATAGCATATTCAACAATTGATGATATATCTAGTTGTCTTGTCGCTTATAAAAACACTAAATTCATATTTTTTCCATTAAATTCATTATTTTCTTTCGCATTATGAAATAGTCCTTTGTGTCGCAGGGTACTTTGCCAACAACAGACACAAAGTACATCCAAGATAGAACAATTATTATCTGTTATTAACACGAATAATTTTCTCGGTGAGGATTGCACCCACTTTGCTCAAAGTTGGCAGTGATATTGTATACATCTGCATCAAAAATGTTATATGTTTTGAGCTATTGTTTTATTTTTAATAGTTCTAATTTGAAAGGCATCGCCGCAAATTAATTATATTAGGAAAGTAACACGAATTATAAGTTACAGACTTGAGGATCGTATAGATTCCCTTGATGTACATTTAACTATAAAGTCTGTAACATACATCGAGATATTATGTACTAGAGAAGCCAGTAACAACAAAATACATGTTCCGTTTTTATTTGAATTAAAACTAAAAAGCGCTGCAGCGTTAAAACAATAATTTGTAGTCAAATCCTACAGTATTAACAAGCAGCGCTCGATCGTGTTTGAGTTGTAGTTTTCTAGCGAGTAAGGTCCTAAGCGCCGTGATTTTCATGGCGTTTACGCGTGTTTCCCAACGAACTGCTACAAAGATTGGTGTGGCGGTGTTTGTAAACATATTAAACAAGCATTAAATTACCACATTTTATAATGTAGATATAATGAACACTATTACATACCTGAATATATTTGAAGTGTACTTCCGGATCCTGACTAAAGTTCACAATAGATCCCAAGAAGTAGAACAATCCCTCGTAAGTCTTGAAGCTTTCAAACAACTCTATCAGAGACTTCGTGGTCAACTGCTCATGATACTTGGTGGCGATTTGCACGCAAATTTGTAGGTTCTGACGAATGTTGGCCTGAAGCATAGCCTTAAGACATTCTAGAGAGTCTTCTACAGAGAGGCTGCCGAAGTATGTGACCAGCCAGTCGGCGGGAAGAAGATGGGTGTGCACCTGTTGGATGAAAATAATTATAAGTTTATGTCTGAAATAATAGCACGAAGTGGATAGCGGCTCTAGTTTGGGATTAAAGCTACATGATAGTGTGCTTTATTTATTTTAAGAATGTTGTACAATATAACACTTATAGAACAAAATAGCACATACAATATATAACAGTTTATTGTGTATTTCTTTAATTGTAGTACCCACCCACCCAGTATACATAATATTACACTGTGCAAGCTCTCTCTTTCTCTCTTAGTGTATATGCTTGTGTGTGTGTATGATAGTGAGGTGTGTGTATGACAGTGAGGTGTGTGGCTAACAGTGCGGTAAGGGTACATACGACAGCGCGCTTGATGTCGTAGAGGTCGGTGTAGTGCTCGAGCGCGCGCTGCAGCAGGCCGGCCTTCTCGCACAGCTGCGCCACGTGCGCGCGGTCGTAGTGCGTGAACATCACTAGTGTGTATGACAGTGAGGTGTGTGGCTAACAGTGCGGTAAGGGTACATACGACAGCGCGCTTGATGTCGTAGAGGTCGGTGTAGTGCTCGAGCGCGCGCTGCAGCAGGCCGGCCTTCTCGCACAGCTGCGCCACGTGCGCGCGGTCGTAGTGCGTGAACATCACTAGTGTGTATGACAGTGAGGTGTGTGGCTAACAGTGCGGTAAGGGTACATACGACAGCGCGCTTGATGTCGTAGAGGTCGGTGTAGTGCTCGAGCGCGCGCTGCAGCAGGCCGGCCTTCTCGCACAGCTGCGCCACGTGCGCGCGGTCGTAGTGCGTGAACATCACTAGTGTGTATGACAGTGAGGTGTGTGGCTAACAGTGCGGTAAGGGTACATACGACAGCGCGCTTGATGTCGTAGAGGTCGGTGTAGTGCTCGAGCGCGCGCTGCAGCAGGCCGGCCTTCTCGCACAGCTGCGCCACGTGCGCGCGGTCGTAGTGCGTGAACATCACTAGTGTGTATGACAGTGAGGTGTGTGGCTAACAGTGCGGTAAGGGTACATACGACAGCGCGCTTGATGTCGTAGAGGTCGGTGTAGTGCTCGAGCGCGCGCTGCAGCAGGCCGGCCTTCTCGCACAGCTGCGCCACGTGCGCGCGGTCGTAGTGCGTGAACATCACTAGTGTGTATGACAGTGAGGTGTGTGGCTAACAGTGCGGTAAGGGTACATACGACAGCGCGCTTGATGTCGTAGAGGTCGGTGTAGTGCTCGAGCGCGCGCTGCAGCAGGCCGGCCTTCTCGCACAGCTGCGCCACGTGCGCGCGGTCGTAGTGCGTGAACATCACTAGTGTGTATGACAGTGAGGTGTGTGGCTAACAGTGCGGTAAGGGTACATACGACAGCGCGCTTGATGTCGTAGAGGTCGGTGTAGTGCTCGAGCGCGCGCTGCAGCAGGCCGGCCTTCTCGCACAGCTGCGCCACGTGCGCGCGGTCGTAGTGCGTGAACATCACTAGTGTGTATGACAGTGAGGTGTGTGGCTAACAGTGCGGTAAGGGTACATACGACAGCGCGCTTGATGTCGTAGAGGTCGGTGTAGTGCTCGAGCGCGCGCTGCAGCAGGCCGGCCTTCTCGCACAGCTGCGCCACGTGCGCGCGGTCGTAGTGCGTGAACATCACTAGTGTGTATGACAGTGAGGTGTGTGGCTAACAGTGCGGTAAGGGTACATACGACAGCGCGCTTGATGTCGTAGAGGTCGGTGTAGTGCTCGAGCGCGCGCTGCAGCAGGCCGGCCTTCTCGCACAGCTGCGCCACGTGCGCGCGGTCGTAGTGCGTGAACATCACTAGTGTGTATGACAGTGAGGTGTGTGGCTAACAGTGCGGTAAGGGTACATACGACAGCGCGCTTGATGTCGTAGAGGTCGGTGTAGTGCTCGAGCGCGCGCTGCAGCAGGCCGGCCTTCTCGCACAGCTGCGCCACGTGCGCGCGGTCGTAGTGCGTGAACATCACTAGTGTGTATGACAGTGAGGTGTGTGGCTAACAGTGCGGTAAGGGTACATACGACAGCGCGCTTGATGTCGTAGAGGTCGGTGTAGTGCTCGAGCGCGCGCTGCAGCAGGCCGGCCTTCTCGCACAGCTGCGCCACGTGCGCGCGGTCGTAGTGCGTGAACATCGCGTTGCCCAGGATCGCGTCCGCCACTTGCGGCGCTGACATCAAGTTCATTTCTAACAACCTGACATAAACAAATAACATTTAATAGTTGAATTCTTTTTACAGAATCGGTAAGGAGTTACTGATTATTAAGGTGAATCTAATAGCGTATTCAGTATACTGTTATGTGTGGTAATGACATTTTGTGTATGGTATCACTACTACATATTATAAAACAAAGTCTGTCTGTCTGTTCGCGATAAACTGAAAACCTACTGAACGGAATTTCATGCGGTTTTCACTAATAGACAGTGATTCATGAGGAAGGTTCAGGTGTATATTTTTTTACGATTTTGTGTAAATTGATTGAAATATGTTGATTATTGTTGAAGATGTCTCTGCTACCCGTGCGACGCTGGGGCGGGTTGTTAGTATACATTCGAAAAAAGAAATAATAATCCTATGACGAAAAAAGTCTAAGCCAAAGAAAAAAGTTGGCATGTTAAGGGAAAAAAGTTGGCATGTTAATGGAAAAAGTTGGCATGTTTTACCCATCCCAAAAAGTGCACAACGCCGCTAAAGAAGTTTTCACTTCAAAAAACCAATACTAACTACTACTGCTTTACTTTCAAATTACTTTTACTTAACTTTGAAAAAAGGAGGAACTGTTACTTACAAAAGGACACAGTCATCATTATGAATATGACAGAAAACTAATCGTTTTCATGTGCTAATGTAAGTGCTTTAATTTTAGAAAGAGCACTACCAGAAATGTGGATCTTATACAACTTACCTAGTCTGTAAAGGTCCCTCCTCAGGTCTGTTGTTCTTAAGCGCGTCTAGAAGGAAAGCGGTACACTGCTGGACCATATTCTGTTCCATAAAAACATCGACGATCTGATTGATATCAGCTAAGGGAGGCTCCTCAGCGACCAGCATGCCTGCGAAGCCGGCGCCTTGCTCTGGGTTTGTTCGCATCACTGAACGGAGGAGGAAGATGTAGTCTGGGGTGTAGCCGACCTGAGTGATAAAGGTTCATTTTATAGGTAATTATAGTAATACTGCTAAGTCATGATCTACAGGCAATACTAAGAATATTTGTGATGATTTGGCTGGCCTGCTGGTCTAGTGGTTAGTCATCCTGACTGCTAAGCCAGAGGGGTGGGTTCGATTACCAGGACAAATAATTGTGTGATGAGCATGATCATTTGTTCTGTGTCTGGGTGTAATTTATCTATAATATGTATGTATTTAGAAATGTTTAAGTATCTATATCAGTAGTCTGGTTAGCATAGTACAGGCTCTGCCTAGTTTGGGATCAGACGGCCGTGTGTGAGATGTGTGGAGTTATTATTATTATTATTTCTAATTTAAATTAATAATTGCATATATTATTGTCACACTACTTTTTAATAGAAATTATCAAATTTTACAAAAAGGTTTTTTTTTTATGTTATAAGGGGCAAACGAGCAGACGGGTCACCTGATGGTAAGTGAAGTGTTTGTTGTTTATACATAGGCCTGCCATTACTTAAACTGCCGACGCCGGACAAGCTCTTCAAAAACCCGGACACATGTGTAAAATCGAGATTCTATCCCGGACACCTTAAAAAAAAAACGCCGATTCCATTTTTAAATTAAACAGCTTGTTCATCTAATAATTTTAAGATGGTCCTGGCACAGAGTGTCTGGGGTTATGCACAGAGTGTCTGGGGTTATGCCCAGACACTTTTTGAAAACCCCACCCGGACGCCCTCTAAACTAGGACAAATCCGGGGAAACCCGGACGTATGGCAGCCCTATTTATACATAATGTTGGCAGAGTAATTTTACTGACTTACCTCTCTGGTGATTATTATAAAAATATACTATAAACCTTATTCAAGAGGAACAAGGCAACTTTAAGTTATATAAGTAATATTTATAAGAAGTTTAGTTATTTTTTAGTAACATCAACAGGATTAACTAACCTTCTTGGCATAAAGAACAATCTTCTGGAACTGTCCAGTCTCGGCGAAGCACTGTATTACTTTGCTGGCAACGTTTGCACGAAGGTACACCGACAGAGCAAGTGTAGGGTCGACCTGCTTGACCAGGTCACCAAGCTCTTCAGAACACTCTAGTTTCTCTTCTTTTAACCATTTTTCTAGAAGCTGCTTGCGACCTGTAAAATTGAATCATTGAGAAAACTCTGTAATATAACAGGTGTCAAATTTATTATTAAGAAGAAGAGTAGTAGAAGTAGAAGACTGAAAAGAAAATTATTTACGTCTTGTGAAGCTACTATCATTTTTGTCATGTTCATTCTGTCCGAAATGGTTTGAATCGTTGTCATAGGTGGCCTGGTGTAGGCACTTCTCAAGATACCTTGCAACAGCACGGGACGGCATAGCTCCAATGACTCGAACTTGTTAAGCTGGGCTTGGTCGAGTAGAATGCCGAAGTACTGCAGCAGCGGCGACGTCTGGCCCGGTTGTGTAGGTACTTGCTGGAACCGTTGGATTGTTTGCGGGGTACGAAGAATACCTCTAGGCGCCATTGCTGCTACCTAAGAACCAAAATAAGAAGTAACATTAAATTTTATAAAAAGTATATATTTAAATATGTATAGCAAAAATAGAACTGGAAGGGAATGAAAGACTTGTAGGTATGGAAAAGAGTCCAGGTAGTAATTTTATATTCAAATTAATCGATCAGCCTATTGTAATCCACTGCGGGATATAGGCCTATATTTCTGTTCTAAAGTTGCAAATTTAACGAGTTATTTCAGAAAAACGAAATTGAACTTCAAATCAAGATGGCGGCGAATCCAATGGCGGGCTTGCCCCGAAAATCGAAATGTAGACTTCCAACGACCCCTCGAACCGACCGAAAAAAATCACGTCATCTAATTTTTTCTATTTAAGGTTATTTTTATGTCTATCCCGACTGGACTAACATGGTTTAAAAGGAATACGTGTTTTGCAATTCCTAAGTAATTGTACATGGCTGACTGATGACGTAATTATATCTATCACACCGCCCACCAACTGATACATTATACATCAATTGCATTAGTCATACAGTTTACTACACCGTCGTATGAATGGAGCACCATTAACTTAGAAAACTTATTTATAGTATTGTGTTTATTGCTTTGTTTTGGAGAACCAAGTTTTATTGACGGTGTAACAGTAAACAAATGCTATGCTTCCCACTGTGTATATTTGATGTAAAATTTTACTGTTGTATACTTTTTGTCTGGCTGAAAAAGGGTATTAGAGATGTAAATATCTTAGGTATGTATGTTTGTATATATTGCAATTGCGCACAATATACAGTGGCATAGTACTCAATGTTAACTTTCAACATTAATTTGTTTCCTACAATATTTAAAAGACATAACTAGGAGCAGCATGCTTAGCAGCAGTACCTGTAGGAAAGCATCATCAACTCCCTTTATTAATTAAAAAAAAATACTGGCTATCATACATCCATTGAAGTCATAATGGCCAGTGCGATGACGTCAGCATAATTATTATTACTAGAGATCGCGTGGTGGTCGAATTTCGACCATGGTTTTTTCATTGGCCAGTACAACTTGAGCTGTCATTGTATAGACTTACTTACCATGACAGGTCATCGCATATACTGGACGCGTGTAATTTTATTAAGCCGTTTTCACGTAATTTTCAAAGTTGTAAGACATATTGTCTAAAAACTTTAGCATTCGTCACTTCTTCTCTGTATAAACTATAAGTGTGCGAAATTTCATACTCCTCCGTTCGCCCAATTTTCGTAAAAACGGATCCAAAGCTTCACGTATTAATATTTAGATAATATGGAATGACTGCTACCTCATTTTAATGAAGGATTCAATAATAGAAGGTCACATGTCAATCTTAATTCACAATCACATTTTGAGTTCAGACCAGAGTAGTAAGTAATATGATACCTTGGCTGCTTCTCCATACTGTCCGTTAGTGAAGAGCATGTTGAATTTTCTGACGAACAACTCCTCAGCGCCCGCGAGATTATTTCTTACAGCCAATCGAAGCGCTAATTCAGGGTTTTGGAGAACCGTGTTGATATAAGGAACTATCGAGTCCTCCTCCACTGTGACGGAAAGCACCTGGCCCTTGCGGTTTACACCTAAAAGAAAGTAAAATAAATATATTATTTAAACAGAACTGGCGGTAGGTGGAGTATAGTGGGAGTAATCATCAAAGGCCAGGGCATTGATTATTCTTTTAGCAGTCCAGTTAATTAGGTCGATATATCATAAAGATTTTAACAGGCCCGTTAGTCTATTGGTTACTGATCACTAACCACTGGTAACTGTGATAAATATCAAACAGAAACTTTTTGATACCAGCATACTTTATGTACTTACTTATGGTTGCCAAACCTGGGCACTCACAACAATACACAACAAAAAGCTAGAACTTGTCAGAAATCCACGGCAAGAAGTATGATAGGTAAAAGATTATTCAATAGAATTAAAATTGCAACCATCAAGAAACGCACAAAAACAAAATATGTCTTAAAAACAATAAAAAACCGGCCAAATGCGAGTCGGACTCGCGCACCGAGGGTTCCGTAAAATATTTTTATTATATGATATATATGTAACTAAAAATATACGGTTTTCGCAATTTTTCCTTTATGTGTGCTATATATAACACGTTGCTTCGTACCAAATTTCAAGATTCTGAGTTCACGCGAAATACCCTGTAGGTTTTGATTCCCTTCCGAGTGTCGAAAATTTGCGGCTTAAACGGCTGTATCTTTTGATTGCGTTGGCTTAGAAGTTTGATTTTTTCACAGCTCCAAGGGACAGTAGACTTGAGTATTCCGCGTTCCTGAGAAAAAGGGTCTTGACAGACAGACAGACCCGCGGACGAACGGACAACAAAGTGACCCTATAAGGGTCCCGCTTTTTTAAACAAGTGAAAAATGCTCAAAATCAATAATTAATTGGTTCACAAGTGATAAGAATAGATAACAAGACAGACCATTTAGAAGGAGGGTTGATGACATTCGTTTTCATTTTAAAAAGACAACTCCCGCATTAGGAATTACTCCTGTGTCGCGGGGGACTTTACAAACATACAAACAACGGACACAAAGAACACCCAGACTCGGATGGGAATCGAACCCACCACCTATGGCATAGCAGTCAGGGTCACTAACCACTAGGCCAACAGGCCAGTCATTACATTAAAGCCATAGCAGGTGGCACATGGACAAGAGTAGATAAAGAAAGAGAGCAATGGCAACAGTTGGAATAGGCCTTTGTCAACTAGTGGCATACAGACAGAGTGTCGATGCATAATAAAATAATTAATGTATGTATTTTATGGGCAAGACGCCCATAAATTGTTTGAGTTTGTATTGAGATCATGAGTGGAAAACAAGATATGCCCCGTATGATTCACTGAAATATTTGTTTGCAAATAAGCATTATAATAATATTGTATTTTATATTTCATTATTATCATAAGTACGCCAGACAGTATTAAGATAGAAAAACGAGATAACCTTTATGTCTCGTTGATCTTGTTTGAAATATTTCTTGTCTACAGTTATTAATTAAACAATATTACTCTTCGGAGTTTCAAAATTAATAAAGACTGCGAAATTGCGTAAAGGGTTTGCATCCTTGAGAGGATGCAGACCGTTATAGATTTGGCATAAATATCAGGATCCCAAGTGTATCTGCAGGGGTTCCCGGAGGCTTCCTTCTTAGGGTATCCCGGGACCCTTGCAATAGACCCACTTGTGACGGAACACCGTGTGGTTTTAGTCGGACCCGTGGGGGTTTCCACAGGGAAAAAAAAAGGATCCCAAGTGTATGATGTGTACTCAACTACTATTTTTTGTATTTTTTCTACACAAGGTTTAACATTGACAAAAAATGCTCCAAGCCTTTTCCCAACCAAGTTGGGGTCGGTTCAGTTTAAAAGCGACTGCCATCAGACCTTCACAACCCAAGTACTAAGCGATATTGAAGTTCTGCAGTTAGACCAGGTTGTCGGACTTTTCCTTTTTAGGGCTCCAACTACCCGTAACGAAAGCCACAGATGTTCGTATGGCAACCGGAACAGATGGCTTAACGAGCTCTCAGAGGCACGGAGGGGTCTCAATGTGTTAAGAATGGTCACCCATCCTAAGACTGACCTGGCTTGTATTACTTAACCTTGCAATGTGCTAACCTACTCGGTTACAACTTAGCCACGAGTTAACGATAATATATGTAGATGTTTATGTATAGAATAACCTTTCAAACTAAAAAAAAAAGACATACATTCCGGTTTGCAAAATTTTCCACCAGGTTCCACTATAATTTAAAATTTTTATTTGAAAACTTCAGTGTAAAGCATTTTATTCCTTGCGTGATAATATATGAAAAAAAACACTTACCGATAATTCCTCCAGTGGCTTCATGAGGAGCTGTGACGAATATTGTGTCTGACGAGATCCTGTTCATGTAGATACATGTGCCAGTTTCGATATCATACATGTGAATGTACCCGTACTTCGTGATGAGGTAAATGACGTCATATTTCGGGGACACCTGCATTGCTACTGGGAAATCATTCTGTGCTTCGGCCGGGAAAAATACGTCTACCGCCTTCTTTGGGAATGGTTGGTTTCCCGCGGGAGTATGGCCCACCTCTGTGGAGAAAATGAGAGATTAACAATTGATTTGATGAACAGGAACATCTACAGACATTACTTTTGCAACTTCTGTACTTTTTTGGTTTTTCATCAAAGCTTATAAGCCGTTCTTACATGGGCATGTGTTCCTGTCAGTATGAGTCAGGTAAGGTGACGCTGGTGTGTGATTCTTCGGGGAGGTAGGCTGGCTCGAACAGTTTTTATTCCCACTAACGCAAAATACGCGCTGTGAGTGTACTAGCGGAAAAAATGTACGTAACGTACTAACCTAACCTGGGTGACGCAGGCCTAGTGTGGATTATGTGACTTTTAAAATTTTATAACATTATTGAGAACTTTCAGGTAAGGTTTTCTGACCTCGACGACGAATGGTCAGAGGCACACGCAACAGACCACTCAGCCATCAGTGTCCATTTTCAATATCCCTCTACTTTCTTTCGAATTAATAATTATATTATTATTAAGCTTACCTCATTTTTTTTATAAGTACCTACTTGACGAAATTAAGAACATGTTGATATATATAGAATCAAAATATGAAATAAGCACATGAAATAGTTTCGTTGTCGTTCTAAAGATTCCTGGTATAAACTCCTGTTTATAACGTTTTGTGTAACTCACCAATAATATGCAGTTTGCCGCCCTGAGCGGTTCTGACAGCGAAGCAGAACAGTGTGGAAGGTTCAGCGTTACCCTCGGCCTTGAATGTCGCGAAGGAAGCCGCGTGACCTTCGATAGGCTGCGAGCACTTGCGCTCTACTGAGTAAAGCTGCATAGCGCCTACTACGCGATTTTGCTGAGCTGAAATGCCTGCGAACAATAAAAGATAATTTATAGTTTCGTTTACAAGTTATGTAAATATTTTAGGATTGCAATGTCACAACAATTATTTCTGCTAATTCAGTATTTAAAGCGAACTTCGAAAGTAACTTTTAATCTCCTAAAAGAGTTGGTTATGCAAGCATTTCGAAAGTTTTGCTGTGGCGAGACTCCATTACCATTATATCTATAATAGTAGTATTATTTGTAACGGTATCGGTAAGTCAATAATATATAGAAGGTGGAATTGCTCGAACGGCATACGGAAGTAACATGTCTTCCGTCCAGCTCTTTCTTAATCTCTTGCTACCAAATCCTTACTTCTAACCGAAAACAGCCTTTAAATTCTTGCTCAGAGACTCCTGTACTACTTACCTACTAATAACAACCACTGTTGCTTTGGATCAGTCCTGTAGTTGATGATCTGGCAGTCAGCGAGCGAAGAGTGCCTGTCGAACATCTTCACCGGCGTAGAATCACCCTCCATAGACCAGTGGTACACCGACATTTTAGTTACCAACGCCAGAGTGTTTAACGAGATCCACTTCCAGAATACAATGTCTTCAGTCATGGTGTGCGCTTTCATCTTCGACTTCATTTCGATGTTAAATATCTGGAGGGTCTTTTGAGCTGCTAGCAAAACAAATAGTCCTAATTTAGAGGCTATTTCAACAAGTATATGGGATAATATATTAGTATAAATGATTTATTTGTAATCGTGAACATATTTATTAATATAATGTGATAACCGGTCTCCGAGTGCATAGAAAGAAAATTTGGTAAAAAATAAGAACGTCTAGTAATAATCACAGCTATGTCTCTTATTTGAGCGTTAATGACATCATTTAAGATTTGTTATCAACGTTGTTTCAGTATTGTTTTTTGGTATAAACTCATGAACAAAAGCAACATATGAGAATAGCCGCTGCATATTACTTTTAAATACGACGGCTGATTTTATATGTCAGCGAATAGAATATAAGAAGATCAGAGCCAAAAATCTCAAGGAACATAGTTGATTTAACATTAACAGCATTAAATTTCAAGTTTATTTTTGAATTGAATAAACAATCGCCGAGTTCTCCTAACTTTGATGAAAGAATCTTCTGATTAAAGGACTACTTGTTAAGGTGCGACAGAACATTCAACCATGTCATTTCATACCACAATGTCAATACATAATCTATACTTAATGTGATAAATTCAAACAATTGAATATGAACACACCTGAGAATCGGTCCTAGGTTCCCACGATTATAGCATCTGAACTAGCTTAAAATAAAGTGGTAATTACTAATAGAAATAATAGTCTGTAAACGATAAATCCTCAATACCATACGTACATGCAAAATGGTGAATAGAAAATGAATAATGAACTAATTGCCTCGTTCACAAGAATTAAACGACATTTATGTTAGGAAACGAATTTAGGGCATGACTCGCCTAAAAAAGAATATCCTAGAAGGCATTACTGGTACTTTCCACGCTGGTAGCTTAACTTAGGCGCGCCCACGAACGCCCCCGCAATCACTTCGTATAGTAATACCTATTGTTCCATATTAGAAATAGATCGGCTATTCCAACGAACGAGGAGCTCCTTTTTAAATTATTCAACGTGGATACATATAAGGTCCTAATTACACTGATTCCAGCAACAGAATTTAGAATTATTACATCGTGGTACCTATAATTTATATAACACAAAAAATACTGCTAGATTAAAAGGCAGGTGTAGATACACTTTTAAAATAATCTGGCAATAACAAGTAAGTAGGTTGTAAAGTCTACTCAGTAATGTTGTTGTATATTGTAATTAATATTACTATCATTAATGTATCATATAATGGGAGTATCCGTTAACTTTGATTTTCTGACCATGGAAATTATCATTGGGAACAATATTATAAAACAAAGTCCCCCGCCGCGCCTGTCTGTTTGCGATAAGCTGAAAAACTACTGAACAGATTTTCACGCGGTTTTCACTAATAGAGATAGTGATTCATGAGAAAGGTTTAGGTGTATAATATGAACCCGTGCGAAGCCGGGGCGGGTTGCTAGTTGGGAATAAAAAACCAGTAGTTTTGTGTCTTATAAAGGAAGGTTCTTCCCTCTCTAGCTATGCCTATAGGGTTGCAAATTCGCTACTTAATAAAAACATATTTATTAATGAAAAAAGGCCTTATTTATGTCATGTAACAACTTTCATGGGTACCAACTTTACAGAGCAACAGTGAACTGCTAATGTCCCAATCGAACCGAATAAAACCACAGAAGTGTTCCGTCACCGGGCTTGAGTTGGGGTATAACATAAGAAGGAAGTCTCTGGCAACCCCGGTAGGCCACTACCGCTTGTAAAACAACAGGTTGCGTCTGGGGTGCGGTTTACATTTAGAGAGGCGCGAGTTGTGAATCAGACTATCAACCGTTGCAAACAGAAGCCGGAAGCCTTTTAATCTAGGATTATATGATGATAGCGTTTGAATGCTTGCAACATATATTATTATGCACGTTTAATGGCAAACTTAAGCAACTTACGCAAAA
This sequence comes from Euplagia quadripunctaria, assembly GCA_963859945.1. NCBI lineage: Eukaryota > Metazoa > Arthropoda > Insecta > Lepidoptera > Erebidae > Euplagia > Euplagia quadripunctaria. Next base: position 14,728,334 of record OY982579.1, on the reverse strand, counting down.
TGTTCTTTTAACTTCCATTGATAAGGAAGAAAATACGGTGAATTAACTCGGCAATATGATGTTCAGTTTATAGTTAGTACTCTTAAAGATTACAAAATCGGTCAACAGTAGTAACTCATTGTAATATCGTTGTAATTACATCATTTCGCACTACTTACTGTCTTTACGCGCATATCTTGTCGTATCGCTAATAGAGCAATTTAATTGAGATGAACGGAAATTTGTCTGATCTGAATAAGCAGATAGTGGCCATACAAATCTCAATTACCACGCACTAGGACATAGTGTGACAGAAATACATTTTAATAAAACAGCGAGTGAGAGACCAGATATTTTTGAATAGTGATACAATTCAATCTTCACCTTTGGAGACGGTTTGTGTGTAACTGTGCAGACACAACAAACGATCCAGATAATATCGTGTTACGGGGTCTGCGTCAGTAAATTGGAGAGCACGCAAGTTCCGTACGTTTACGTAATACAATGGAAAGACGATGTAGCTAGATGTGTGGTATATCGAATATTGAAGATATTCACTGAGCAATTTTGTAATTGTGAAAATGGAGAACATAGCTTCGAAGTTCCTCTCGTTATCTTTACTTACTAACCCTAACTAATATAATAAATGCGAAAGTGAGTTTGTTTGTTTTGAATCGATCATCATGAAACTTTGCATACACGATGTCAGAGGTACAAAATCGAACATAGGGTATTTTTATCCCGAAAAGAGTATAAGACAAAGTCTACATTAACGTGAGCCAAGCCGTGGGCATTAGCTATTTTATTTCATTAGCTATTAGCGAAAGGAACTATAAATTTCGGTATAAAGATAGAAGAGACCTTGGAGAAAGATATAGGCTACTTTTGTCGCCAAAAGTAAAACTTGGAAGGGTGTGAAATGGGGGATAAAAGTTTGTAATGGGAGATTCTGCGCAGATGAAGTAGCGTGTAACAGCTAGTATGTTATAAGGAAATGTCGGGTTATATAAACACTGTCTATCTATGAGTACAGTTAACGCAAACTGATAGAATTCATCGTCTTGAATAAGAATGTCATATCGTAGTACTTTTTTGAACTTAATTTTTTTATGAAAAATATACACCGCAACTAGGTAATGCCGCTTGTAGAATTTTACGAAGTATATTTATTTGTATTTATATTAAAGTATATTATGTATTAGCCATAAGGAATATGACTCCTGTTTATTGACGAAAAAGAATGAGGGTAGGTAAACAATAGTGTTTTCAGGGATTTCTTGGTAGTATGTAAAGGAGGATTCCCTTTCCATAGGACTTGCAGGAAAGGAGGCCTGTCGCTTAATAACGCCTACGTTTTTTTTATGGTATAGGGGGCAAAAGAGCAGACTACCGTCGCCCATGGACACTTGCAACTCAAGTGTTACAAGTGCGTTGTCGGCCTTTGAGGTGGGAGTATGCTCTGTTCTTGAAGGTTTGAAGGTCGTATCGGTCCGCAAATACCGGCGACAATTTGTTCCACAGATTTGTTGTGTTAGTTGTGCGAGGCAAAAAGTTTCTGCAGAACCGCACAGTGAATGAGTGCCAATCATCTAAGTGGTGAGGATGAAAGTTGATAATAATACAAATTATTATACTCAAAATAACCGCTCATACTCGTCCTTGACCATAAAAGTTTTAGAGAAAGTTGTTCATAAAATTTTATGACACTGTTTGAATCCAGTATTAGTTAATTTTAACATTTTGTTAGTGTATAATTATTATAATTTTAATAATAAGTAGTAAATAGTAAAAAATAAATAGTTTAAAGTAAGTAAGTATTCTTGTTAACCCCTCCAGCTAAGCTAAATGCTTGTCTTAGAAGTGGGTTCACGTCGGTAGTGCACTGGGTGGGGTTCGAACCTGCAACCACTTGATCGCAAGTCCGATGCCTTAGCCATTACGCTACCGCCGCTTTATAATAATATATTGTATGCCAAATGGCAGTTCATAGCTGATCAAAACACAATGTAAACATCTCTACCATAAACAGTTTGTAATATGTGAATGTGAAGAGTGTCCCGAAGTATGTCTCGCTATTACTCTCTTTACTTGTGAGTCATAAGTTCACAAAGTCGACCAATACGCATCGTCATTTCAAATCAGGTCAGGGAAATAGGCCATACAGCGTCTTAATGTCAAAGTTCAATCTATAAGGATTGCAATGAGATGTAATCTAGTCAGTCCATCCGTAAATAGTCTCTAAGTTTGATTTTATGACTGCCTCGATCATCTGCACAAACAGCCTCTTTTTACGACTTGCTAAGCAAATATGCATCTATTACGGCACTTATTTCTCTAAATCATTTCTTCGAAAGATTAACATTTAAAGTTAATATGACCAAGTCCTTTCACACTGGATTACCTACCAAGCAAATGTTGAAAACCAATTGTGTTCCTAGCTAGTTTCTTGGCTCTTTAGAGTTCCAGAGCTGCGCTAATTCAGCATCGACCATATATTATAGATTCTATACCATCAGTGAAGTTGGCAAAGTATCAAATTCCTCATACTGCATCTTCAGGGGAAATGGTCTAGATTTAGCAAGCATGTTTTAGATGATAAATGGTAAAATTCGTTGGTACAATGTTTAACTATTAAATATTTATTTGATCATTACAACTTGTCATTAAAAGTATATTTAAATGCATAAAATAACTAAAAAACAATCACCCATCACAATTTACGTAGGTACATCCTAGTTCTGGCGCCCGCATTCTGACGCAATCTCTTTGATGTGTTGGTGGCCATGGACTTGCGAAATTTATGTCCTCATGACGTCTATAATAGATAATCCCTTATCTAGGTCTAAAGGCTGGCCACTTAAAATTTGATTAATTCTTATTTGCAACTTATTTTTATAATAAAAACTATATTTAATTCTGTATACTTATCTCGCGATTAAATAGATAGAGGTCGATACACATAAGCATGATATAATATTATCGATTAATTTAATAAACGCAATCATAATTAGAAATTTCTATTCTTTAGAAATAATCTATATATTAATACGTGAAGCGAAAACTTTGGATCCCTTTTTACGAAAATTGGGCGGACGGAGGAGTATGAAATTTCGCACACTTATAGTTTATACAGAGTAGAAGTGACGAATGCTAAAACTTTTGAACAATATTTGCTACAAAGTTAAAAAAAATGCAAAAACGGGTACATACAGCTATGAGTGTCCAGTATATATTTTGACCTGTGATGGTATAAAAGTCTATACAATGACAGGTCAAGTAATATTGGCCAATGAAATAAACCATGGTCGAAATTCGAATACCACGCGATCTCTAGTAATAATAATAACTCTACACATCTCACACACGGCCGTCTGATCCCAAACTAGGCAGAGCTGCTGATAAACATACTTATATATTTCTAAATACATACATATTATAGATTTATTACAAAATAATAAATAATCCATAACATTGATGTGTAATGGAGCATCTAAAGTAAACAAAAGGTTAACGACCTCCACTTGACAAAGGTCGTGGGAATAAATTTATTAGAGGCAATACTTTAATATCGGGCGTTATTAGGAAACCATTTTTATTTAAATCTGTCACGAATTTTTGTTGTAGACAAAAAGTGCTTTCAAAGCAAGTATAATAAGTGTAACTGACTTCCTAAATAAAACTGCCAAGTCCCAGTTGGGAATGGAAAAGATTTAGAGAAAAAAAAAGAACAAAAATATTTAAAGCCCAAATGTTAATAATATTTTCCACGAATAAATATTTTAGTTCAATATAAAAATAACCCTTATAAAGATAATCATAAGTTACGGTTGACCCGAACGGCGGTCAAAACGTTAAGGAGTCTAAATCTCTAATTAATCACATAACATGATAGAGAGCCAACCTAAAAATTAAATTAATCTTTCTTAAATTTACGGGAACAATAATAATCAATAGTAAGTCGTGTAGTTTCACCAAAAAGAAAGTTTATGTATAAGTATAGACAACAGGCGCCAGTACAATAACACCCTAACGATCGACTTCGCCTACGTCATAAATAACTCACGTGACTACTAGTAGCCGCACAATCTAAAACATCGTCATGCACACTTTTACTTTTAGTACATCATCGAATAAGTGTAGGTATCTGATTATTGTCTATATAATGAAGAAATCAATGGAGAACCAAGGTCGAGGAAATCTGACGTCAGTTATAACGTCAATTATTTGATAAAGTATTTTGAAGCCTTACGTTATGCCCCTTAGTTAGATGATAACTTGTGAACGAAGAACAGCAATTAAAATATAAGAGGCATATCTGATAGAACCTCGTAAATCAGTTATTTTGTAAAATCAATATTTATATGTTTCATTGACTCCTCTTTCTGCATAAATGCCCGTATAGTTACAAATAAGCCCTTCTGAAGGTCGATTTTAAGAATGGCGGTTCTGTCGAGAGACCGACTTCAAGCACCGCGACTTTCCGAAAGAGCGTCCTACACCAGTCCTTCAATAGACTGTAGGGCGTTCGGTTTAGTCAGTATTGCTAAAATGTATCACTAGAAGTAGTAGAGTAAGCATTGGTTTTACAAATCTACTCGAAACCATTTGCAGTACTCGAAATGACAACGGTATTTCAATCGTACGTAAGAGACTGGTATGTCATCTTCCTGATCTGGAAATGTGATATTTTCGTTAAATACTTCAGTCAAATACTTTAAATATTTTAAGGAAACAAATTCGTAATACACCAAGTACAAACAACAGAACGTGTTGCTGTTAGAAACGTTGAGTTTTATTGCTCGACACAAATCAAATCCGGGGATTTATCGATCGCGAGTTCGACCACTGCTTCGGACTTACTGAGTCTAGATGTTGTATTCCCGTTGTCCCCATTGCCCTGTCCCTATGAATGGTGACAACGAAACGAAGCTATTTATTTTGCCCGTTGTACCCATTACCCTCAACTACCAATGGGGACAACGAGGAGTCGCCAATTTTATTCCCGTTGTCCCCATTGCCATATGCATATTAACAGAGAAAGTAGGAATTTATTTTTGTCTATAGTTCTATACTAGTAAGTATAAGAGCAATGGGGGTACGGGTATATTCTTTAATTATTTTATTCAAATTCCACCGTCCCCCTTAGTGCGTTCAGGGCAGGGGGGACAACGGGAATATTTTTTTATTATTTTATTCACGTCCCCCTGTCCCCGAACCGAAGGCAGAGCAATGGGGACACCCGAAATATTTATAATTATTTTATTCAAATCCCGCTGTCCCCATTAATGGGGACAACGGGAATACACCGTCTAGATTATATTATCGTAAAACTGTAGTTTGGCCACTTTTACCTTACCAGAACTGAACCGTGACCAGTTTACTTTCAATGTGCATCGGAGCGATGATACACGGTTGTGAACGAACAACCTGTCACTACTTACAATAATTGACCTTTGAAGTCATAAGGTATCATCATTTGTTTCAATGTCACGTTTATATGCCGTCCTGTATGGATCTGAAAGTTGGCCCACAAAGAGAACGGAAGAGAGACACCAGACAGGCACGTAGCCGAAATGCGAATGTTGAGATGGATATGTGGTGTGACTAAGATGGACAAGGCAGTAGCACCACTGGATGAAAAGCTGAGGAGCAATAGGTCATCATGGTATGGACATGTGATGCGGAGGGATGTGCAAAATGTGGTGAAAAGAGTTTTATGTATGGATGTTGACGGGTACAAGAGAAGAGGACGACCAAAGAAAAGATGGATGGACTGTGTGAAAGAAGATATGGCTAGAAAGGGATTAAGCAGTGGAATGACGAACGTCTGGAAGAATAAAACATATTGCACCGACCCCGAATAAAATTGGGACAAGGGTAGGCAGATGATGTCACGTTTATATGTCCCAATTTTACAAAATAAGACCTAGACTGGTATTCAAAGTGTTTTCTTACATATTATTGCTTACAATAAAAACTTATCAACATGGTTCTGCGAAGTCTCGAAAAGCTGCACACTTTAGTCGCGTATAATTAATTACCATTATAATTGACCGACCTCGCAACTTTTCGGGAATAGTATTACAGACGAGGCATCTTGATTAAGAAATGGGTTAAGTATCTTTTGTCTTTTAAAGTATCCTCATCGAAAGTCTTTTCTTATTGGAAACCGATAAGATTTGAAGTTCATCAATTCACTTTTTTACAACTTGCAAATTTTTTGTACTACAATCCTACTAATATTATAAATGCGAAAGTAACTCTGTCTGTCTGTCGCCCTTTCACGCCAAAACTACTGAACCGATTGAAATGAAACTTGGTACACAGATAGTCTAGAGCCTGAGAAAGTACATAGGCTACTTTTTAATGCGAAAAAAGGGGTGTAAGGGGTTGAAAGGTGGGGATGAAAAGTTGTATGGAAGTATCGTCATATTTAGAGCTAGAAGCTTGAAACTTATTTTTTAGGCTGTTGATTCGATATAAATACATTATTCCACGCGGACGAAGTTGCGGGCACAGCTAGTCCCACTATCCCACTAATATTATAATATGGATGGATGGATAGATAGATGGATGGATGGATAGATAGATGGATGGATGGATAGATAGATGGATGGATGGATGGATGGATAGATAGATGGATGGATGTTTGGTACTCTTTCACGCAAAAACCACTGAAACGATTGCGATGAAACTTGGTATTTAGATAGCTGGACGGCATCGGGACTTACGCGGGTAAAATCGCTGAGAGCAGCTAGTTTGTAATAAAATACTCTAACCCAATCCCAGTTTTATTTAATACTAGCCGCGCCTCGCGGTTTCACCCGCGTAAGTCCCGAGCCCGTGGGTATATAAGGATAAAAAGTAGCCTTTGCGTTAATCCAGGTCCCCAGCTATCTACTTACCAAGTTTCATCGCAATCGGTTCGGTGGTTTTTGCGTGAAAGAGTAACAAACATCCATCAATCCATCCAAACTTTCACATTTATAATATTAGTGGGATTGGGATTCGACTAAGGTTGCTCATGAGCACACAGACCACCTGGTGGTAAGTTGTACCTGGTTGTGACTATAAATAATATAAGTATCATTTCTCGTTGCTGATTTGTTTCATATTTAATTCAATTATATTATTAAAAGATTTAGAGCTCTAGCGGTCAATAATACCATCTCATTAAACAGCCTTTATAGAAACGAGTGCATCGACTCCAAAACTCATAAAATTATTTTGTTATTGCCACTTCCGTCGGTGTTTTGTGCCAAGAATATAAAGCCGCATACATACATACATTATATTATGTATGAGTCATTGCCAGAACTAACATAGTGGTCGTGTCTATGCGTGACGTAATCAATAAATGAAAACAGCTCTGACATTTTAATATCTGCGTGAAACGTTATGGGTTAATAGGTGTCTAAATATGGAATAAATTTAACATAGGCGCGCAGATAGACGCAATATTCTCATAACATATCAACGTTACATGACACGCAGTAAATTTTTTTATGCATACTTTTTTTTGCTCAAGTCTATATTAGGTAATTGCGTGGCCGAGTTTTAAATTTTCTTTTTGGGGTCACAAATATGGCACAGTGCCCAAGGTCAGTACGTCGGCAGTCTGGATGAAAATGAAGTATAGGGAAGACTTCTCCATAAATGAGCCATGAATAGGTTACGCAATTATCATTTTCAGTACATGTATACGATGCTATTATTTGGTAAAACTGTGAATATTTGGCAAAAATACTCCTCGATTACATTTTAGCAAGGTTTTTTAAAAGAAAAAATTGTTTTAATGATTTTTTTGTAAGTTTATTTTTTATATTATTTAACTATGTATTAATATTTATCCTTCCATCTGTAACCCGTTCACAGATTGCATAAACCCCTATAAAGTTTTTCCTTGACCTTTTGACACCAGAACATTTAAATTTTTAAACCCCTGTCCATTCAAAGGTCGCCTGGAAGATATTGTTTTTAGGGTTCCGTTCTTCAAAAGGAAAAAAAGGAACCCTTATAGAATCACTTTATTGTCCGTCTTTCAGACAGAAAGACAGACAGACCCTTTTTCCCGGTGCGCGAGTCAGACTCACTTGTTTAGGATATGCCCTATCTGTCTGTTCCTGCATTTTTGGTGTACAATAAAGAACACTGAGGAAATAAAAAGGGTTGTTTAACTAAATATATTCAAGCGCAACAAAACATTATTAATGAATTGTTCTGTATTGTATAAACGCATCCAGAGTGCTATTTATTGGTGTTTTAACAAAAACTGATAAAAACAACGGATTTTAAGAGTGTGCATCTGAAACACATCCCATTTATTTAAATTCTTTTATCATTTTTGTTACATATTGTAATTAGTTAAATGAGTGATCTGTAACAAAGGTCGGATGATCGATTAGACAGAACAGCTGTCGATGTCAAATTAAATAAAATTCAGATTAAAATTATACTGTTATAATATTTGAAAACTAGACTTTATTGAAAAAAGATTCATTCTGTTATTAAAAAAGTGCAATATATTTTTGATTTTCACTTTCACATAAGTAAAATAGCAGCAGGTACTAAGTAAAGGTTTTTTGTGTTTTATTAAAATAAATATAAAACAAATATATTTTCAGAGTCGTGTGCCCGAAAATATATTTTTCAAAAACAATGAACTAGTAAACTTTTGATTGCGATGATATTCTTTGTAAACTATCCTTTCATAAAATATAGAAGGGGATGTACTAAATACTTATCTTTGTTTATACACACAATGAACATTTCTTACGAACATATTTATAGTCGACGATCCTTTATGTCATATGTGCTATTTCGATCACACAAAGATAATATAGCACAAATTATATGCTAAAATTTATTAGAAAAATTTGCATATTTACAAGATTTCGTCGTTGCCATTAATTTATTCATCATAATCGTTACTTTTATTATTAATTCGAGTGGACTGAAACGTAAAATATGATCCTACGCCTTGCTGTGGAGGGCTTATTCGAAACTGTTAATCTGTCATACAGGTCTACCTAGTACAGATACCAGTCTCTCACACAGATCCACCTTCTGAACAGTGTAACACTTAGGTTAAGATCTCAAACTGTAGCCACTTTTGCTGTGTGAGAGAGAAAATAAATAAATGATTTAAAATATTGTTCATTGTTGCACCAAGATCCATCAATTTAAAAGGGCTGCTGAATGCAGTCGACATGCTCTTAGTCAAAATGTCTCACGACCTCAAACGACCACTTCTCCGTACTTGATTATTATGAAAGCTGTGAAATCATTATTGTATTTGATTTAGGTAGATACGTAATCTTATCTACTAAGCTAAATGTAACTAAGTGATCGAGTATTGCCAACTATTAAATCAGTACTGTCTAGCCTCTAACTATTTAGCGCCATCATATCACCTCCCGGCAAAAAATGTGTCATAACACAAAAAAGTGTCATATCACATGTTAGGTACGTTTAACATTTTTATAGCATTGAATAGCAAATATTGCATTTGGTCAGCTGTAAAAACATCGTTATTAGCTCAGTGAAAAAGAGAACTTTGTTTAGTTAGTATTATTAATCTACAGCCGTTCTATTTAAACTAAAATAAATCAGGAGGCACAGTTTCAATGTAAAAGAACTCTGATATGTTACTGTAAAGATTTATATTTTTACTAGCAACTCGCCCTGCTTCGCACGGGTAGCAAAGACATCTTCAACAACCATCAACATATTTCAATCAATTTACACAAAATCTTAACAAATTATATACCTAATCCTTCCTCATGAATCACTCTGTCTATTAGTGAAAACCGCCTGAAAATCCCATCAGTAGTTTTTCAGTTTATCGCGAACAGACAGACAGACGCGGCGGGGGACTTTTATAATATGTAGTGATATTGATGTATATAGTTTAAATTTCTTTATTAGATATACTAAAGAAAATAAATGGTATCATTATCGAATATAAATATTATTTGTCATTCATAATACATTGCCGTCAGTACGTGTTAATGCGATTATACGTGTAGTTAGTAGGCGTTATTTTTTTTTATGATGTAATAGGCGGGTAGAGCCAAGAGGGGGCGGATGTGAATTGACAACATGTAAAAAACGACGTGAAACTATGCTCTCTGTGACGTTTTGTTTAGGCAGACAAAAATGCAGGCAACTGCAATTTAATCATGCTAGTGTTTATTAGAAGATCTACTACTATCTGCATACAATTTTGATAGATTACAAATGTGTCTAAGAACTCTCAGAAGAATGTGAAAAGAAGCAAAAATAAGTAGAAATATATGTATAATAATGATAAAGTATAGTGTTAAAACGACGGTACAGCAAATGTATGTATATTAACTTGGTATTCTTTTGGACTGAATTGTGATAATGTTGGTAGTTTTTTTGGACTATCATTTCTATTCATGTCCTTCTTTGCTAGATTGAAAAGATGCTTGGATTTACATTGGATAGATTCCGGTTCCAGTATGCACATAATAGTATACATATAACCCTACACCCCTATCACAGTTATAAACAGTTTTTCTTGTGGGCTGGAGAGAAAGTCTTCTTTATCTACGAATTTATAAGTGCTATAGCACTTGTCGCACGCACTAAAAAAAATAACAAAAAAAAACGCGACGAGGCAGTGGCGGAGCTAGACCCTCACAATAATAGAAATTTTCCCCCATTGTCTATCAACAATCTCAATCTTTCGAACCTTCTGTAGAGTTGCACCTAGAATACATTGTGCAATTTCGATGTAGGATAAAGATAAAGACTTGCTTATCTGTTACTTGAAACATACATTTTGGGTAATTTCTTTGGACAGAAGAAGGTACAGGCTTGACTAAAGTACCTGGATGTACCAATTCCTGTTGAAGTGTTGTTCAATTAAGTATGCAGTTAATTTGAGATCTCCATAATGGTATTGTGCAATGCAAAAACTATGTCTAGAAGAAATCAAGATTTGACTTTTGTTTATTAACTAAATAACTGTTTTTGACAATAATAATTTTATTATCCTAAGTAAAAGTCTTAAGCGCTAGCAATAAACTAGAATTGACATACCTTCAACTCCTGCTTTTCCTTTTAGTGCAATAACTTTGCTGGCTGGGTTCATGATAGCTGAGTCTGCACTAATGGGTCGACGGATAGGGCTAGTGGGGTCCGCCATGTCGATAATCACAACTTCAGCTGTCTCACCTACTTTCTCACGAACACAGATGAACTTGTCCGACTCCATTGTGAGAGTGTTGAAGGATATGGAGGCAGGATTGATACCCACATTTGTGAGCTGCAATAGATTTAAATTTGTTTAAACATGTACCTTATAAGCCATGCTTCTAGGAAGTGTATAAAACAGTTGTCAGTACTAAAAAGAGTGAGGCCCTGGTGTGAAAAGAGAAGATCTGTTGTAAAATCTCTCAAATTGTCTATTGTAAAGTTTGTGCAGTAGAAGTTCAACTTTATAGAATTTATTTTAACACTATAGAGGTGGCAAACAATTCAAAGTACTGCCCAATGGTAAATAACTGCTATAACTATTGCAGTTACTTGGTACACTAAGGGGTATTTGCTTATCAATAGTTCTCAAAATACCTTAAAGGGTTGCTGCAATAATAGTACAAATAAAACAACATTATGATAACATTTTAGACGACAAACTTTTTGGTAATAGCCAGTTTGAGTGACAGGTGTAACCTGTCACTCAACTGACAGGTATGTCATGTACCTGTCACTCAACTGACCTCAAGCTACTGCTTACACTCCCAAATACATCCGCATTTCCTTCTCCTTCCCTTCTAGGCAACCTTTCCCTTTTAGGACACTCCCAATTTTCCCATCTTTAATTCTCCAACTGCCCGGTTGATAGTAATATTACTATAAAAAAAAGGAGGGGTAAGCATATGCTTACCCCCTTTTTTTTTTTTTTGGATTATGCGAGTGAGATCAAATTATAGTTGGCAAAATATGAGTATATGTATTTCCTCTTAAAAGTGGCTTCCAAATAATCTTCACATCTATCTGAGGTGAATACAGCTAAATATGTAGGGAACCTTTCAAGTTTTATACTATTTTTGCAAAGTTTTTCATGAAATTCTTAGATATAGGTAAGTCAACTTAAACAGGTATTAATACATTTGCTGTGACAGTGTGTAAGTGATTTATTCATTACAAAAAATATGGATTGACCAAAAAGGTTTTAAAAAATTACTAAATATTATATTTTAATCTTAGGACAACTAAAATGTTTTGTTATTTTATATATCAGATCAGTAAAATTCAATGTCTTGTTCATACACCTGAATTATTTAGTGCTTTGACTTTTTGATAAGAGATAAGGCCAAGGCAATTGCTATGCGTACATTCATTTGTCTTTAAACTACAAATGTTTACTTAAATTGTTTTTATAATTAAATAATCATAAATAAAAAAATTAAATTAGTATACATAAATTTCAAATATTTCATTGGATTCTCCCCTATTGTTTATAATTGTTTTATTGTTTTCAATGTTGTTATAATGTTGTAGGTAGTTTTCTATGAGTCATAATAGATTACTTGCTTGTCTAGATATTATTATAATAAAATTAAACAAAGTCTGCTAAATTTGTTATATATCAGCTATTAGGCTTCTCAGATCAGATTCTAATTGGATTATGTTTTGTTGTACAGCAATTTCAGTTTATAAATATTACAAAGAAAATTAAAGTACATATTAAATTATAATTTGCAATCACATAATTTATATCATAGTTTACTTTAGCCTGAATGAATGAAAATTTGGCACTCCTTTACGGACCATATGATCCAGACGGGAATATAGGACAAATCAATACCGGCCGCTCGTCGCTTAGGTTCAGCGAATAGGGGGTGGCAACTGTCACTGTGATAATTGCGCAATGCCCACAACCGCTATCAAATATCCACACGTAGCAAAGAAATGCATCATCGAAACTCAGAGAATTCTCTTCACCGAGAAAAGTTATATTGCTTACTCAAAGGAAACGCTATCGGCAAATCCAATAAACCGATGGGCGTACTCACCTGTAAGTGCTCCTGAAAACGAATCGGTAATACTTGCGCCATTGTTGCGTTTACCCACGCCCCAAATTAAACGAATTGGATATCAAACGACCCTTTGAAATCACCAGCTCTGAAAAAAATCACAAATCAATTCACTGCTGTCTCATCCGAAAACACTTTTGACAATCAACATGGCGTTCATGAGCGTAAAGAAAATCACAATGACCGGAACGCGACGAAATAAATTATATTGTGTCTTGTAACTGAATTTACTCACATTTTTTAGATACTACATGAAGAAAAACTGGGGGGCTAATGAGTATTGGTATTTCGGAGAAATATGACGAGCAATCTACACCCGCGGCTGCCACATATACAAATGAATGAAATGGCATATAGTGCCAAAAGAAGATAGCATGTTTTTTATGCTGCGTTCATGATTAATACTACAAATCTACAATTTCATTCATGAACAAATATTAAGGCTAGGTTTTAATAAACCTGTGAAACGGATTATGCTGTAATCAGCACAATCCAAACGGATTATGTTGTGATTGACTTCTTTTATTATTACAGTACAGCTAGAACATTATACATCCATTTTAATACTGTATTGTCAAATTGTAATATAGTTCTAGCTTTATTGTATAGTATATAACATAGTTTATACACAACACAGTTTATAACATTTTTGTTTACTAACCCTTTTGTCATATAATAATCTAAATGTTGCAGATCATAAATAGGGATTTTTAATTTAAAATATAAACAGTTTACAACTCGACTACTAAAGCCTGAACGCAGCTGATCAATGACAACGTCAAATAAATCGAAACGCTGTCCAGCTACCAAAGCACTGTTTCCTTTAAGCATATTGATAATGTGTCTCTTTTACACACACACGGGATCCTTATTTTATCTTTCTTATTCACGCATTGAAAATATGACAGATAAAACTTGACAAATCTGTCAAATCACAACAAAAGGGTCACTTGAATTGTTTTTACTGTGAATTGCATGATTTGCATTTATTTTTCAAACAAACAAATAAATAAAAATTTCTTAAAATGGTAAATTTAGTTAACAGATGTGGTTCTTCATTTTACATTTTAATTGATTTGCTTAATGTACACTTCATTAGTTTCAGTTTGGCTTCAACATGTTTCACGAGATCAGTAGGCCCTTTAACACGACCTACAAGTGTTACTCGGTTTCAATGCTACCTGGGAATGAGAGGCAAGATGTAGAAAGAGGAGGGAAAAGTAAGATTCTGTTCTATTTAACAGATATAGTATATTTAATTAGATATTTTTTAAGACAGCTGCACTACAGTTGATGAAATAAACAACAACTCTCAGCATTAGCTCCACAGTAATAACATAAATAAAAGGTTTCTAGGGTGTAAGAACCGTAGAACTCATATTAAGGACCATGGTAGTCACTGAACTTGTAACAGTCTATTTGTAACCAATCGCTACAAAAGATAACACCAAATTCTTAGGATTAATTTTAGATAATAAACTAACATGGAAACAGCACATAGAAGAATTATGTAAGAGAGTAAACAGTTTTGCCTATGCCCTTTTCAAGCTCTCTAAGCATATGAATCCTGAAACGGTACTCATAGCCTATCATAGTTATGTAGAATCTATTATAAGGTACGGCATAGTGTTCTGGGGAAATTCCACTGATAAAAATGTAGTTTTCTTAGCACAAAAAAAATGTATTCGTGCAATATGTAATTTAAGTTTTAGGGATCGTTGTCAGCCATATTTTCAAAATTTACAATTACTCATGTTTCCTAGTCTATATATATATGAGGTAGCAGTATTTGTAAAAAATAATCCACACTTATTTAATAAAAGGGAACCAGCAGATGTCAGATTAAGGAAAAGAAAGTCAAATCTTCTCAGTACAGGTCCTTGTAATACAGCACTTTTTAGAAAAAGCATTTTTGAAATGGCTCCAGTAATATATAATAAAATTCCCAAAGACATCAGAGATTTAGAATTAAATATTTAAAAAAAAGTTTTTAAGGAGTGCCTAATTAAAAAAAGTTTTTATTCTACCAGTGAGTTTATTGACTATAAGTCTGATTAGTTTAGTTGTGTTAATTTTGTTTATTTTGTGTTGTTAATTGTAAGAAAAATGATTTAGTTAAAATAAGCCATAATAATTAAGGTTAAGATTTTAGCAGTTAATAAAATTTGTATGCCTACGGGTACAATGTACGGGTCCTATTTTAAGTACGTAACATCTATTATTAATTTTACCTACATTGACAAATAAATATTTCTATTTCTATTTGTTAATACAAATACTTCCACAAACATTAAGTTCATATTAAATACTACTTGTTAATTCATGTGTATTAAACAAAATAGTATGTAGGTATATGTCAAGTTTATTTTTCCTCTTTATTATTTCACTAGCAACCCGCCTCGGCTTCGCACGGTACAAATTATACACCAAAACCTTCCTCATGAATCACTGTCTATTAGTGAAAGCCGCATGAAAATCCGTTAAGTAGTTTTTCAGTTTATCGCGAACAGACAGAAAGACAGACGCGGCGGGGGACTTTGTTTTATAGTATGTAGTGATTAAATTTCTAAGATTTAGGTTACATTAGGATAAGATATATATTGCCATTTACAACTCTTAGTGTAAGTAGCAAACCAAAAAACATATTGCATAACATTCTAAATACACTTGACCATATTTAATTATAAAAAAAAGTACTTCAGTAAATAAACTCACTAACTATCCATAAACATTTTTTTCCAGTTATAATGCCACCATCAGCTCTGGAACAGCTAACAAGGCTAAATATAGAATACCCTATGATTTTCAAGCTCACTAATAAAAAAACTAAAAGAATCACACATTGCGGAGTGCTGGAGTTTGTAGCTGATGAAGGAAGAGTCTACTTGCCACATTGGGTAACTTTGATCTTCTATTTTATATAATGTCTAGGACAGTGGAGGCCAAATTAAAACTGTCTAATCTAGTAAGTCAAACTTAATCAAGTTTATCAATATTGAAGGTTTGAATTTGATAGGACAATTCTTGAAAGAATAACACTCATAATGAAAAGTGTTCTTGTTGATCTACTGTACACATATGTTTAAAAAGAAAAGAAATCAAACTAGTGTGATATGAATATTAAATGCATATAATACCCCATACCTTTTGTAAGACATGGGCATAAATGTCTAAAATTCAAAAACGCATATTGAAATCCTATAAAGAGCAATCACTGAATCACAAAAGAGCTTATTTCATACAAAGAACAATCACATCAAGGTCATATAAGCATATTTATACAACACTAGCGGCGTCCAGCGGTTTCACCCGCGTAAGTCCCGATCCCGTGAGAATATTGGGATAAAAGTAGCCTATTAATCTAGGTCTCCAGCTATCTACGTACCTAGTTTCATCGCAATCGGTTCAGCGGTTTTTGCGTGAAAGAGTAACAAACATCCATCCATCCATCCATCTATCCATCCATCCATCCATCCATCCATCCATCCATCCATCCATCCATCTATCAATCCATCCATCCATCCGTCTATCCATCCATCCATCCATCCATCCATCCATCCAAACTTTCACATTTATAATATTAGTGGGATTAAAAGTAAAAAAAGGCTCTCCTGTAAAATTACAATAACTGAAGTTATGGCCTTGTCTTAAGTACGATTCCCACAGAACGGACCGCGCCGGCGTGCGTGAGTGAGGTTACCGGAGGCCCTAACCCTTCCCTCTCCCGCTCTTCCCCCCTCTCCGTCCTCTTCCTCTACTCTTACCTTAAAAGCCGGCAATGCACTTGTGACTCTTGAGTTGCAGGTGCCCTGGGCGGCAGTAGTAATTTAGCATCAGGTGACCCATCTGCGTGCTATACCATAATTTTTTTTTTTCAAAATCCTGAAAATTAAATAGATCCATTACTTTTTAAGAAAATCGTGGCCAAACATACATACACACAAACATAAGGATCGAATACGGAACCTCCTTTTTTGAAGTCGGTTAAAAATTAATTTTGTGTGTAATATAAACCCATTGTGGAGAGATGTACTAAAATAAAGGTGATGAAACAATAAACACACTTGAAACATGTGTATCTTGCGTGCCTATTGAATAGGTTCCGGTCCAGCATTTGGACATGTGCCTAGCGCTGATGCAATGCAATTGGATTACACATTGTGCATTTAAATTTTAATAATATCTGTTGTTTTATATATCTGTATTGATGTACAATAAAGGGTACTTGCTTACAATAACGGGTACTTGCTTACAATAAAGGGTACTTGCTTACAATAAAGGGTACTTGCTTACAATATTATACAGACGAAGATGAATGGGGTTGTGTCAGCGTTATACACCATTTTTAACCCCCCGACCCCCAATTTATAAGTTTGATGTATCTGTGTCTGTCTGTGCCATCGTAGCTCCATAAAGAATAAACTGATTTAAGTGAGTTTATTTTATGTTTCAAAGGTGACTTGATCAAGAGTGTTCTTAGATATAATTTAAGAAAATCTGTTCAGCCGTTTGAAGATCTTCAGCTCTTTTCTAGTTGTTGAAGGGATTCTTGAGTCAGGGGTATTTTAAATTGTAAATTTATCTTTGTTACAGATGATGGCCAACTTAGTTTTAGAAGAAGGAGCATTATTGCAAATAGAAAGTGTCTCACTTCCTGTTGCCACATTCTCAAAGTTCCAGCCTTTATCTGAAGACTTTCTTGATATTAGTAACCCTAAAGCAGGTAACTTCTTAACCATTATCTATAGAACACTAACCTTCTCACTCAGACGGACATGACGTCATTCTGCCAAATACAAGAGGTATTTGGCAGAATGACGTCATGTCCGTCTTCGAATGTAGTGGCTTAGAAATCTCCACATAGGAATTATCCTATGTGGAGATTATTAACTTTCTTCTGAGGCTGGGTTTACTTTGTGATAGTACCATAGATATCCAGATTTCTTTAACAAAAGGCACACTGTAGTGTGTCATGTTCACAATCTTATTACTTAGTTGCAAGAGGATGTGGTTCAATTATTGTGTAATATAAAAAGGAGCTATAAAACTTTTGCATAATTATGTTTCAATATTTTTTTAAAAAACACGTTGCTAATATTCTTTTAAAAAATATAACTGTCAGTTGTAAGATTGCACGTCAGAAGTGAAAACACATACACACATATATATATATATATATATATATATATATATATATATATATATAATAACGAGCTGACAAAAGTCAATGTTTAGATTAGCGCCCTCTAGTGGATTATATGTATTATTAGCGTGACGGTAACGAGTTCAGTGCTTTTTCCTTTCCCCATAGCAAAAGTGCATAAAAGTGCCTAAAGAAGTTTTCACTTCAAAAAATCATACAATCTCAACATGTATTGAGTACCTATGTGTTATTTCTTAGTTTTTCTATAAACTGTAAGTATTCAAAAAAATGTATTTGTTTCAGTATTAGAAAACTGTCTGCGCAACTTTTCGTGCTTAACCAATGGCGACGTCATTGCTATTAAGTATAACTCGAAGGTGTACGAGTTGTGTGTGCTAGAGACCAAACCAGGGAATGCAGTCATCATTATAGAGTGTGATATGAACGTACGTATATCATCTATTTTTATTTTGTTTAGAAATACCTGTAGGGTGGGAATACACATACAGCAAAAATATACTTCAATGTCATTCAACGAAGACATGCCTAACTACGCAATAAAAGTTAGTATATATTTATACAACTTCTAAACGACAACCGTTGAGCCAGGTCCACCAGGCATGATCACCCAGCTGGTCAAAGGATCCTCCTGCAATATGCGGCCATCTAGCCACACATTTTTAGCATGGCCCATGATTTTTAACCGACTTCCAAAAAGGAGGAGGTACTATGTTCGTCTGTATGTATTTTTTTGTGTATGTTCGTCGATATTTTCGCCAATTATTATTTTGAACCGATTAAAAAAAATCTTTTTTAGTTCGAAAGGGTATACTCCCGAGGGGGTCCCATTATCAACAAGTCAGGATCTGATGATGGAATCTCAAGGAAATCGAGGAAAAACTAACTAACAATGTAATAAAATCTTAGAAGTCATTTTTGACCCACTTCTCGGTTTTCGATTGAACGAAGTTTTGCATACTTAAGTAAGTTTAGTAACAATGCAATAATCTGGTACTATTGTGCTGATCTGATGTTGGAGTCAGGAGGTGGACATTGAAACTCCTCAACGGCGAACAGGAAACATACGAAATTTTGAAAATGGATTTATCAAATTAAAACTTGTTTTGCACTAAAAATGGTAAAATATTATTTTTATAAAAAAAATTAAACCGACTTCAAAACCACAAATAGACACTCAAAAGCGAAAAATAAATTAATATAATTAATATAAGCGCTACCCACTCATCTATATGAAGTCGGTGCCAGCCAAGCCAAGTAAGTAGTAGATAGATATTACCTAATTACTACATACATACATTCTATGTGCCTATTTGTGGTTTTGAAGTCGGTTTAATTTTTTTATAATTTTTTTTTTTTTTGAGATATTGACCATGCAGCTTTATTGTTTCGTGTTCTGGCATAGGTAGCAGATAGTACAGAGGCTTTCTAATTGAAATGACGGTTGCCGTAAATGAGACGCCGCGATATCAACATATAATATTCCCTCTGTGGTTTGTTTTTTTTTTTCAGCGATTGTTGCCTGACTTTGTAGATCGTTTACAAGGCCGAGATATATAGACATAATCTGTAACTGACCATAATGTAACCACATATTGCAGTAATAGTATTGCCCATTCAAATATCGGTATATTTAGATATGGGTCGCACATTAATCTAGTCTGTCACCAATATATATGTATTTAATCTGTGACTAAACTAGGGAGTGTTCCCATTTTTAAACCGATGAAAAAACGGAGGAATCCCTCAAGTCAACCCGTATATTTAATTTGTTTGATTGTTATATTCTCAATTACGAAATTTACTTAGTTAATGAGTAAGTTTATGCTCTGACCGCGACAACTTCTTACACTCTTGACTATGATTTCTAAAAGTGACTATACTTTAATATCTTCTG
This sequence comes from Euplagia quadripunctaria, assembly GCA_963859945.1. Classification (NCBI taxonomy): domain Eukaryota; kingdom Metazoa; phylum Arthropoda; class Insecta; order Lepidoptera; family Erebidae; genus Euplagia; species Euplagia quadripunctaria. The sequence goes on along the minus strand of OY982579.1, from coordinate 14,708,230 downwards.
ATAATAGTCTACTTTTCCTTGTTAGGTGGAATTCGCACCTCCAGTAGGCTACAAAGAAGATGAACACATTCGTCGTCCGGGAGAACATGGTGCTGGGGTCGGTATGGATGAAGACCCGTCGAACATGATGCCTGAGCCGGCAGGTTTCATCGCGTTTAGTGGAGAAGGGAACCGGCTAGACGGGAAAAAGAAGAAGTTGATCAGTGAGAGTGAAAGTGAGCCTAGCGCTTCGCAGTCCAGACAGGTTTGTTTTTTATTACTTAATGTCATTTTCAATTTATACTTTTTAGGTGTATTGTTCCCTGCAGCCCCAATTAGCCCCTATTTTTGTCAGTTGTCGGTCAAAATTATAAAAGTAAGCGGACGAAGACCTGTAGGTACCGGAACATGTCACGAAACTGTCAGTCGCGGCGAATCTTTTAAATTGTACCTGCTTGTGGATTTTCATATAGATCCCACTGCGGCAGAGCTTTAGCTAGATTGAACAATGTACGAGACCACTTCAGCTTATGGGTGGGTACCTACAATATTAAAAGGTTTTCCGGGCAATTACCTCACAGCACGTGAGCTGCACACACAGCACGTCGTTTTAGCTTTGCAAAACACCACTACCGAAACCAATTTGTACTCTTCACTTCAGTAATCTAGGATGTTTAATTATAATTAATTAATGTGTGGTATGCGAGGAATATCGCCGACCTATGATGTGATGATACCTACCTGTTTTGTTGCAAAGAACAGATTTTATTTATTATGACTGCCACTTGTTCTCTAGATATGAGGATGACATATGAAAACACATGATTCGAGCTCCTATTGGCCACGCTAGCAGAACCAAAGATAAAAATAAACCCACTGCTAAGCCTTCTTAAGAACCTTAAAATTAAAAACAAAACAGATCTTTTATAGAGAGGAATTATGGAGATTAATCTCCATTTAGATTATAATTGAGATGAGAAGATGAATTGGTTGTAATAAAAACTTTGTGTTATAGCCGTACGTCCGAGGTATCCCAGACTACGACTTCGTAATAGGAACTCTCAGATTCATCAGAAACTCTCGTCCAGCCAGTGCGAAGGAGGACACACCCTCCGAAGTACCATTCGAAGCTTTCAAAGGTGAAGGGTTTACTCTACGACCAGCCAAGCCCAAGAACTGATTACACTACAGAACTAGATAATTTTAGATTTTTTACTTATTCATAGTATACTTATGTATGTTCTGCGGGTGAAGTAAAGCCTATAACGTTCCTTCTGAATTGATTTCCAATAAACTTATTAATAAGAATTATTTATATAAAATCCTAGCAACCTTTATTTCTTTTTATTAGACAGAAACAGTTACTCACGCATTAATAACGAATTTTTTGTAAAGTTTCAATTAGATGATACACAGAGATTATGAACACATACAAATATTAATTTTAATAAGTATTGAGGGTTACATCAATTTAAATTAGAAACTCATTTATGAGTTTTTAAACTTCTAATTAGTAAGCAAACAGTAACAAAGATTTAAGAAGTTACGACTCAATTAAGTCAGTCGGAACTTCTTAATTATAACTTTAACTTAACTTCTTAATTGTAGCCACGAGGCTCTAGTATCTTAGAGACTCTGAATCTTAGATTATATATAGGTCCAGATACCGTGACCAGTACAAATCTCACCGTTTACTTTGAACCCACTTTTTTTTGGAGTTTACTCCTAAAGAATCGATTTTGGTATGAAAAACATATGATGAGTAAAATTTTGTGATCGAAGGAGAACGTGACGCTTTATATATAACGCTTTGTTGTGCTTTTTTTTAGTTTACCCCATAAGAATCGACGCATGTAGGTAGGTAGATATATATATATATATCTAACTACATGCGTCGATTCTTATGTCGAATATATATATAGTAATACTGTACAGCGTCTACAAATGATGAATATATATAGAATAAGGGAGAGGGAGAGAGAGGGGGGGGGGAGAGAGAGAGAGAATCTCCAGTAACTGTTTGCTTTTTTGTAAACTCCAGTCGTGCGTTGGAGCTGACACACACTTTTTTTTGAAGTAAATGTAACGATTTGAGTAATAAAATGAAATGAAACTTTATTAACAGGTACAGAGTTGCAAAAGGTATTTTCATAAAATAAAGTAAATGTTTCGCCTTGGTTTGTAGGACGAGACGGCAAATTAAAAATTATTAATTTTTAAATTCGGTCGTATTAGTGTGTTTTGGGATTAACTAAAAAACCAGTCGGTTTCTAGGTACTTGCAACACTGGCTGGCAAATATATAAAATAACATGTGCCTATTATTTTTGCTAACATTTTGTAGATACTTCTTACACATAAACATTTACATAACACAACACTACTTAAATAACATTATTTATGAGCACGATACAACTAAGATGCAATAGAAAAATTAACATAATACCGTGAAAAATTATGTCAATAGTGTAATTTCTTTTAGAATATAGCAAAATGTCAATGTACTTACTAAAATTAATTAACTGTAAGTATATTTCTCGTCTTTCTATAAATAACAAGTTTGGCAAACAAAAATATACATATTGCTAGAATGTGTTACGGGTAAATAGAATTCACGTCCCTGGCAACATCTATAGTAATGGCGTCGCTATTTTATTAATTTGAAATTTTGTTATATTTTTATAAATACATTAGCAAATAGAATAATTAGATATGAAATGTGATGTTCGGACACATATGATTTTTTTTTTAGTATAATTTTTACAGGATTTGACAGCACAACAAGGCATTTTTTTATATTATAAATAGCGAGTCGAGACGTACTTCAGCGGCGAACGTTCGCTCGCGTGTGACGAGTGAGTCGCTTATATTTATAAAAGTCGCTTATATTTTTTGGCTTCAGTTTTGGGGCACGGATTAGGCATCTGGACCTATATATAATCTAAGCTCTGAAAGTTGATTGTTTTAATTTTTAAATTACCAAAAAAGTGATCAAAGTGTTACAATACATTAATATACCTATATATATTATAATACATGGAAATCTGTAACTGATAAAATAAACACAAATTGATAGCATTCATTTTTATTGTGGCAATTGTTATCAAACGGGGAGATAAATATTACTTCACCCGCAAAGTTACAATGGAGAATGTTTTATAATGTTGTGATTGTCCATTACGAAGTATTGAAGCTATGCGTTCCAATATACATACCTCATTGCAGTTATAACACGAGTTTTTTAAAAAGAAAACCAGTTTTATTAGTCTATGTTCAGGTGAAATTATCAACCTTTTTTAACCAAGTCTATCTACGAGTTTATCTTGACGAGATAAAGATTACATCAAGTGAAGGCAGTCTGCCAACTATATTAATTTTATTGAGATTCCAGGGGATAACAAGCTTAGAGGACTGGGGTGGTTTGAATTTTTTAACGAATCAATGCATTTATAATATGAGATACAGAAATGAAAAAGGTTTCATTATAGTTCAACATCACTTTTAGGTACCTACAAAGTATTTCCCTAAAAGTGGACTTTTGGGTTTGATGCAATGAACAATTCGAAAAGTCACTCTGGTCACCAGCATTATTGTTTTTATAACATACATACTGACAAGATGCAAAAAAAATCTTGTTTACCATTGTAAGTGAAATATATTCTATAATTCACCATGAATATTCATTGATTGTCTCTGAATACACTTCTGAACGTAGACTTAATATTCTCTAATACTATTTTATAATAGAAAATACATTGTAGTGACCACCGAGCAGCTCCGTGGTAAGACACTCGCTGCCTAAAGTGCTGAACAGAATGCGCGCTACAACTATTAGTACATTTCTGCTTTGCTTGTGTCACAGTTTATCTAAACTTTAATCTCAGACAAGTATAGTCATTAATATGTCAAAGCAATGAGTCAAGGTTAAGGAACGTTGCCACAGGTCAGTTTATAGATGGATGACCAACTACTAAGTCATCCCCACATGACTCTAAAGGCACTTAAAGCTTTAGTCTCAGCTGTCTAATATACCAGTAACAGGCTTTAAGTGGAGCCAGTACCCTCAATCTTAGGCTGCAGGTATCCCTATTATAAAAAGGAAAAAAGACGTAAGTCGCGTAGCTTAATTGGCAGAGTAACCTTATAGAAAAAAATGCAAATAATCTTGTTTCTTCCTCTTGATATCTTTATCCTGCTTCTCCATTGTCTATTACAAAGCATTTCACGAATAAAAGAAGTGGTGTTGCCATAACTATTAAGAATGTGTAAGTGTATTTGAAATAGTTTTGTAGCCCATTCCAAAATTACAGTCAAGTTAGAACATTTTGTTGTGATTTCCTTGTAACAATGGTTATTTATATGAGTGATGTCAGCTGAATCTATATATTGAGGGAATATCTTATTAATTATTGGAAGGCAAGTCGCACAGTATGCATAAACCACTTGCAATTCTTCATGATTGCCTTATATATATTTCGTGATATAAAATTATTATTAATTTAAACTGTGACATGGAAACTTAGTCCTTTTTGGGTACTAGAGAAATATGCTTTGTAGTAACTGCCGTTTTCTCTGCTGACTCTAAAATTTATATTAAAATTATTGTTTCATGATATCATTATTTGTTATAGTAAAATAAAATTGAAATTATTTAAATAAACTTGCATAAAATGTATATAATCTTTATTTTAATAAATGCAACCATACATAGACATAGATATTGGCTTGTTCCCTACACGGAATCAAAGCCCATATTAGCCTAGTGCATTTTGTAGATTTCATAATATTAATAAGGCACAATAAATCACTGAAAATAAATAAAATTTAAGTGTCCATTTGTAATATCAAAATAATAGTTTTTTTAAGCTCTTCAGTTATTTGCAGGATACCTATGCCTTAAATATCAGTTTTTAAAATATTTGGCTGTCCGTTCGTTCCAGCTAATCTCAGAATGGGTGGACCAATTTCCATGGGATTTTCACTGGCAGATAGCTGGTGTTTTAAGGAGTAACTTAGGCTACTTTTATTTTGGAAAAAGAATTAGGGTTCTGCGCAAAATATGTAAATATGTACACGCAAGCGAAGCTGCACAGGAACTACTAGTAACAATATACATAAGTATGTATGAACTTTGCCAATTTCAATGAGATTTTCATTCAACATTTCAATAGTTCCAAGTTAAGCAGCGTGTTTAATCCATTAACATTACATTCCAACCACACTACTGGGTTATAAGGACAAAGCAAGAAACTCATGGGTTTAATTAAAAATACTTTATTAAAATTTTATAATACAATCATTTGTCATAATGTGTTTAAATGCCATTCAAAGTTTTTTGGAATTAATTTCATATTTGCTAACTTATCAGTGGCGTAACTATACCATGGGAGGCCCGTGGCAAATTCGTCAGATGGCACAAGTTCACTCTTGGTGCCTCGTCTGCTTAGGGCCTTGGGGTCGGGGCCGGGGGCCCCCTAGAGCCTTGGGCCCCGAGGCATTTTGCCGGCTCTGCCACCCAATAGTTATGTCACTGTAACTTATAATTCACTAATAAGCAATCTCTATATAAATGGGACCACCAATTAATACTAAAGTTATAATATTTATCTAGCAATAACTTTGATATTAAGACTTAACAGAATACTGCTTATAATTAAAAAACATGTTCCCTTAAAAAGAAATTAAAAACATAAGAAACTTAAATATAATATTTGTGAATGTACAGGTTTATTTAATGAAGTAGATTATTACGACTCCTTTACATGGGTCTCTGTTTCAGTCACAAAGAAAATGACACAAAATCACCAATAGCACTATATTTTTACTTTAAGCAACATAGTCACACATTGAGAATACAGAAATTGTTAGAATCTTTTCAGAAATTCTTCTGAGCAAATCCTGGCGCGTGCATTAACGGCCAGTTTCATTTCACTAATTTCCTTGTCGATTTCTTCCATAAAATAAATAACAAAATCGACCAATTTGTGTTTATACATCTGCTCCGTGTGAAAATTTGTTATTAAGAAACTGATATGATATCCGTCCACTGGCGTCCGCCTGAGTACGATAAAGTTTTCCGCTCTCATCATCATGAAACGCATAAACTTTTTACACAAGATTTTTTCGATTTCGTCCGCCTGTTTGATCATAATGCTGACTCTGATAGAGTTAATTGATGATTCGATCAAAACTTTCTCGTTGGCGTTACGAGAAATGATCACTGGATTTAACAGAAGCTCTTTGCTTGTTTTAACCTCGACCTCCGGTTTGTTATACCTCTCCACGACTTGCGACGAAAAGTGCTCCAAACACATAGCCGCTGTAAGTGTGTGCCGAACGGCAGTTAAATAAGGCTTTAACGTAGCCGACATTATATCGAATTTTAATATTTTTTAAATTATCCGTACCACACCTTCAATATTTGACACAACTTCTGACAATTTTGACAAAAACATTTGATTACTCATATGTCTGTCATACATACATTCATTTCAATACCATAGACAGTTTAAGGCTTCGAGCAAACTTGAGTGACTCGATGCAGATAATTCCATTCTCAACTAACTAGGGGTGGCACTGTGCACTGGCCACAGTTCCTAAATTTATAGGAACTTTGGGCGCTGGTAGGTTTTTAACCATAGAGGTATAATAGCTTAAAGGCGAAAGGTATTGAATTCCCAGTATGTAGATTGGCGACATCTTTAGGAAGAGTACGAAGACAGCATTTAGGATTTACACGTATCTCTCTCGCATTACTTAGCTGATTGGTTGGCTCAAAGTATTCCTAAGAGTAAATGTCATCAGAGGTCTAAAACATAACCTATGCACCTGTATACAGCAGCATTACCATGTTGCAGTTATTAATAGTTTTTAAATAATTTTCAACGTGCCAAAAAGCTGTAATGTGTGTAAAAAGCTTTGGATCCATGGTGGTTGTCGTAGTTTTCACAAGTAAGTCTTTCTGACTGCAATGACTGTAAATTGACAACCTTACTTTTTAAATCTTAAACTTATTGATTAACTTTTACATATTTCTCTCGATTAAGTTAATGCAAGCTCAAGCCGCTTCAAAATAAATACTACAAATTCGTTAAGTTTTTTATTCTAAATTAAATGCACCAAACATCATCTTGCCCCTTTCTCAAATTTATTTGGGGTCGGCTCCGTGTGTTTTTTTCTTCCATTCTCCTCCATCATTCGTCAGCTCACTGCTTACTTCCTTACCATACATCTTCTCTTTCATGCATTCCATTCATCTATAATTCAATTTCGTCAATTTATAAAACTCTCTTCACCACATTTTGATCATCCTTCCGCATCAAATGTCCATTGAACCACGATAGTCTGTTGCTCGTCAACTTTCATCCATTGGCTGCTTTCAGGCTCCCTCTGATGTATTCATTACTCACTTTGTCCATCCTAATCACACCACACATCCTTTTTTACATTCGCATTTCAGCTACTTGCAGGTTTCTCTAATACGCTCTTTTTGGTGGTCAACATTCAGATCCAAGCAGGACGGCAGATCTAATGAACGTCTGATAAATTTGTCTTTTCAGTTTGATAGGGAACCTAGGATCACATATGTGGGTGGACCACAGGACCACACATGTCTTCAGTACATGCCTAGAAAGTCAAAATAACTAAAAATATTGATTTTACAAAATATTGAGTTACTAGGTTTCAATTTTGAACAGCAGATATATTTGAAAGCCGACTGCCGAAAATCAAAATCTTGTAACACATGATGACGAAAATGTTAAGGAGATCCAAAAAAAGGTTAATCGTTTGATCGTTTGCCCTGATTGAAAGCCTGCCCGTTAAAGTCCAACACCCAAAACTCTAGTTTTGGGTGTTGGATCAAAATATGCGTTACAGAATCGGCTACAACTGTCAATATTCTAATCTACAATAAAGTTAACAGACATCTTAAAACTCATTCACCATAGAATAATTTGTTCATTGATAACAGTTACTGATTAAGTAACAAAATCAAAACACAGTAAGTGTAATCGCTAGGTATCAAACTTGTGTCATTTTTATAAATATGTACCTAAAACTGTTTAAATTCAAAGTATATCATGAGAAATAGGGTCCAACCTAAACATATTTCAACACCAAAGAGTGAGGTTGTACATGAGGTGATAAAAAAGACACTGTGATAAATCTCTCTTGGAGAGTGTAAGTGTATTTATTTTATATTTAGTTTTGTTTGAATGTATTAGTGAAAATCAAAGATGAATATTTTAGTTAGGTTAATTTATTATAAGAACCATGTTATGTGGGGTTTTCCTACCCTGGATCAAAATAAGATTTTTTTTTTCACTTAGCCACTATTTTCTTTATTTCTTAAAGCGCTTAAAATGCGTTTGGACTTTTGAGCGGTTAAATTGTTGTTGTCTCATTTTAAATTAAAAAGACATGTTGCGCTCCGTAACTTGACTTATTAAATTGATTCACAATTCAAACACAGTAGAATAACAATCATTGCAATTTTGAAACCTAGCAAGTGTGCAACTCTTACTAGGTTTTTAAAACTGTTCTCTGATTTACAACGTTTTGAATTTGTTTTTTTGAGGAAACTGTACGTATATTTCAAATTACCCCGACTTACTAATTTACAATTTGAAAATTCGTATGAAAATTGCTGTTTTAAGCACCCCAATATTTGGGTATAAGCCAAAAAATTTAAAATATAATTTTTTCAAAATATTGAGTTACTAGGTTTTGATTTGAACAGCCGAATTGTTTCGAGCGGTCATGTGGTGTTTTCTACGAAAATGGGACTTCTTTCTTAAAATAAGAAAGGTTAAAAAGTCGCTCGGGTACTGAATAAATTTAGAAAGATTGAAAGAACTACTAAATCAATAAATGTAAGCTCATTAGGAATTAAGAATGGAGATTGAGAACAAAAATTCAAGTTATGGAAGCAAATAAAAAAGTCTATAATCTAATGTTTGTGTTAAGTTAACCACAAACAAGAAATTATGATTTTCCTTTGTCATTTTTTTTCAACTGGTAATTGAAAACAATGATGGCGACCGATTGTAAAGTGATGGAAGTTTAACATTAACGGCATGAGTTTTATTAACAATTCTGTAGTTAAAGTTGTACTAAATACATTTTCAACAATTCTAGTAAATATATGACCAAGTAGTATAATAGTTCTATCATTCTGAAACCATGTCACGAGAGTTCGACCACCTTTTCAAATTGCTGATTATCGGTGACAGTGGTGAGTGGGCGAGGCCTGTGATGTTCTAACTTTTAACCGATATTTGGATCTGTGTAGCTTAGTCAGCAGTGTTATGTTTTAGGTGTGGGTAAGAGCTGTCTTCTCCTGCGGTTTGCCGACAACACGTTTTCCGGTAGTTACATTACTACTATAGGCGTCGATTTCAAAATAAGAACTTTAGAAATAAACGGTGAACGAGTGAAGCTACAGATATGGGATACGGCGGGGCAGGAGAGGTTCAGAACAATCACCAGCACGTACTACCGAGGCACCCACGGCGTCATCGTTGTATACGATGTCACGAATGGAGAGTCCTTCGCCAATGTCAAGAGGTGGCTCCATGAGATTGAACAGAATTGTGATGTTGTCAATAAAGTTTTAGGTGAGTACACATTTTACTACACACACACACACACACACACACACAACTATGGAATGATAGTGATGAAGAATAAACTTAGTTTAGGGTACTTAGCAATCAAGGTCCAAAACATTTATGAAAACAATGAAAGAAGTGATGTCTTTATAAAAATGTACTTTGTTTGACAACAAAGGTATATTTTCTGTTACACTCTAATTACCATGGCACAGACAGTTAATTCTTTGTAAGGATTACATAACATGCAGCTTTCTAATGACCAAGTAAATCTGGCCATGATAACATTTTACTAAATTGATGAACATGATGACATTTTATTTCCTTTAGTTTCTCCATATTAGTAAGACTTATATCATTTATAGTATTGTGAATCTATATTTTAATATGTGAAGAGAGTTATTGTATCAATTTTTAAGAAACTTTTGTTAACGACGGATCATGAAATTTGGAATACTGAAAAGTTTATGTAAAGAAGAAGCGCATGGACCTAAAATTTTTAAACAAAATGTGTTACTAATTTAAACATTACGTAAAATGGGCTACACACGTCTAGTAGGGTGTATCTAACAATATGACTCTTTCTTAAATCACTAAAAGGGCATAACTCTAGCATGTAAGTACAAAAAGAATTTAAAAAACTCTATTTAAAAATGATAACCAACTGCATTTCCAGGTATTATCACCTACGGTTCTCATAAAAGCAGGTGCAATGTGTAAAGTAAAATATTTTTAATCGAACATATTTTTACATTTTGGAATTATTCACTCCATTATTTAGAAAATCCATAAAAACTATCTTAAAAAATTATGCATGTTATGTATATGTTGACCTGTCATGGTATGTAAGTCTATACAATAACAGTTCAAGTTATACTGGCATTTAAATAAACCAAAAATATAGTTAAAAGTCTACCACCAGACAATCTCTAGTTTATGTAAGTTGCTGTGTTTGGTGTAGGACTTACAGGTGTTAACTACATGCTTTCTGGAAATTTCCTAAACCACAACTGATCACCAAAAATAGTAAAATTCATCCTCATTTTATTACCTACCTTATTAACACAAAAATTTAAACTGTTTCTTTGGTACTATACATACTTTCTACTATAGATACTTTCCAATAGTTTTCATTTTCATTATTTCTTGTCTTTTACTTTTATTATTACTCATCACTAGCTGTGATATTGATTTAGTTATATAGACATTGGTTTCTCTATGCAAATGTGTTGAAAAGGGTACATCCTGTCTCTGGGCCAAATTTAATCCAAATCCAAAATGCAGTAGGGATGTTAATGGATGGATATGTAATAAAGATTTTCACTTCTATAGAAAGAAAACTTCCAGTTTTCTGTATCTAAACGCTAAATTAAATTAAATTAATGAAGAAAGCATAAAAAACGGTTTGTATCAAAAACAGCTAAAATTAAAAAAAATACAATAAAATTTTCTCTTTAATCAAAGTTTCAGTAAATATCTCATGTCTTCTGATTTTCTTTTTTGCGAATTGATTCAAGCACTATTTTGATAAGTTTACAGGAGAGCAATTTTAAGTAAAATATTTTAGAATTTTTTTTATTGCCTGCATAGTATTTATTTCATTGAATTATAACTGGAGGTCAATGTCACTACATGTGAAAGGCTTCAAATTAGTGTATATATTATGAGTTTTTATGTATTCTGTATCGAGTTAGATATTGGTTAAGTCAAAACCTCCTATTTTTGTTCAAGGTAAAATGATTCAAGTGTAAGGAAATTTAGTAACAGATAAGGAAAATAGATTTTTACATCATATAATAATGACATTGATCAAGGTTAAAAAACTTAAATCACAAGAAATTCTGTAATAGCAAAAATAATTTATGTACAATATTTATGAAAATTAGAAAATGGTAAAACAATTTAACAGCAAAACCTGTCTATTTCAGAAACAGGAAAACAAATTATAATACAACTTTAGTGGTTAAGAAATGACTTTAGTTTATGGATATATTTTTTCATTTATTTCTTAAGCTAATACTAAATTGCAACAGGGAAATGGTTTACTTTTAATCTCTTTTAAAATTTACTAAAATAATATTACAAGTATATTTATTTGAATTGGCCTTATTGTATTGATTCTTAGTAATGTTTAAACTTATAAATGACCAGCTGTAACCTGCGTCTTCGGAAAACCCTTCAATATATTATAACATGCTTTAAAAGAAGAAATTGGAATATGAATGCCATTCGTTAATTGAAAGCAAACTAGTAGTTTTTGTTGTTGTTGGTTATCAGTTGGTTGTTTTATGGAGTGATCCACTATTAGATATGAAACATATAACTGTTAGACACTGAAACAGCAAAAAGTGAATGCAGCTACAAAAAAAATCAAAAAGGTTTCTGTAGTAGGTCTAAGGCAGTATAGCAGTTCTTAGGTTAGCTGATTTCTCCTATCTTGTAAAGTACGTGTCTGTCAAGTACCTATCTTTTTTGTGTAAAAGTCACAAAATCTAGCTGATGTTCCCTACTTATAAATTACCTTTCGGCCCAATTTCTAGCCTCTAGTACGAAAAACCCAGGACTTATATATAAACTTGCGAAAGCCCTTAGACATCCTTAATCTGGCCCTACCGTAAAATCCATTTTTCACGTGTCCTTGCTATAAGCTATTTCCCTGCCAAATTTCAGGTACTCTAGTATGTCTAGTACCTAAAAAAAAAGCTAATGTTTTTTATAATTATGAAATAGATCTCTTTAAACCAGAGCTGTCGCAATATCCGTTCTAAACTCACGTGGACTACCTATAAATGATCAGCCTGCCAAAATTCAGATCTCTTGTATAAAAAACCAAGGACTTTCAAATAAACCTACGAGAGCCTTTAGACTGCCTTAATCCAGACCTGTCCCAAAATTCGTTCTAAACTCATGTGTCCTAACTATAAATAACCTCCCTGCATAATTTCAGATCTTTTGTACAAAAACCCAAGGACTTTAACAAACCTGCGAAAGCTCTTAGACCTCTTTAATCCAACCCTGTCGTAAAATCGATTTTTATTTGTCGTTTCTTACCTCTAAACTACCCCCGTGCCAAATTTCAGGTCTCTGGTACAAAAAACCAAGGACTTTCTCACAAATTTACGAGTCTACACTCAAATGACAAACTAAAATAAAACCTTTCAAGTTGGTTGTGATTTAACGAGCTTGTGTTATTAAAGGTAGCAAGGCACGCAAGGTAGTAAGATGGTATTTTAACTGTGTTGCAAACACCATTTACCACACCATAACAACTGTATTGATTCAAAGAAGAAAAGCTTAAGTGACATAGTCTACTAAATTCGCTCAAAGTAAAACGCCTAAAGCGTCGTCGCTATGTGTACCAATTCAAAGTGAAACGATTCAAATGACGATATTCGAACGGCGTGATCAAGACAAAATGCTTTAAAGTGCAAATACGATTCGTTGTAAATCATGCAAAATAGATTGAAAGACCATTATAAAAACAAAAAAATAAGTCAAAAAAGCTTAAGCGAAAAGTAAGTACATTGATAGGTCATTTTAATGGGGTTAAAGACCCACCTTTAAAGAAACGTATTTTTTTTCTTGTCGTCTCACACCGCAATCTTCAAATGTAGTATGGAATGAAGTGCCAAAGAAGTGCTTAGATTTTATTGAAACCCGGATCAAACGACGCAGAAAAATTCGCTGATTGCAACGATGTATACGCAAAATGGCGTTTAAATCAATTCACCTCAGACCCCTCGATATAAAAAATACTTGAATTATGTACAAAATATTTCTTTTATACTTCCATTATGGCAATATGAAAACACCAGTAAGGCCACGTGCACATAGGCGATGCACTGCAACTATTTATGCCTTTCTTTCTAAATAAAACTGAAGACCCCATGACCTACTAATCATGGCTTATGGTTCTGGCAAAGAATTATGTCATGGGCTTATTAGGGTAACTACTGCTAATTTATATGATTAACACTGGTGCAATGATTTCTATTCCAGTTGGTAACAAGAATGACTGTCCTTCAAGAAAGGTAGTAGTTACAGAAGATGCACAGAGATTCGCCAACCAAATGAACATACCGTTGTTTGAGACAAGTGCAAAAGAGAACATCAATGTTGAGGAAATGTTCCTCACTATCACTAAAATGGTAAATTTGTTTTATTAATTAATTATTCCTTACATAAATTATATTTAGTGAGTCGAGGCTACAGCCTTGCTGCTAATCCAAAGTTAAATTTTGACTAACAACATTTTAAACATTGGTAACACTTATCCAGAAGAATTGCAAATTTATAGCAATACTTTTTATGGGGTGAACATTCAAGGTAATTCAGATTTTTAACCGACTTCAAAAAAGGAGGAGGTTCTCAATTCGACTGTGTTTTTCTCTTTGTTTTATGTTTGTTACCTCAGAACTTTCGACTGGGTGAACCGATTTTGATGATTCTTTTTTTATATGAAAGCTGTTGCTTCCCGTGTGGTCCCATTTCAATTTGGTCCAGTTCTGACAATGGCATCCATGAGAAAACCATATATAAGTCTTTTATGGAATAGTTTTTTTTGTTGAAGTCGGTTTTTTTTTAATAATTTTACTTTAAGAAGAGTATTGAGGGGGAATAGAGTTTTAAGAATTAATGAATAACTTCGGCCAACTTAACAGAATTTTTATTGTAAAAAGTAATGAGTGTGACTTATTGTTCTAGTTGATAGATCAAACTCATCACTGGGAATGGTTAACAGAATTTTTATTGTATAACGTAATGAGTGTGACTTATTGTTCTAGTTGATAGATCAAACTCATCACTGGGAATGGTTAAAATGTAAACTATCTTAGCTTCACTCCCACGCTCGTTAAATTGCAATGAAATGCACTAAGTTTTTCTTATTAAATGGCATTCAAACTGTAATGGAAAACAAAATTATTAATAACTGTACGGATTTTGCTCTAGATACTTTGGCCTGTTGGTCTAGTGGTTAGTGACCCTGACTGCTATGCCATAGGTTGTGGGTTCAATTCCCACCCGAGTCTGGGTGTTCTTTGTGTCCGTTGTTTGTATGTTTGTAAAGTACCCCGCGACACAGGAGTAATTCCCAATGCGGGAGTTGTCTTTTAAAAAAATAAATTTTAAATATTTTTTTTTTTTATTTAGTGTTTGCATAATTTTTGATGACCCATCAAGTCAAGGTCATGCTTAAGTTTGGAGGTGAGATCTCCTACACGTTGAAATTTCCCCCTTCAAAAATGTAAAAATATCAGCCTGTGTTTTAAGATTGCCCTGCGTCATCACGTCCATTAATTTTATTGTGTTCAATTTGCCAAATTGGTTGACATGTATGATGATTGCTTTGCTGTTGGTAGTATGTTATATAACACTTCTTAATAATGTTGGACTTTTAAAAGTTTTTTTAAATTGACCATGTTTATTACATACGACGGTAGCACTGCTGGTCCCGGGTTATGCCACATTACGTTTTTCTATGCTTTTCCACCTGGAATTCAATTGCAGTCCTGAAGTTTGAAGTTGTTATTATCAGTCTCAAATTGTCCTGCAGAGCTGGCTGAATAGATTTCGTGGTCAAGGATGGTCTTGCTTAATGGGCACTGCCTAACATTTTTTAATACATACAATTTTGGACGTGGGAGAGCCACGTATGGGCCGGCTCGACTCCGCTCGTACCACGGCCTCACAGAAAACCGGCAGTGAAGCAATGCTTGCATTGCATTTCGCCGCGTGAGTGAGGTTACCGGAGGCCCTAACCCTTCCCTCTCAATTATTCCGGTCCTTCCCCTCTTCCTTATTCCCGTCCTTCCCCTCTCCCTTATTCCCGTCCTTCCCCTCTCCCTTATTCCCGTCCTTCCCCTCTCCCTTATTCCCGCCCTTCCCCTCTTCCCCCTGCCCCCCTCCCCCTCTTCTCCTACTCCCACCTTAAAGGGCGGCAACGCACTTGTGACTCGAGTTACAGGTGCCCCTGGGCGGCGGTAGTTATTTACCATCAGGTGACCCGTCTGCTCGCTTGCCCCCTATATCATAAAAAGAAAAAAAAATACAACCGACAAACAATTTCTTGTAGTTCACCATGGCATATATGAATGACAATCACCACTAATGGATTTTTCTGTTTTTTCATAGCAATGTTTCTATGGCATTGTATAATGAAGGTTGCAAGTAGGTAATTATGATAAAATCTTCTATGATACTTACATTTGTTAAAGGTTATCCTTTTGTGAATTACGTAATATTTACTTGTCCTGTCTACAGTTCTGTACGTTGACTCATAAGGATTTACACATATTACATAATTTGGACATTTGACAGCTATTGAAACAGCCTCTGCTAACCTACTATTATTATTATAAGGAAAAAAATTATTACATTGTCTTTTCAACCATTGTCTCATAAAATCAAATGAAATCCAAATAATTTATTTCAATTAAACTAATTAAGTATGTTTAATTTTTAATCGTCAGGAGAAGTCAGTCAGACTATTTCAGTCATGAAATTAGTTGCCTGTTCCAATACGTAGATCCTATAGAGAAAACAAGGAAACCCATATTTTTTTAAGTTTTTGGTTACATTGTTTATAAGCGCGAGTAAAATGTGAGGAAAATATTGTTTTAAAATATAAACAGTAGCGCAAAGAACAGTTAATTCATCCATGATCCTTAAAATTCTTCATTCTGGATACATATACGTAGTGTAATTCGTACAGTAACAGTAAATGGCACAGCACCATACCTGTATTTTATTTATATGGCACTGTCTGTCATCTCTTGACCTTTTATTTTTTAGCCCTACCCACATGGCCAGTGGTATAAGACATGAAGGTCTAAAAAAATAATAATAATAACTCTGGACACCACAGTACATAATATTATAATAATGGTTCATTAAAAAATTTCAGGTCCTAAAATCAAAACTCGAAATGAAGGAGAGGCAAAATGTGACATCAAACGACACAGTACACCTAAAGAAGAATCACAAAACTAAAAAGAAATGTTGCTAGTGGTATACTCGACGCGATTGTGCCACGGACAATGTTCTCTATGCTCAAATATGGAGAGATTAGCCGCCTAGCAGGTTAAGATAAGAGGTTAGACTACAAGCGTAGACTGTGGTAACATCTGACTTGTAAGGGAGCTTGAAGATTTACAGCCTAAACAAAAGAAATTGTTACCCAAGTGCAATTTTGTTAAGTGTAAATGCAAATGTGTTTATACAGCATTTAATATTCTAGTTTACACCAATTGTGATCTTTTAGTATCTTTGTCTGTATTTTCAAAAGGTTAAGCAAAGGTATATAACTTTTACATAAAACAGAAATATATTATTAAGTTAATGTTTCGAATACTTAACCATTGCACCAAATGCCAATATTCAGCGCTACTAAAGGAAATTAATAATTAAAAATAAGATTTAACATAGACAATGATTTTTCTCATGAGCAAGAATTTTTTTTTTAATGAAATGTATATTGTCAAAAGCATGTGTGTATAGGCTTGAGTCATCGCAACAACTTGCTAGGTCGAACAATCTCATATTTTAAGAGCATGTACATACTATGGATTTATTTACTCCAAATATTATTAGAATATTACGAATGCCTAGTTAATGAATGAGTGTAATCTAATTATCAAAATTATTGTGATGGAGTTGAAGTTGGACGAATGTTAGAGTAAGGGAGTATACCATTAATATTATTTTTATTAAATGATAATCATTGAATAGTAATGAATTATGGGTGACACAATGAATGTATATTGCTTTTAACGTCCGTGATTCATCCAACACGCTAATGCATTGGCGTAATCAAGTCAGTGAAGGCTGAACTAATTATAAAACTGAATGATAACACCAATTTCTTATAAAAGGTATTATAAACATACGTTTTAGGTACAATTTTGTGGTTAAAGGGTGGATTTTAATAAAAAAATGTTGCGTGACTTAGTGATTTTGAGCCGCTCTGGCCGGTACGCCCGTGTAGGTTACTCACGCGTTTTCGTCACGTTGTCGACCACATGGGATTTTCACATTATGAGGATATAAAAGGTTTCAAGTAATTTAATTCATTCATGATTTCACGAAATCGCGAAGTATCGCATAATTTTATAAAAGTATTATTTACTTTGAAACCAAATGTACTCTGGCAATTAATGAACTGTCGAATATTATGAAAAACCAGTGAGATATTTATAATTTTTTAAATTTAAAAACTACTTGTTTTTTTACAGTATTCTGTATACGAAATTCCAAATTTATTTATATAGGATTATATTGTTTGCTACCCGACTCTTATAATCAGTCTCACCCACAGTTGTACAATTTGTGTTTAGTATAATGATAGCAATGTTATAATAATAATAGTGAGTTATCCCAAAACGTTTTATACATATCAGAAATGTGTTGGTGTTAAAACTAGGTACATGGATCTGCAGAATATAACAACAACACTACACTTATGATTGTTGTCATATGAAATAACAGTAGCCTCAAATGTCTTAAAAAAATAGGCTTACCAAACAATATTGTTGTCTCAGGGTTGCACGTTTGTTTGGATGAACACAAATGACCAGTGTACAATAGAGCTAGGAAGTCACCAGCTCCTGGTGTTACAAACAACTATGGAGTGAAGGGACAGCTTTTAATCTAACATATGCAGCATAAAATAAAAATTTTACCATATCAAGACCTGTTGGAAGAGGTATCACTTAAAAAGCGATTTTTAAGGTAGTGATGTCACACATTCAGAACAACGTTTTGGTTTTAACAAAATATCTGAAACAAACATTCTATCAATATGTAACCAATACTGTATGTGGTAGAAAATGTAAAATTTTTACCTAGTTTTATCATTCCATCGCCCTAAGATTGAGTATGTTACAATTTAAACCAGGAAAGATTGAAGAACGCGCACCAACTCGAAATGTTCCCTAAAACCTATAAAAAGGAGCATTTTTGGAATTTTAATATGCATTCATTAAAATCTCACCTCACCGACACAGCTAGCAATTTATAATTAAATAAAGGCGTTAAAACCACACTTCTAAACTAGTCAAAAGCTTGGTGTAATAACCGACCTGCAAAGCACTTTAAACAAACAGAACGCGCCCTGCAACTTGTGGTCCGCTCGCCAAATGCGAACAGTGACGTAACTAGCATGGCTGGAACCCAGGAGGGAAATTATGGTGTCACCCCAAGAATGAACATTTTGAAATTACTTAATAAAACTGTATTATTGCAATTTCATTGAAAATTTGGCTTTACATCTGGGGTTTATTGTTGATGAACATTGTCATGATTTGTACAAGTTTTAATTCTTTTTTTACTATTATGTCAAGGCGGCCCGTCCCGGTCTCCCCGTCTAGCTATGACACTGATTCCAAGATACGGGTGCTCGTTAGATACAATCTGGATGCTTGTGGGTAACTCTCACGATTCCATGCCCTGTTTGAAACGCTACCAATGTTTTGCTGTATGTACTGGAGCGGTGCTTTTACAATGAGAGTTGACCTACACTCGCCTCTTAAAAACGAAATATCACCAATTTAAGTGCTATTTACAAGTATACATGGATCATTACTATCTAATAACAAATGTTAAATTCTCGAATCAATGTGAACCGAGAGAAAGACCAATGAGAAATGGTAAATGTAGTTCATGGGTAGCTTACAATTGCATTTTGTGTACATGATATTTGTGGAATAGGCCTTATTTATCTTCTATATGTACCTTTAGTTGTTAAAGTGTTATATATTCAGTTTGTGCATGAGTAAACATGTTAAATATATGTAACTGTCCTACCTGTAACGTCTTATAATTAGTTTCAAATAAATAGCTTTTATTTATATTTTTTTAACTAAAAGGCGCAAGTAAAGTGTAATGTTGCGCAATTTATATGTACGTTTTCGAAATTTAAAAATTATATGTAAAAGAAAAACATCTCAGATTGAAAGTTATTTATGCAATCAAAATAAAAGTTGATGTTTGTCTTCCCCGTGTTTCTTGCAGTCCTCTCTTATGTAGTCTTATGAAGTCATTGTTAGGGCCTCCTTACACTAGCAAAACTTTATCACGAGGTCACTGAA
The DNA here is from genome assembly GCA_963859945.1 of Euplagia quadripunctaria. NCBI lineage: Eukaryota > Metazoa > Arthropoda > Insecta > Lepidoptera > Erebidae > Euplagia > Euplagia quadripunctaria. Next base: position 14,688,556 of record OY982579.1, on the reverse strand, counting down.
TAGTGCCTTTCATGAACAGTGCTTATGATAGGGGGCCCTTTTTATTCGCGGAACTTTTGACACATTTCCACCATTATACTCTGTCAATTTATTTATTTTCTTTTTGATAAATTGATTGAGAACGTAACTATGCCAGAGTTTGTAAAATTAAACTTTAAAACGCGCAGTTATAAAAATATTTACATAACGTATTTTAATTCAATTATGCTATTTAATATCTTTCATAGACATTATGATACTGTAAATGTATTATTTTTTTAAATAAATGATTGTTTTATAACACAATAATAAAAATAATTATGTTCTGTGATGAGAACAAATGTTTCTAATGCATAGTTATAAATCTATATTAACTATTTCTAAATCAGTATAAGGAGGCTGGTCTATGGCTATGAATAGTTTTATTTGGAATAAATAATATGAAAATGTTGTAATTCAAGTGTCAACTTAAGGCAATGAACAAATGAAAGATGATACACATTAGATTCGTCATTTGAGTCCTCGGTGACATTCGGTCATGTCGGTCGTCACTAATGTCAAAAAGAAAATAAAACAATGGACAGGGTATAATTTTTACAAAGTATAGTTTTAACTTCGGACTGAATCAATTTAACTACAGTATGTAAAATTTTGTGGCATTTTTTACTTTGCATTTTTTAATAGTTTACAGAAATTTCCTTAAATTGCTAATGTTAAAATTTGTATTTGTCTGAGTCATCAACATTTCGTGTGGAAAACCAAACGCGATACTGGTTGCCGACGCTATCATTCCGTACACAATGTTTGTACAATACCATTTATGGCGTTTTAATTTAAGCGTGATTGTAACACGCCATTACTCATTATTATTTATAGAAAGTATTGTTCATGAGTCATCATATTGTTTTAAAACATAGTTGTAAATATATCCCCTATTTTCATCATAATAAATCCAGTGTTTTATTGTATGAGACTGAAATAATCGATCCAATTCAAAATGTCTAGGGCTTGTCCAGCCGTGATAACCGTAGACTATTTTCTATATATCTATACTAATATTATAAAGCTGAAGAGTTTGTTTACTTGAACGCGCTAATCTCAAGAACTACTGGTTCGAATTGAAAAATTCTTTTAGTGTTGGACAGCCCATTTATCGTGGAAGGCTCTAGGCTATAAAACATCACGCTACGACCAAGCAGCGGAGCAGTGACCATAAACGCAGGTGAAACTGTTTAAATGAAAGAAGACTGTATGACCGTATCATCTTTTCGTTACATAGTTTGCAACAGACAATGCCATTTTGGCTTAAATTAATTCGATTTTCTTCCTCGGTCTGATGAGCATTTGCTAACGCTACTCACTGTTATAGTAGCATGGAATAAACGGCCTCTACTAGCACAGTTTTGATAAGTGCTGATGCATCAGTTAGGGCGTTTTTTTTAATGTGCCTTAAATTCCAAGATGAGAAGGTTTGATTAATATTTCGAGTTATCCATACCGAGTGCTTGATGGTACGCCGTTACTTTGTGGCTATAAACTTGCAGCACCATTGGTATTACGTGTGCTTTATTTTATTTTTTTTAATTTTAATTTAAAAAAGACAACTCCCGCATTAGGAATTACTCCTGTGTCGCGGGGGACTTTACAAACATAGAAATAACGGACACAAAGAACACCCAGGCTCAGGTGGGAATCGAACCCACGACCTATAAGCATAGCGGTCAGGGTCACCAACCACTAGACCAACAGGCCATATTAAACCTATTCTATAAACCAGTGATAGCACGTGTGCGTGTATAGAGAGCACACTTTCCTAGTCGGGCGACTCCAATTCGACCAAATAATCAAATTATTTCACAAACAAGCCTGCCTGCTTTCCTTAAAATTTATCATTAAAATCGGTTTTTATGAATTTGAATTTTTTAGAACACTTCGAGATCAGCTGAACCGATATTTTAAACGTTCACATCTTATTAAAGAAGAATAGTTACAAGTTACCTAAAAAAAATATTATCGAAATCGGACCACTCTGTAAAAAATTGTACGTGGTCATTCATAATAAAAAAGAAATATATGGGTCGACTTGAGAATTTCCTCAATTTTTTTGTCGGTTAAAAAGTAGCGAATTTGAAGAAAACCGACTGCTGTTTCTGTGGCATTTAAATGATTACAAACAAATTTATTGAAATTTGTTAAGAGAGAACGAGGTTCATCGTACCCACGACACGTATTAGGTATGTCTATGCTACACGTAAACTGTAAGCACCTAGAAGTTTAATTTGTTTTCGTTTGAGGGAGACAAAATAAAAGTCGTAAATAATGTAACCAATGTAAGTCAGTCCTTTTGAAGTGGATCAAATTTACATTCTTTCTCAATAGTTATATCGTCATTGTCTTCTTCTACAGTAGGAATCGCAGCACTATATTCCCCCATACTTTCTAAATCTAATGCATATAATATTTTATTAATCTCATATTTAGCTCTCGATTGCAAAGGCGGTGAAAATTTTCTTAAATGAGCTGCAATATATAGTCCGTAATTTGTTAGCTCATCGTTTGTACTATCATTCTTTGCTTCTCTTATAGCTTTTAATGTTTTAATTGCTTGATTATATATTGATGAAGTTTGAGCAACGCAGTCTCTAGTGTGGCTGTGTTGATTTGCAGAACCTAATGAACGTGAAGACGGAGGGGGTGGCGGACTACAGGAAGAATCTTCTGCCTGAAACGAAATCGATGAATTAGTGATATGTCGAATAGTTAGTACATAGAAGTTTACTGAAAGCTCGTGTATTGAAGCTGAATTACCATGAAGTGTCCAAAATGATATAAACTTTTTGGAAGTAATGATGTTTTTATTTTTGTTGTTCGATGCCGCGTTTTGCACAATTGTTACCAAAGAGTATACAAACACTATGATTGTTACGAACAGAATTTGTTGTCAGTTCAGTAAAAGTATAGGTAAGTACTTATTATAAATACAGTGGAAAAAGGTTTTATATAATAGAAGTGATTTATTTTAGGTATACTTAGGTATTATCTGTTTTGACACAGTATATATTATTTGGGAAAGTAGTTATATATGTATAGTATTATTCATGATATTGTCGAAAGTTTACGCGATAATACCAAATAAATCGCGATAGAATCCGTTAAAAATAGTTTTATTTCAAGTAGTATTATTCATTTATATAGTATTCAAAAGAAACCACAGTAATATTATTATCCTTGATCAATTACGGAATATAATTAGTAGAAAGAATACATTAGGTAAAATAAAATTTAAATTACACATTTGGTATTAAAGGGAGGGAGGTGGGGCAAGAAATTCCATAAGGTCCCTCACGCTGGTAACGTACGCAAGTAACGAACTTCACCCACACAAAGCCAGGGGAGCAAGCCTAAAACCAGTAGGAACATTGCAGACAACTTCTGGTCTTCTGTTCCAGTGCATCCATTTATTGTTGCAGAAATAATGTACCTACTTATGTTCTCACAGAGCTCATATGAAACGTTACACTTACCTCTGATTTGCTTTCTTGCATCCAAAAGCTACTGATTTGTCGTATTTTGTTGCGTGCCATTAGGCCATCCATTTCTTTGTATGCATACCATTTTGTCGTATATAGTGAGTCGCCTTTGCTCTCTTTAATATAATAGGCACATCAGTAATATACATTTTAAAAAATATAGCTCATCCAAATAAATTGTCATTCAAATTCGTAGCATAAGTTTTAAATAGGTACTTATCTCTCTACATTAATTAATAAAAAGTTAAGATTCGTAAGTCTCAACGGACATGGTTAATATAATGCAGGGGAGAATGAGTAACAATGGATTCCTTTTTTTCTAGCTTATACAGCAGTTTATCGGCTAAACCTCTGTTTCCTACAATCAAATTATAGGAAGACTATTTAATATTTAAAAACGTTAATTGTTGATAAATAATACATAAAACAAGGTCTATACCTTAATTGTAACCTTTAAAAAAAGTTAAGAATAGATCCACTAGGACACACTTTGGATCTGTAAAAGGGTGGCAGTAGATCAGTTGGGTTATTGGTTATTTGTACCGTAAAAGAGTCTTCAAACGAATATTCTAAACAGTTTTTGTAAATATTACAATAATAATTTTGTAACTTTAAAATCTCTCTTAGAACCATTATAAATTTGTAGTCGTTAACTTATCATTAGTACAGTATGTTATAAAATTTAGGAAATGAAAAAAAAAAATCAATAATAAATAAATATGATATAAAATATCAATACATCGACATCGCTTGCACGTAATACATTTGAAGCTATAGCGAATGATCCACTGTACCCACTCTCCCCTACTTATCCTAGATTTTATAATGTTGTGATTTAGTTACTCCACACACAAGTTTACCTACTTACATATCTTTTATTTTAAAGTAATACCTTCTTGTATATTCTTCATACCATAATAAACTGAATGCCGTATTGCTACAAGCTCTCTTTCTTATGTTGATTAAATAGCTACCTAATTGTTATGATTACATACATGTACTAAGTGTGTCTAAGTATTTAGTTATAAAAAAAAACAATATGAAGTCGAGACGAACGTTTTTAAACGATTAATTTCTCATATCAATATTGTGAGAGAACAATTTATTAAGGTACGTTCAATATGTTTTGGAACATTGTTAGGCACAACATGTTTTAGGTGAATATGCAACATTTTTATACAAGTATGTTTAATTTTGAGCTCAATTATTTTAAAATTCCTAATATTACCGAGTAACTTATTAAGCAATACATATTTATATTTTTGAAAAGTATGTACATAGTATAATGGTAATTAAATAATTAATCAAACATTTATATATGAAGTCAGCCAAGTTACCGATTCTCTTCTAAGTAAAAAAAGTTGTTATTGTAGTATAAAAAATAAACTAAAAGATTTATAATGGGTTCTATTTCACTTCTGCATGTATATATGTTTCTTTCTTTTACGCAATTGCGTACCTTAAAAAATGTAGGTGACAATGTAAACAGACAATATGACGAAAAAGATGTTTTAATATAAATGAAAGCAAATGACCTGTAATTTTTCTTCTTTCTCTACTATATTGATTTCTTAGAATAATCCATTTCGTATTAACTTCTTTCGGTGAGACGCCCATCAACAATCCCACTTCTTCAACAGCCTCGTGGCGTTTTCGTTTATTTTTATACTCAGGGGATTGAAAATCCCAGAATGCAGGCCGCTGTTTTATTAAACTTATAAAGTGCAAAATAGTTTCCCTGTTCCATTCCATAATCGTATTTGACCGAAACATACAACACCAAAAGTTAATAAATATAATCTGTTTTACATAAAACAAAACATAATGCAAAACAATGTTTCCTTGAACAAATGTCTTACTTTAAGTACCTATATTGATATTGAGTGAACCACTGAAGCACTGAACAATGTTTTTGCTTAGCCAATAGAAAACATTGAAACATTCTGTGTTATGAGGAGGGGGAAACAGAAATACAAATTTTGGCGGGAAGATGATCTGTTGTCTTTGGTGAAGTTGGATTAATCATCCAAGTTATTTGAAAGTCACGAAGGTCTACGCTTCATGTTGAAAGCAGGTATTTTAGCTGTTTTTACTAATAAATAATAATTGTTTCAAGATTGGGAGTTATATATCTATCAGTAGCTTTGTTAATTTAAAAAAACGGTAGGATGTTTGTACATCAATATTATATGTTAAAATCAATATATTATGTTGTATGAATGTTATATAATGTGATTTATTTTAAAATTGTGAATAAGTCCCTATTAAAAATTACCAAGCATCATGGTTTTACTTATTCAGTTCGTGGTGGCGTAGTGGTAGTGCTGGCGACTAATCTTTTGCCTAGATAAAACAGGTCCACGTTTCGAGTTACTCCATTTTCTTCATGTATTTCAGATTAACAAAGAATTCAGTGAAGAAATCCTTCAAAGGGAGAGCTAGGTAGCTGTTCTTTGATTTCAAGATTTTTTTATAGGAATAGAAAGAGGCCTTTAGCATCACTTTCAGATAGAATCAGAAAAAAGATATTATAAACAAATTTTGCTTATGTACAATATAATTGTGTGTAGTAGTGGCTTCTGCAACATAAAAACATTTTACCTTTTGATATGTATTATCAACTAGCATACTTTTAAGTACTAATTTTTGGATTTAGGTAAGTTATACTTTAGTAAAAATAGAGAAAAGGAATGTTCCAGACACTGGAGTAATTTGACATATCGACGTACCGATCGATGATTATTTATATTGTTTGTGGTAAGTGCCCTGACACAACGTGTAGAGATAAGAATAATTTTATAAAATTATCCCAAAATGTCTTTTTGGACGACATTAAACCGTTCTGTTTTCAAGCGTACCTCCACCTTCTTTTTGGCGGGTGCTGTAGGAGCTTTCTTCTTTGAAAGAACTTTTGATGTCATCTCTCAGGCTATTTTCGAGAATATAAACAAGGGAGTGAGTATTTTGTTATGTAATCTTTCCTTTTTTAAATTAGGGAAAAGAAGGCTTTCTAAACTTCGTTGTTTATTGTTTTGTAGTAGCTATTTCTTGTTCAGAGAGCTACAATTCTTAAAAATAATTTAGGGTAATCTTTTTACTCCTAGTTTGTCTAGTTTAGTACCTTTAGTTAGTAATAAGTTGTATGTGCGATCGTTCAGTTCTATGTATGCTCACTTACCCTGAAAACCCATATTATAACTCCAAAACATAAACTGTGGCATTTAGCTTTGTAGTGAAGGCCTATCATTTATGATAGTTGAACCAGAATTGGTTGTTTTCTTCTGGATGGTACCTTTTGAGTAGTAGTGTTTTTTGTAGTGATGGGTAATAAATACTTTAAGATACCAGTAATTGTAATCTACTTTTATTTTAAAAAGTTTAACATTGTTTTTGCTATTTTTTAAGTAATTTCTTTGATAACATGGCATGGCAATCACTTCAATTATTTCAAGATGTTTTAAATTATCGTTTTTCTACCATAAAATAATTTTCTATTACATAATTGTTGTTTATTTTGGACAGCAAAAATGCTTAATGTGCCCATTGGCAAAAACCTCAACTGTTCAACAAAGCTTTGCTATTGGGCTGCAATCTCCCTATGTTATACAGGGTGTAACAGAAAGGTGTGGATGTATTTTAGGGTTGTATAGTAGACTACAAGTAGCGTTGAGCTTTAACAATTTCATGAAAATTCATGATTTTTAATACAGAAATCTTATTTTGAAACTGAAAACTAACCTTGAAAATTTACTGATAAAGTTAGGGCTGACGTTAATGAATATATTAATATGTGTATTTAATACCAAGGATGTTACTGAAAACTCTGGATTGCCAGTTTGATGTATATTATTATGCTCTCATATAAAATGCCTGTCCAATCATGAGAAATGTGCAGCCTGTTTCTTAAAACTCCAATTTTTTATTCTACTTTAATCCAATGCTGGTTTGGATAATCCGCCTGTTTCTGTCCTTACCGATATATCCCTATTGGTAGGGATAGCTGGATTTAAGTCAACAGATTTAGATCAACAGTATGTTTGTGTAAACTAAGTAACTAATAACTCAACTCAGCTTGAGTTGAGTTATTGTTTTTGCTTCAATATTTGCTACCTACACACATATTAATTTCAGCTTTATAGCTATAACAGTTGAGAAGTTATGTTACTGTTGACTAGTCCCTTCTGATGAATAGTGAATCTCTTTTTAAATGTGAAGTACAATTTCAATGTTTAATTTACGTAAAAAAGTAGTTTTCTTGATAATTTATTTTATGCTTATCTCAAGTCCGTTGCAAGAATGAATGAACTTATATTTTTATAAAGGAGTCGAGGTATTATTTTTCCGTCAATGAAATATTGCAATTTTACTTCACACTTATAAAGAGATTCTCTATTCACCAGTATATATATGAAACAAGCATTGACATAAAATTTCCAAGCATACCTACCAGTAGGGATATGTCGGTAGGGATATAAGGAAAAATTATAATACATATCTATGATGCAATAGATTTAACTATTTTTATTTACTATTATTTAATCATGATCCATTTTACTATATTTATTGTTAAAATATAACCAAAAATCCTGCCTGCCAATAGTATGTACCAGTAGTCACATGTATTTAGTCTAATGATCAGACTGATAAAACTTAGTTCAATGTTTTTGTTTGTTTGTAGCTTTTCATTTGTAGTCCTTATAAGTTATAGTGGTACAATAAGTAATCTTTCAGCGCAATCGGTTCAGTGGATTTTGCGTGAAAGAGTAACAAACATCCATCCTGAAAGCATAATAAATCCTATTAATAGATCGAAGTGAAACAAACATAGAATTATAATTACTGGTATATTAGCTCCATATGGTTTACTAGCTGTGCCCGCGACTTCGTCTGCATGGAATAGTGTATTTATATCGAATCAACAGCCTAAAAAATAAGTTTCAAGCTTCTAGCTCTAAATATGACGATATTTCCATACAACTTTTTATCCCCACCTTTCAACCCCTTACACCCCTTTTTTTGCATTAAAAAGTAGCCTATGTCCTTTCTCAGAGTCTAGACTATCTGTGTACCAAATATCGGTTCAGTAGTTTTGGCGTGAAAGGGCGACAGACAGACAGTCAGAGTTACTTTCGCATTTATAATATTATATAATATATATTATATAGTAAGGATTGGAAAATGTTATACTAATTCTTCTTCCTTTGTTCACAGAAACTCTACAAAGACATCAAACCCAAGGAATGAATAAGATTAAATGAAATCATTAAGAACTTTAATTTATTAGATAATTGTTAATTTACATGATTACATTAATTTAAAATCATTTAGTTTTTATTACATTTATCCCTATTAAACATTTTATAATGACTAGATAACATTAATAACAACTCTTTCATAATTTATCTCTGCACCAGATGAAAATATTCTTACAATGTATTGTTATTCTGCCGTCGTAGATGAAAACACAGTAACTAGTGATACAGTAATTGGAGTTAGTGTTTTCATTTACGACGGCAGTATTGTAACCATGGTAATGAAGAAAAAAACACATAACATAATGATCTTAATATTATGTAAGAGTTATGGTTTTTAAAGTTAAAGATATTTTTTAATCACTGGTGCGACATTAATGCAGAAACATTTCAATGTTTAGAAATAGACAAAAGGCGCAATTACACTTGGTCGTTAGCTCGTATTCGGGTGCACGAAAGACGTTACTCGAATTCGGGCACCCGATGCATTAATTACATTGTTTTGCTCGAATTCTGTCACTGGAATACGGACAAACGACTCTGTGACGGCGTTAGGGGAGGTACGTGCCAGCAGACGCCATGTTATCCGCCATTTTGTGCTTCGATCGATTCACGGCGTCGGGTATTCTGATTCGGGTAACCAAAACGAAAGCTGGACTAGATTGTACGAAGACGGGCGTACTCGACTCCGTTCATTTACACTTAGTCGTACGTTTGTCCGAATTCCATAGGCAATCGAGTACGAGCTAACGACCAAGTGTAATTGCGCCATGACATTGCTTGAGGATTGTATTTTATCAACTGAAAAACAGTACAGTAAGGGACTGTTTTTCATTGAGGAGTCATTAAAATATCTTGGTATGAGAAAAAACTCATACTGAGTTCTTTAACTTTTTTTAACGATGGAGTAATACATTGTGAATACCCCTCTAGAGTTCTCCATATTGTTCTCGAATGTTTGTGACACCTACCAAACAGGGCAGTGACTGTTATTGCTTCATAATAAGAAGAGGTCCATGTACAGAAATGCGAAAGTAAACAGCTGATACTATAATTATATTCAAAGAATTAAAAAAATATATATTCATTTCTGGACCGCACAACTGCTACACAATTATTGCTTATATTAATCAAAATTATCTACAATATAAATTTATTTTTAACTTTCTCTATTGATACACATGGCGAAAATAGGCATGTCGATTTGAAATCGATTAATCGAAAAATCGATTATTTAGAGTAATATAATCGATTTTTCAGATCGATTTTGAACCCTACATCGATTCAATGAATCGATTCATAAACCTCCCGAATCGGACCGATCCATTCAAAGAACTAGCGATAATATTCCTCAATTGGCTGCGGCATTTAGTTTTTTTAATTTTTTGCTGTTGTCGGACGCAAAAGCAACTGGTAGTACTTGGTCAATAATTTGAACGCATCATAGAGTAAATATTTATGAACGCTTCCGAAGGTGGCGTTACTTGCGTTAAAAAAACATTTTATTTTTCTATCCGGCTGTCAAACCTAACCTATCTATTCTTGTGAGTGAGTTTATTTATCAAAAATATACTGTGGATAAATATTATTTTTACTGTAAAAATTTATAGTAATGAAATAAATAATATCGTGTTCATATAGCATTTATTTTAATTTGAAAAATAGTAAGTGATTAGATTGATTGTAATCGATTTATCGAGAAATGTGCGTTTGCGTTGCAGTTTGCATTTTTGTTAAAGTATTGTTATTCTTTTTAGCCTAAAATGTCAACTAAAAGTGATACATGGTATCACTTTGTAAAAAAGGGATCAAGTGGCGTATGCAAGTATTGTCATATCGAAGTTAAAACATGCGGGAATACAACAAACTTACGCAACCATTTACTACGAAGACATCCATCTATTAAGTCCGTAAGTCAACGAAAACTGGTGGTGGCAAATGATGGTATTGGTGTTGGTGACGATAAAAAAAAAACTGGAGTGTGTACCCGTACCTTTTCCTTACAATACAACATATGCCTTTTTTATTAATGCATGCTTGTTTGAAAATTGTATATTTTTGCATTTTTTATCCTTTTATTGTATTTATTTTGTAATTTGAAATAATAATAGAATACAAAAACATAATCCTTTTCAGACAAATGACGATATTGCTACTACGTCGACATCAAAGGAAAAATTTGGCATAAATGATGCTTTGAGTTTGACCAGTTCAAAAGAGTACTATGATTCTGACTTAGAAAGTATAGCTTCATCATCAGTATCACTGAAAAAATCAAAACTTAATCAGCTAACTATGGATTCATGTGTTGATAATATTAAAGCATTTAGTGGTGAGAATTTTTGTTATCTACGTAATGAATTACTTACTTTGTTGATTATGGTCATGGTATATTTATGAGCGGTGATAATGTATAGCTTTGATTTTTTTTTTTCAGTAAACGGAAAGAAGTATGGACAACTAAATAATGCTATCATGTTAATGATTTGCAAGGATACGTTGCCATTAAATACAGTTGAAAAAGAAGGTTTCACATACTTAATGAAAACAGCAGTGCCTTTATATAAGCTTCCTTCACGGCAGACAATTACACAAATGATAGATGACAAATATGATGTTCTTTCTTTGCAATTTAGAGAAAAGCTCTTAGAAGTAGAGTCAATATGTTTAACTACGGATATATGGACAGATACACATAATACTAGAAGCTACATGGGTTTAACTGGACATTTTATACATGAAAGTGAACTGATTAGTATAAATTTTGGTGTGTCCCATTTAACTGAGCCCCATAATTCTGATTATTTATGTCAAATATTAATAACAATGACTGAAAAATGGGGTATAACCCCAGAAAAAGTTGCAGCAGTTGTTACAGATAATGGTGCGAATATCGTCAAGGCCGTAACAATTGCATTTGGCAAACAAAAACACTTATGGTGTTTCGCCCACACTTTGAATTTAGTAGCTCAAAAACCTTTTGAAGAAAAAGCTGGTATTGAAAGTGCCAAACAGTTACTAAATACTGTAAAGGATATAACTAGATACTGTAAACAAAATGTAAATGTAGCTGATGCTCTTCGTAAAGCGCAAAATGATATAGCAGTACCACTCAAATTGATTCAGTCAGTTTGCACACGATGGAATTCAATTTACTATCAGCTAGTTCGGTTTGTAAAGTTATCTGAGCTACTTGCCCCGATATTACTCAATTACCCGAAAGCTCCACCTATGTTAACAGCCAGTCAACTAGGTGGTATTAAAGATCTTATAAATATTTTAAAACCTATGGAAGCTGTGACGAAAGAAGTATCCGTAGAGAAATTTGTAACGTCAAGCAAAATTATACCAATAGTTTCCTGTCTTTTGAAAACATACAGTACAATGAAGACGGAAACAGATGTCGGTGCTGCAACCAAAAATTTAATATTGGAAGAATTAAAAAAGAGGTTTGGTACAGTGGAACAAGTACATGTGTTAGCTATCACCACACTACTGGATCCAAGATTCAAGAAAATTCATTTTTCTGACAGAATAGCATGCTCCAGAGCTATTGATAAAATTAATAGTATGATTGTAGCTTCAAAAAAACAATTGGAGAATAAATTAAGTAATGAAGATTCAGAGAATAATTTGGAATGCCAGCTGAAGGAAGCAGAAGAATCTAACATTTGGGAATTCCATAACATATTAGTAAAAAATCAGCTACAATTATTTCAAGCAGAAACTGAAGGACAAGGTTTACAAGACGAATTGAAACATTATTTAACACAGCCTGTCGTCGACTTTAAAACGACGGCTCCTATTACATATTGGTATCACCAAAGAAATTCGTTGTACAGCTCAATAACGCCGATTGCCAACAAATACTTTTGCATAGTTGGAACATCTGTTCCATGTGAAAGGCTTTTTTCTGTTGCGGGAAATATTGCTACTGACGAAAGGAGTCGTTTAGATCCTGAGCGATTAGATAAGTTAATTTTTTTAAAGTCACTCGACTTAAAATACTGGGAAATATAATTTCTTGTTAAATTTGTATTTAACTTTAATAAAATTTTATAAACTTAAAATTTGATTAATTTATTAACCGCCTTACGAGTACTTAGGCGAGACTAGAAATTGAAACTGCCACATTAGTTTAGTGGTCGCAAGCACTACTGCTGAGCAAAAGATCCTGGGTTCGATTCTCACCTCTACCTATTCTTTCGAAGGAATATAGGCGTGATATTATGTTTATTAATTTAATAATACTTCTATCCAATTACTTGTATTTGCAGTAAATGGTCATCAATAATGTCCTGTATCTTTATTAGGCAATTTGTCATGTTTGAAATTGGCTCGATTAATCGAAAATCGATCTTTTAATGTTCGATTTAAACAAGAATCGATTCTAGTATGTCCGATTTGAATCGAATCGGAGATCGATATTTTTTAAAATGAATCGACATGCCTAGGCGAAAACTGTGTCGCGTCATCGGTTTACACTAGAGCCACGCTGTGGTGCTGGCACCTCTAGTACCTCTAGTACCTCTAGTGCGAGTGGGTAGTAATTTCACTACCACTCGCTTGAAACCATAGGCCTAATTTTTTATTAAACAAAATGTTTTTTTTTAAACAACCCTGTTTTTCTTCCTATTTTCTCGCATATCTCAGTTAAAACGAGAAACAGAGGAACTTTCACAGGAATAATAAAAGTTGCGTAATTAAAGTTTACATAAGGTAGGGGTACCTGTGTTACGTTGTAAAGTGTTGTTCCCAGGACAATCGTAATTTTTCGAAAACTCCCGCACTTTAAAATAATATTCTCTTTGGAAGTCGGTTGTGTTTCGCCGGCGACGCATGCGTGTAGATAAAAAAGGTAATTTATTATCTTTTGCTCAAAAAGTTCGTTTATGGGCTATTTATATGAGTAGTAAATATTTTAATGATCTCAACACTAGCTGTAAGACCTTTTATAGTCTATGTTTTTGCTCTATTCTCTAGGGGTACCCTCTCTGATTAGTATTTTGGTATCAACGCTTTTCGTGAAGTAAATAGAAGTTATTACTACTCCATCCAGTGAGACGTTTTATTTTCCATTAACCACAATAATTGAACATTTTGACGGCGATCCAAACCACTAAACTTCCAGTCCCTTGCTGGCTCTTCCAAGGATGAAACAATATTGCGACAGTTGTGGAAGCGGCGCCTCCTCAAATCAAATCAAATCATTTTATTTTTCTATCTCACACAGAAAGTGGTTACAGAATCAAATCAAAAATGTCTCAAATGCCTCAGCCAAGTCCAAGCAATCAAGACAAATTAGCTGACAAAATAATTGAAGTCGCACCAGGTCCTTGCCAAGTTTAAACAGTCAACGATCAAGTCGACAGTAATCCTATCGATTTTAAATCTTTAGTAGAAAATTTAAACAAATTAACTCAATATAGGTGGCTGCTTTGACTGCTATGCAACATGGTCGCCGTGCCCGCTCCCATTCTTCTGCAAAGGCTAAGAGCCGCAGCTGCACTCCGTCCAACCAACATTCAAAACTTTGTTGCACACACACATGCGTTTCCAGGCAATCGCCTTGAAATGTATCACACCATGCAGTTAGACGTCAGAGAACTCAGGCAGCAGTCAATAGAGGCGGAATTAAATATGTATAGTAATAATTAGCGCGTCTATTTATATTTTAGAATAATAAGTATGTTACACTGTCCTCACATTTCATTTACGCTTATAAGCAATGTAACCAGAAATTTGTAAAAAACATTTTGAAAAAGAGTGTCCTTGGAGTTTCCACCAATAATTACTAAAAATACTAGATACTCATAAGAATCAAATACGAAAGGAATTGTGTGATTTGCAAGGAAAAAAATTATCATCTGACGAACCTATCTAAAGAATATACAATAAGAAAAATAGTTATTTTACAGATCTATCTTACCCGTGGTGTCTTGCGTTGCGATGTATCCATGCAAATCATTCCTAATTATTGTATTTGAGTTAATTTTGATATTAAACTACAGATGATTGTTATTATTCTGCGCGTTCCCCGATCCAACAACTGGTAGCAGAGCGTGGTTCGCGACAAAAAACGAAGATGAGTGCATAGGCAGTGTACCATCGTATCGAAGAGCTCACAAAGGAAAATTACGATACGTGGTGCCTTCAAGCATAGGCAATATTGATAAAAAACGGCCTGTGACACCGCGAAAAAGGAGTTCATTCAAGAAAGATCTCCTAACACGTTCCGAAATATTGTTACTTATCTTGCCGTTAGAACTCAAACAGATAAAGGGAAGCAAGACATCTTACGAGCTTTGGCACAAGTTAAAAAACATATACCAAAGTACCGGGTCAGCTAGAAAGGCGACTTTGCTTAAGCAACTCATATTGAAAAAACAAAAAAGTGGTGATGTCCGTTAACACCTGAACAAATTTATGGACATTGTTGACAATACACATCCAGACCATCTCAGCACGATGATGATTGTACAGCTTACCTGCCTCATATGAAAATTTCCCATCGCAGTTGAGTCGAGGGACACATTACCCACACCCGAAGAGTTAAAAATATTAGAGGAAAGTGAAGCAAGGGAAAAGGAAAAGCAAAGACAACCAAAAAGAACACAGTGAAAGTGCATTCTATGCTAAAAAGAAGGGAAAGTACTGCAATATCTGTAAGAAAAAAAGACATTCAAATGAAGAGTGTTGGGGTAATAAAAAACGTCACTTCAAGAAAGAAGAAGAAAATCATTTTAGTATAATGCCTGACAATCACATCGGCCAACAATTGGTATTTAGACAGTGGTTGCACATCCCACATGTGCGCACAAGAGGACAAGTTTGAAAATATTGATCCCGAAACCGGTTCCCTGAGGTTGGTATCTGAAAGCCATACAACCAACATAGTGGGCCAAGGGAAAGTGCGCCTAAACATTGAAAATTAAACTTACAACCTCCATAATACACTGTATGTACCAACTTTGGCCACCAACTTGAGACTTGAGACTTTGGACACGGAGAAGTGGCTAAAATTACTGAAAAAAGGAACACCGTCCTATTCACAAAGGAAAAAGCGTACATTAAGGACAAGAAGGGGGAAATAACCTTAACTGCTGCGAAGGAAAATGGTCTGTACAACACCAAAGGAGAAAAGGCAAATATGGTCATAAGTTCAAACAATATTGAAATGTGGCATCGAAAACTGGGTCATCTGAATGAAAATGATCTGAAGTTAGCTGAAAATAAAAATATAAAAATTTTAAGGCCTGGAACTAAAAGGTGACTCCCTACCTGCATGTGAAGTGTGCATTAAAGAAAAATGACGAGGCTGCCATTTTCTTCTGTGGAAGGACCAAAATCTATGCAGGTATTAGAACTTATCCACAGTGATGTCTGCAGGCTAATAAATACTGAAACGCTGGCCGGCGCAAAATATTTTGTGACATTCCTGGATGATAATACAAAGTACTGCTGTTTTTATTTTATCTCGTATAAGAGTGAAGTGTTCGAGAAATTTAAAGAATACAAGAGCAAAGTGGAGAAATTCCATAATAAAGAAGTAAAAAGCTTCCAGTCGGACAATGGTACGGAATACGCAAATCGTGAATTTGATGAACATCTCAGATAAAATGGGATCAGGAGGAGGTTCACAGCGCCATATACACCTCAACAAAATGGCCAAAGTGACGGAAGAATAGATCACTACTTGACAAAGCCCGTTGCTTAATGATAGAAGGAAACATACCTCAAAAATTATGGGCGGAAGCGATGTATCCATGCAAATCATTCCTAATTATTAACTCAGAGTTAATTCTGATATTAAACTAAAGATGAATAACGGATTGTTATTATTCTGCGCGTTCCCCGATCTAACAGATTTTAATATAGCAATAGGCAGTTTACCCCCGTACGAAAGCGTGAAACATTTTCTATATGACGCAAGAAATAAATCTGCTCAAGTATCAAAGACTGTATTCAAAACTTTCGAGGTGCCACCGGTACAGTTCAAAGATTTTCTTTTAGCCGATTATTACCACAATAGCGCAGGGGGCCAAGAAACTCGTATTTTAGTTTTTTGTTAAAATAATAACCGAAAGAAAATTCCTAATATTAAAGAATATTTTGTTGACGGCACTTTTTACATTTGTCCAGCACCTTTCGCTCAATTGTTCAATTTTCAATATCAAATGTTGAAGTAGCGCCGTTAATATTTGCACCCATGTCCGAAAAAACCTTCCCAAAAATTACTTTAAAGGGCTGTTATTACCACTAGGGGCGCAATATTTGGAAAAAAGCAAAATCGTTCAAAAATACACAAAGCAAACCGGAAAGAAAAATAGTGGCCCTAACTGCTGCCTTACCGCTTTTTCCTGATGATGAGGTATTACAAGGATTTGAATATATAAAAGCAGAAAGTGAACAATGGAAGCAAATGGAAAAGTTTATAAGCTCGGTCTGTTTTGTTGTTATTTTACCCTGATTGTCATCTTAAAAAGCTTGTTATATTATATATATATTTCTATATATACAAGTTTTGGTTCAAAATTCATTCACCTAAGTATTCAGCGTGTTTGGTGAACGCCATCACTACAAAAGTTTTGAAATATTTTCATTCTAAAATAAATTACTTAACAAGAATAATATCAAAACGTTGATGCGTTTATTGAATGTGTTGCATTATATACATAAGGCAAAGACGATTCCTAAAACATGGCGAAATAACCAAAAAGATAATGATGATTTTATAACTTATGTATAAATGCAGTTAATAAACAGGGAAATATCAGTAGGCCATGCCTTGGACAAATTCCGAACATGATTGTTAATATATGTATGTATGTAACAGATTTTTATTTGTAATAAACTAGTTTTCCACAAAACTATTTTCTCAGTGGTATAGTTTTAGACCCACCATACCACCAGGGGTATGGCCAGTGAGCTCACGATGAAAAAATCCTAAAATAAGTATCCTATGAGAGCACAATTACAAAAAAGGTCGTACCCGAACGCAAAATGAACATACCGTGTTCCAAAAAATGCAAGTTGATCTGCAGCACAAAGTTAACAGAAACTGAAACAAAAGTGCTATTTGGGAAATACTAGTCGCTGGGAGACACTGAAAGGCAATGGAACTATATTGCAAATAGCTTGACAATCAGTGGCGTAATAATAGGGTGGCAAGTGGACAAAACCCCCGACCCCGACCTAAAGGCCTTAAGCACACGAGGCACCAAGAGTGAACTTGTGCCCCATCCGATAAATTAGCCACGGCCTCAGATGGTATAGTTACGCCACTGATGACGATCATTACGCCTAAGTATCGTTATGTTCGAGAATACTACCTATTACAAATAAGCAGCAGCTGAACAATGCGTATTACTTAAGCGTGCGGGGTTAAAAGGTAAAAGTTTGTAAATTATTTTTTAAGAACACACTTGAACAAGAACTAAATGAAGTGAAACATGTTTGTACGATAGTTGATATTTGGTCTGGACGTCGAAGAAGTTTTTTAGGTGTAACACCGTACTGCATTGATTCACACAGTTGAAAGCGTGTCTCGAGGGCATTAGCATTAAAGGCACTCATAGTTACGACCAAATTTACGAATTCTTGCAAGAAATTAACTCAAGATATGGCTTAAGTAGTTCAAACGTTGATACCGATGATAGTACAGACAGCGAAATAACGGATCTATATGACCTTTCTTCAACAATTAGCCATTTAGAGACTCGCTTGCCATTATACTAAGATGCGCTTCACATACTTGTTTTACTTTACAGAGTCTCTGTGCCACCGATGCTAATAAAATATTGGAAAACCAGGAAACAGAGCTATCGAAAATGCATGACCAAACAATAAAAAAAATTAACACATTATGGAAAACTGAAAATAGGCCAACAAATGGTGCCTTAAAAAAAAAGTCACCATAAAAGATATATCTGCAGCACTTCACAGAGCCTTAAGCATTAAAAATCCATTTCGTGAATCTGAATTTACTTTTATAAAAGAATACCTGTTATGTACTAAAAATGTCGCTGATGCGCTTGACATTCAAGGTCAAAGGAATATTTTTGCCGACTAACTATATAAATGATACAGGCAACCAGCCATTCCGATGCACACCTGAATCTCTATTGTTGAAAAAACTTTATCGATAACCACTTGATACAAAATTATATTTTATTATTTCTATTTTCTAGATTCAGCAACAAAATGAAAATATAAAGAATCTTGCATAAAAGTGTGATTTCCTGAAGCGGAAAGTAAAGTGTCTAAATGAAAAGGTTCGGAGACGTAATGGAAAGATTGCACTCTTCCCTGATCTTATGAATTTTTGATTGATCTTAAGAAAAGAGATTATATCAATACTGAAGAAACTCTTATTTTGGAAGAATGTGCAGGGCCTGAAGATTTCCTAACAAGGCAAATTGCAAAATCTAAAGGTCTAAAGGTAAGAGGAATTAAGGAAATTTGCCCTTACACTTTATTTTTACTAGCCAAAAGCGTATGAATTTATGAGAAAGACCTACAACACTTGTATGCCATACACTCGCACATTAAGCAAATGGTACCAACATATAAAACAGAAGCTTTCGACACATTAAATAGAAAAGTAAAAGAAAACGTGTACCTTGTAACATAGCTCCTTAACATTAGATGAGATGGCTATTAGAAATGACCTGGGATCCAAAGGCACAAAAATTGTATGGTCGTGTTGATCCTAGTCTTGATGCTAACAGTGGTAGTGTGGACAAGGCCAGTGAATGCGTGGTATTAATTATTAACAGCTATAAGTGGTTAATAGAAGTTGTCTATTGGATACTTGTTTATTTTATCGCTTACCAGGGAGCAGAAGCGACACTTGTACGAACAGCAATACAATTATGTCAAGTTGCTGGAATAAAAATAATTAGAGTCACTTGTGTCTGGCTGGAAAATTCAGCATGTTTCCATCTTTTGGTTGTAATTTTTTGAGAAAGAAAGAAAGAAAAAAGAAGGAATATTGACATTTTAAATTTGACGTACCAAGCGTGAAAAACCACGATAGTTTAATCCATATATTCATCGAAAAATGAGTGAGGAATGCTTTTGGGGAATTGAAGATCTTCGTTGACTCAATGGATCGAGAAATTAATTACAAAAATATTCGGATCTCCTGCTAGCTTTACAAGAAGAGAAGGTCTTCGTCTGGCGGAAATTGCTAAAATTAGTAAAGCTCATATTTTGATTGAGAGAAATTAAGGCAAAGCTCTCAACACAAATATTAAGCAGTTCTGTGGCAGATACCCTTGAAGTTTGCTGCAAAAAAATAAAATTATAAAACGTTTAAAGACTGCTGTGGGACTGCGAATTTTATAAATATAATGAACAATGTGTTTAATGTGTACTCAAAAGCCACTCTATTAGTTCACCTGGTTGGAAGAAAGTTATGTGCTCACAAAACGTTGGCTTTATAAGAGCGTTGTTTGAAACTGCTATTCGATATTTAAAAAGTATGAAACTTCTTACAGGAGAGCTATTAGTAGAGGCACGGCGGAAGACCGGCTTTCTTGGTTTGATTATAAATATAAAAAATGCGTTAGCACGAGTACTTGGTTGAGGGAACACAAATACTAAAATTCGCCCCACTGTAAAAAATTTGCCAGGATTATCTGGAACTATTTTTCTCGTCTATTAGACGAGAAAAATAGTTCCAGAGCTAGGGTGGCTTTTGCAATTACCCTTAGCTGTCCAATTTCGAGAAGCGTACAGAAAACTTACGATAAGAGCTGAGATAAGAGAGGGTGTAATTGGACCTAACTCTTTGGTTTAGTCGACAAGTAACAGGTTTGGCAAAAAACACATACTCTAACATCATCAAGCGAAGACGAGCTGAACTATGAAGAATACGAAATATAATATATGAAGAAACATGTAACTAAATTAGATCAGTCACCACTATAAACACAGACGGGCCAACTGGCACCTCAACCTCTACGCCTCACTTGTTACATCTGCCGCACCCAGTACTAGTAATTTGCCAAGGACAATAAAGGAGTCCATAACGTCTTATTTAAATAAATCCCTTATAACAAAAAATACAGGAAATTGACCAACAATCAGAGTTGGGCTGTATTTGAATTACTTTTAATTTAAATACGTGATTGAAGGTCAGCAATTGCTAAATGTACTTTGTTATGGAATATGCCCAGAAGGCCCAAATCGGCTGAAGTCATAAAATACTGTCTTGGACATCAGTTAAAAAAATCGCCACCCGACAAGATGGAACTCTCTTTACGATTCTATAGTGCAGCTTATAAGAATCAAAATTAAATGACTTATTTGATAAGTTGGGTAAGACTAACACTTTTTTGGCCATAGAACTAGAATGCTTGGAGGAATTGATTGAAGTATTGAAACAACACAACAATTGCTACAGCTTTAGATTACAATCAAGGCAACAATTTTTACTATGGCAAACTTCTGACTGACATTCGTCTGTAAGAGCCAGATTAGATCCGCTGCAGGATTCCATTTTGACGCATTTTACTGTTATTGCATCACAACTAAAAGAGAGCTTGGAAAGATTTGATAAGTTTTTTAAACTGTCACCTGAAATAAATGGAGCTATATTGGCATCATGCCACCACCCTAGTTACAAAATGCGTTGGTTACCAGAAAGAATCACAACAGATGAGAGGCAAAGAATTCAAAACCTTGCAATTCATGCCTTAGAGGCAAATTACAAAAACCATGAAATAATGCCTGGGAGTAGCAGAAGTAGCAACACTACTAAAGAAGATGACGATTTTATTGTTTTTGTGAACAGGGATAAATCACAGATATCAAAAATGGAGTTAAGAGTCAGTTAGCTATGAAGCAAAGAAATTAGCATCCTTGAACTCTGTCCAAATATAAAAATGGGTTCATACAATATAACACAAGTTTGTGCTCATCAGGACCTAGTAGAAACATTGTTTTCTTTGGCTGGTTTTATTCATTTTCCCAACAAGAGGCTGTTTGTCTGATAGTACATATAAAAATCGGATTATTCCCACTTTCCACCCCCCGCTTGTCCACCCCAGGTGGAAAGTGTAACAACTTTTAAAAAATAATTTCCACAGTCCCCGGGGAGTGGCCAGTGAGAATATTTATTGAAATAATTCACTGTAGCCACCGCTGGTGGACACGGCTACAACTGTTTCAAACATTTACAATGGCCACCTTTGGTGGACAGCGTCACAATTAAAACCAAACATTCTGTTTTACCACTCCTGGCTGATAGACATTTATTTATTTTAGCAATAAAAAAATAACGGATTCTATATCAAAATTTAAAAATTTGGTATATAATTGACAAGCCATATTTACTTGTCAATTTATTTATCTATAGATGATTTATTTTCCTCATATTATTAATTACTAGTATTGCTGTATCTATACTACAGTTTAGTTCTAATTAAGTTCACCTATTTTAACGGAGTGTATCCCTTGCCTCGACACCAGCCATGTGAAGCGGAGATAGGTTGTACCCTGGCTTTATTTTTTGTATTAAATTCGGAAATAGCTCTGAGATTGCTCTGAGATTTGATATAGAATCAACGGATTCTATATCAAAATTTTTAAATTTTGATATAGAATCCGTTGATTCTATATCAAAATTTAAAAATTTGGTATATAATTGACAAGCCATATTTACTTGTCAATTTATTTATCTATAGATGATTTATTTTCCTCATATTATTAATTACTAGTATTGCTGTATCTATAATACAGTTTAGTTCTAATTAAGTTCACCTATTTTAACGGAGTGTATCCCTTGCCTCGACACCAGCCATGTGAAGCGGAGATAGGTTGTATCCTGGCTTTATTTTTTGTATTAAATTCGGAAATAGCTCTGTCTTAATAAAAAGTAAAATAATGGCTTTTCAAATCGAATGTTTATGCAAAATTTTACAAATGTTTTTTAATACTTTTTTTTCATCAGGACCTTAATATTATTGAAGAACAACCGCATCATTGCCCACCCGAACCCCCAAAAAAATCCTGGCAGAAAAAATACAACAACGCAAGGACAAAGTAGTTTCTCCTCATAATCCTTCCGTGCCACAAACATTTAGTGCTGTGGTGAGTCAATTCAAAGATTCCGGATTGGACTTAATCAAAAAGGTACCGTCATTTCAAAGTATAAAATCCAATCTATACAGACATAGAAACAAAACCGCAGGTATGTTAAAAATTCAACGCAGATATGTATAAGAATAAAATTGCAAATTCCTCAAAAGTACAAGCAATTTCTTTTAGCGGATTACTATTATCATGGTAAACCGTATTATAGTATTTACGCCGATTTACGCCTTTAAGACTTTCCGAGATGTTAAGTCTTACACTATTTTATTTAACTTGATTAAATCAGATTCCAGAATGGGAACCTTAAAAAATTACAATCGAATTTGAGAAAGCAGCTGAATGAAGAAAAAATGAAGGCCCTCAGATCATCATTTCCTTCAGTAATATTGAAAGGATGTTATACACATTTCAAAAAAGCCATATGAAGTAAAGGGCATGATTTAAAACTTACAACATCTGAAGATAAGTTTACAATTCGAGAGCAGAGACTGCGGTACTTCCATTACTACCTCCGACAGAAATAAAAAACCGGGGGCTTTATATAACCCGCAAAAGTACTACAGATCCAAATGTTTTGAAATTTCGAAAATACGTAGAAGATCATTGGATGACAGATTACTTCTTAAAAGTATGGTGTAACGTTGGGGAAAGGCATCGCACGACTAATGCTGTTGAAGGATGGCACCATAAACTAAATAAAGCAATAGGTTAAAAAAAAACTTAACATGCTGCAAGCTTTAGGGGAGATGTAGGCAATCGGAGTCATTTGGAAATGGTGTTCACCACAAAATAACAAAAACCCGAACGCGAGCAAGATACCTACGCGCTAGTTTTACGTCATTCCCGCGGGCGGACGGTTGCTCACTCAGTTCGTGCGACGCGATGGAGAGAAACAGATGTGTGAAGATTTCGCGCCATTCTGTTCTATTTTTTCGAGTAGACAAATCCGAAGCTAAGACTCAAATAACTAAATCTTTATTTCTGTACTTGTGATATGTAATAATCGTAACATTTTAGATTGCGATTTAAAACCAAGATTGTTGTTATATTATCGACTTTTTGCCAGGTTTTTTTTTCTCCTTTTTGCCTGTGTAGCTAATGGGAGTCAGGTGACTTAAATTACCTACATAGTGACTCCCATTTCCACATTAACTTCGATATAACAATGTTTAACAAAGTTCGTCTTAGGAAAACAAATAAAGCTAGCTGGTCCATGGACCATCTTGACAAGGCCGTAAAGCTCATTGACGAACAGAATTATTCAATGAGGAAAGCCGCGAAAACCATGAATATTCCATTTTTCAGTATTCAGAAGAAGTACAGAAAAAAAAAACAGCTAAGGAACCTCGTCTCGGTTGTAATACTGTCTTCACGCCTGAGATGGAAAAAGATATGGCAAACATAATCAAGAAAATGGCGAAGATGACATATTCCGTTGGTTTGAAGTAATTAAAGGTTACCATGAAAATAAAGACTTGCTTGAAGTAATAAATGACGCTGAAAGAATTTTGAATACTGCTGAAAGCGCATTCTACTTACAACTAAAAGCTGGACGAGTCATAGTGCGCAAAGGTGAAAATGTTTATACAGCATCAGGAGATGAGAAAGAAAATTTAACTGGGTTGGTTACTGGTAATGCTGTTGGAGTTTTAGCTCCACCAATGATAGTCTACCCTTATAAGCGTTTACCTGCTGTAATTGCTAATAGCGTACCAAAAGATTGGTGTATAGACAGGTCAGATTCGGGCTGGATGTGTGCTAGAACTTTTTATGAATACATTACTAATGTGTTCAATCTATGGATAGAAAAAGTAATATACCTAAACCAGTTATATTATTCTTGGACGGTCATAGGTCACACATGACCCTGCATTTATCAGATTTTTGTAAAGATAATGGGATTAAAGTTATCTCTCTATACCCTAACTCGACACATCTACTTCAGCCGATAGCAAATGGCAAAATGGAAAATCCGAAACAAATAATGAAAAGAGAGCATTTTTCTCTAAACTTTGCGAAACATTGCCACAGATACAATAAGAAACGGATTTCGAAAAAGTGGGCTTTTTCCATTTGGTCCAGAATACTTCGACATGGACAAAATAAGTTCACATCAGCATTAGAAAAAAAATTGACACGACAAAACAGTTTATTTACAGTAACCTTGCAATCAGAAATACGAAGCTTGTTTGTTCACAAATGAAAAATTGAATTTATTCACCAGGCTGTACTATATACCCAGACCTAACGTTGAGAACCTGCTTCCGAATGATTCGTGTCTTATTATGATCTAATTATTTTTGAATAATAATTTTATTTTGCTTAAAGTTGGCTTTCGAGTATTGTCTTGATATATAAGACTGATATTGATAATAATGTAAGATTGTTTTTATTCAAATAACATAGCTGACCGGTTGGCTTAAAGAGAAGCATTTCGTTAATGATGAATACTTTTGTCCTTTACTTGATTATTCATATTTCCCTACACTGGATTATTACTGTCCATTGATGACTGTTCATAATTAGATAATGTCCATAATTGGGGGTCCTACACTGGATTATTACTGTCCATGGATGGTGTCTAAGTAGGAGTGTTGTTTATTTATAATATTTTATTGTACCGAGTACTAAACTGAAATTAAACATTGAATACTGATTGAGAAAAGAGCTTTTCATTTACCTCCAAATCCCAAAGAATGTATATTGAAAAATGAAGAAATTACAAAGCAAATACAAAAACAATTCGCTTATACTGTCCATGACTGGTGACTTTAACTTAATACCTTTTCGGGATCGCGTTAATTCGCGTGTAAATACATAATTATATGATGGAACGCGAAAGTTTAAAAGTTAGATATATGATATGATTGCTTCAGTAAGGATTGGAGGCTGGCGACAGTGGGGATGCTATGTTCACGGTTTAAATTTAGTGCCGCAAGCTGGCCTAAAAGAATTAGAGCCTGTGGCCAAAAAAATTAAGACAATGGTCCCGATTCTATTGTACACTCGACTAAACTAAAACCTGACTTAATTTCTTCATATGAAATCAACCTTGTTCTCTTCGCAACAAGGTCTATTTGTTACTGGCATCTATTTCTCAGCGCCACTAAATTTCAGTAAAACCTGTCAACGTATAGTCAACTTTATTTCCACGCAGCGAGAGTCCCCATTTATTCAAATGCCGTACAATTGCCGTATAAAAACTTGTTCAAAACGAACTAAGATGACGTTATTTTAATCTACACCTACGAAGACGCTTACTAAAAACACAGAGAAAAAGAGATGGCATTTAACGGATAGCGGCTCTCGCTACGTGGTATTAAAGTTTATTTAAGCGTGTCAGACTTTAGTCGACAAATAAATTGCTTATTTCGATAGCGACATATGTTACCTACTTGTTTAAATTTGAAATAACACCTTGTTTCAAAGTAAACAAGGTTTACATTTTGTATGAAGAAAATTTAGTCAATTATAGTCAAGTGAGTAAATACAACAGAATCGACACCAATAATGAACTATTTTTGTCGAAGTTCACATGCTAGCTCACAATTGAAAGCTACACAAGAACGAATGGGTTTGCCAGTTTTAAAATAAAAAAAACGATGTTCCAACTCAACTTATCTTATGATCCGACTCATTTTGGAAGTAAAAGTGGCTTAGTAGCGGACCTTGGCGTTGGTAGGCGATAGATTTTGTATGTCAGAGGAATTTGAAGAAATAATACCTACAATAACTTTTAGCTACTAAAAACCAAAGACAAGTTGGAGAACTTACTTCCACAGAACGTAGAAAGAATGTGACTGTGCTTTTTGCAATGAGCGCTGGAGATCAATTCGTTCCACCTTATTTCACATTTCAGAATGAATGAAAGACTTATGATTAATGTTCCAAATAAGAGTGTAGGCGAAGTTCAACCAAACGGCTGGATGAATGCCGAGTTATTTTTGAAATGGATGCATCATTTTGTAAAATATTCTAATCCTACGGCCAAAAGTCCATTTCTCTTGATTCTCGATGGACATACCAGTCACAAAGACTTAAATGTCATTGAATTTGCTAGAAAAAACAACATACACATGCTGAGCACCCATACAACACAAGCTGCAGCCGCTTGATCGTACTTTTAAATCTGTTTACAATGATGCATGTGATTTGTGGATGTCAAATCCAGCAGTTAGAATAAGTGAATATGGGAACTCGATTAAAAGCTTACAGCTAAAGCTTCGCTTGAAGCTACCGAGTCCGCCCCGCACTTGGCCGGTTTTTTCCTAAAAACACACAAAAGTAAAGCAACTAAACACGATCCTTTAAAAACACAATTTATGTAAGTAATTCTAATTTTCTTCACATGTACTACATTTTAAAAATGTTACAACCATACATGGACCTACCTCTTTTTTTTTTAATTTTTATAGATTGTAATACAGTCGATAAAAGTTATCGATAACTATTAACAAGTAATAGTTGCAAACCGTTTACTATTAGCCCAGTCAAGGAACTAAAATACCTAAATTTTGAATTACCACGCGTTTTTAGCATCATTATAAGCTACAATTTCAGAGAGTTCCTTTCAAAGTTATTAAATGTTGAAAAAAACTTTCTTTTTAACTTTGACCTTCATTTGCTGTTAAACAAAAGCACTTAGTGACTTTAAACAGGTCTCACTTTGTAAGTAATTTAATGGAGAACAAAAATGCTCTGAGCGAAAGCTGAAAAATGACGACAAACATACTAGAAACAAGATATCACACGAAATGTAAAAAACAGTCTTTTTTTCATTAAATTGGTAAAAATAAAAATGACGCCCACTTGTCCACACTGCGGGTATAGAAATTCTTAATCAGCGCATTTTTTTACTATTTATCCAAAAATAAAAATGCGAGGTAATCCAAATGTCCATTTTTTATCATAAAACAGCTAGGTTGACTGGGCTATATAACTGCTTTGGTTAAATGAGGTTTGCGTTATTTCAATAAAACGCCTTTTGATTAATATGATAACATAGAATATCAAGTTCGCCCCTCAATAGTCTTAAACACTGGCTAGTAAACACAACCTGATTCGTCCTTACATTGCACACTGAGACAATTTCACGGGCGACCGGACATGAGGATGTCCATAGATATAATATGAACGTATTCCGTCCATAATCTCGTACCTTAGTCCATCCTTCGGCCCAAGCTTTTGGCCCGTCTGGCCCAATGCTTTGGAACTCTCTCTTATGATTTTCCACACCTGAAACAATAATTATAAATAATAAGAACGTCCTAAAGTAATAATAGGTGTTTTTTCTGTCGCTCGCTTTGTGTTGAGGCCTACAGAAGCTCCCGATTGTCCTTAATATTATAGACCTGATCCATGATCATTTCTAAATTAAAATTTAACATAAATCTGAGCGATATGCTAAATATTATGTGCTTTTGGAAAAGGTTTACCCGTGTAAACTAAGCATGTTCGTTTTCTATTATCCTACTACTATTATAAATGTGAAAGTTTGGATGGATGGATGTTTGTTACTCTTTCACGCAAAAACCACTGAACCGATTGCAATGAAATTTGGTATGTAGATAGCTGGAGACCTGGATTAGCGCATAGGCTACTTTTTATCCCGATATTCCCACGGGATTGGGACTTATGCGGGTGAAACCGTGGGGCGCTGCTAGTTTTTCATAATATTATGTTTTAGCTTGGGTCATCGTTGGTTTTCGGGAAACGGCTAGTAATAATTAAAGGCCAGTCCTTTTTTTTTCACTGACAAAGGAAGAGTTACTCAACTCGGTGAGGTTATACGTAACAGTAGTAATAATTAATTATTGTATTGTCATTTTACATAACGCTATCTTCTAAACTATGCATAGCTTGTACTATGGGCTCTAGAAAGCGAATAAATATCTCAACACATTTTTTTGTATAGGTACATATTTATAAACACAGACGTCGCACTAAACATGTCGTGAGTACGCGTACCTGTGTCGTGTGGTGGAGGGGTTGTCGGGCTCGTCGGTGAGCGTGTCGGCGGAGGAGGAGGAGGGCAGCGAGCGCGGCTGCGCCGGGAGCGCCTGCGGCAGCGGCGCGTCGGCCGGGGGCTGCTCCGCCATCGCGCGGATGATGTCCACCAGCAGCGCCTGCGCTAGGTTCTTGATCGCGTCCTGGCGGGCCACCTGGTGGAAACGTGCTTTATGTACCTGCCCCTATTGTATTTCATGTCAAACAGATAATTCACATTGATATTTTGTAAGGTCTGAGACACGCTATCCTTTTTTTTGTATGTGTGGAAGTCCCCGACGGCTGTCCGTCACCACCACCACCGGAGTTTTCGATAGGTTGGAATCGAACCGACTAAAATCTAAATTAGAATCCCTAATAATATGTGACAAACGTTAAAAATATTGCAAGTATGTTTAAAGAGGTTAATATAAGTAAGTCCTAGTCTCATTTGAAAAACTGTTTTTATAGTAAACGACATTCAGGAAATTAATAGAATCCTTAGTGGTACCCGGCCAGGCCTACTCCGCACTTTAAGTATGAAGCTTATAAGTACGTGGCGGACTTGACTTATCGGGGTAATTCAGTGGGCTTCCGCGCACTGGCCGGACCACACGTGTGATCGTTAGTTCGATACTCAATCACGGGCCGCGTCGCGTCGTCCATTACAATGAAAATATATACGAGTTATAATGAAGGCAAAAGCATATAATCATAGCATTGTATGCATAAATAATAACAAGGATCCGAAACTCACGTGTTTCACATTTCTAAATACACATTTCCGTCGTCTGAAGAGATGAGAGTCACTCGATAGAAACAGATGCAACTTCTACATATACAACTGCAGGTGATTAGCGCTGTGCGACCCGAATTGCACTTTATTGTGTCGGAGCAAGAGTCGCTATTTATCTAAATGAATTTGCGGAATGGGACTTCTGTACTGATACTATTATGTACTCTGTGGTAGTGCGAATATAAGGAGATTATATTATAACAAAAATGAAATGTCTTACGACGCTAAAGTTGTGCGCGATCATCCTGAGCGCATACTCTTTGATATCGGAGGCTCGCATACGGTCCGCTGCTTGCAGTATTGCGAGCACGTTCTCTGGTGTCACGTTGCTCTGTAGATTGTGCTTGCAGAATACTTGCAGACGGTTGTTTGTGAATCCTGATGTTTAAAAATAATTTTAGTAACGATAGAGATAGACAGACGACCTATATAATTCTTCATTATCCGATATAACGCTTAGTGAGAGCAACACGCGAAGTTCACTTAGGGATTGTCCATTAATCACGTGAGACTCGTAAGGGGGGCAGGCGGTTCGGAAAAAATCACGAAATATCACAAGGTGAGAGGGGTGGTGTAGCGAGATATCATGTGTATTTACTTTTTCGTAGAAAGCGCTTGACTTATATCTGTATTTAAAGGATAGTATTATGAAAAATTCAAATATATTGTAAACTAAAAAATACACGTGATTTTGGCTAGAGGGGGTGAGGTTAGTGTAAAACCACACCACGTGTCACCAGAGGGGGAGGGGGGGTTCAAACATCACCTGATTAATGGACGACCCCTTATTGACATAGAGGTACAACAGACAATTACATTTAAGTAAGCCATACGAAAAAACTTTAAGAAATCTTTTTATATTCTGGCACTATTTTTACCCGACTACGGTAAAGCCAAAAGGAAAGGTTATTATTTTAGCAGTATATAGATGTATGCATGTTTTTATTTACATATGTGCCACAGTAGCGACTAAACTATTTAACCGATTTTGATGAATAAGGTGTCGGTAGATTCGTAATAATGGTCCGGGTGACATAGGCTATATAAATTCTAACTAAATTTTAATATGGTGGACTTGTAAATATCTGAACTCGAACAAAAAAGAGATAAAAAATAACATGTTTGGTATCAAAAGTAAAGTCTTGACGAGCACATTACAAATATGTATAAATATCATTTTGTCGAAGTAAATAATTATGTTAACAAACAAGTAACTTTTTTCGTAGTTGGGTTCGTTCAATTTTTGAAGTGATAACTTCTTATGGAGGGTAAACCGCTTCGTTACGTAACGCGTTACGGCGCCAGTCTGTCTGGCTTCCCTTTCTCTCACGCACACGGCAGCGGTAGGCAGGCTCCTCCTCTCTCACTCTAACTCACAGCGCTAGCCGTATTAGTTTAAGTTATCACTTCTGTCTGGCATCCGAGACGCACACGTATTTTTTTAAATTTAATTCTTATTGACCTCAAAGAGATGACGTTAGTTTTGGGTAATAGAGAATGAAGCGTCCATTTAGACTTAACGCACTTGAAATTAAAATACAGCGTGAAATGTAGTGATGCGTAAAATGGTCGTTCGAGATTAAGATTTAGGTATAAGGCGTTTATTCTACCAAGTTCGACTAATAATAGTCCGTTGATCTACTTGCTTGGAAAAAGTATGTATCCAATATAAAGTTTTATTCCGAGCAGAAGTTAGAACTAACTACTGTTATTTATTCTTAACTAGCAACCCGCCCCCGGCTTCGCACGTGTAGCAGAGACATCTTCATTCAACAATTCAACATATTTCAATCAATGTCAAAATGTTTGAACAGATTGGATGAAATTTAACACACATAGTTAATTACCTGGATTACCACATACGATACTTTTTATCCCAAAAAATTATAGGTTCCTGTGGGGTTATAAAAAACGAACTACAGGACTTATCCACTGAAATTTGCGTATACATAAACACTTTACTGGCTGGGTATTTTTATTATTTTAAGTACCCAGTGTTACCTCGATCATTTCTGGTCTTTTGTAGCGCACTCTTGCTTTAAAGTTCACTGCTCAGACTTATGACAGACAGACAGCTTATGGCTTCGAGAAACCTCCAGATCCTATCAGCAGTGACTGTTTGTATGGCTGGGTAACTCACTATAGATATGCAGGCTAACACGTCTGCTCTCGCCCGTGGCTGACGCAGTACTGACTGACGTGCGCTCTCTATAGTGAGTCTCGTACTCACTGTAGAGAGCGCAATGATTTCAACTATGATTTAGTTCTACCCTACATGTTGTGTCTTATGGAATTTATTATTTCGGGATAAAAGTCTCTTTTATCTTAATCTAGGTTAACGCTGATGAAGTCGCGGGCAGGAGCTAGTTGGAAATAAAACAGTTTTCTATAGGACTATTTAACATGTCAAACAACGAGTGCTCATGCTTTTCATCTGGTGAGATTCAACACTTGCAAGGAAATAAAACTAATAGTATTTGTCTCAGCGTTAGAGATACTCACTAATGCCACGTTCCTATAATCAAGAAACGATTCGTTTTGCTTACGGACGGTAAAATTTTCCTTGAAAATTCAACGAGATTTACCGTCCGTAAGCAAAACGAATAGTTTCTTGATTACAGGAACGCGGCATAAAGCTGAAGTAGTCAAGTAAAAAAAGTATACCGCATTTATCTCTATTCATAGACACATGAAAACCGGTTAGAGAGAGGGAGTATCACCTTTCTTTAACTGAGAAAAATAATTATTAAAAATATACGATTTTACTCACGTGTGTATTTCGGGATGCCCGACTAGTTTCGGACCCGACGGGGGCCCTCTATCAAGGAGTTAAGCGACCTTCCGCGTCGGTGTCAGGCGCCACACTGGATTGGCACCGCTTCCAACGGTTTTGGTGACGTAATGAGCACGCGGAAGTAGACGGCTGCGTTTCCGTAGCGACGTGTGTTGCGGGGTTGTTTAAAACAGGCACTGAGGTACAAACCGAACTGTCTGTATCAGTTTTTAGAACCGGGAGCAGGTTCAGGGGAAGTAAGTTTCAAGGCCGGTCGCCAGGTAGGAGGCAGTCCCCAGTCATCGTCTCTGTTGAAGTTCGGATGCTTATTTCGATTGCTACACGTATTTTTCGCGGTAGGACGTATTTTTACCTAGTAGTAAGTAAAACTGTATACCTATACTAATATTATAAAGCTGAAGAGTTTGTTTGGTGAACGCACTAATCTCAGGAACTGCTGGTTCGAATTGAAATTTTTTTTTAGTATTTTTTTTAAAAGAATACTAGGAACGTGGGTCACATATTACTAGTATTCTTGTTAACCCCTCCAGCTAAGCTTAACGCTTGTGTTAGGAGTGGGTTCACGCCGGTAGTGCACTGGGTGTGGTTCGAACCCGCAACAACCCACTTGATCGCAAGTCCAACGCCTTAGCCATTAAGCTACCGCCGCTTTATTGGATAGCCCATTTATCGAGTAAGGCTTCAAGGCTACAACATCATGCTACGACTAATAAGAGCTGATTATCAATGAAAAATGTTGCATAAACGGGAAAATTTACAAACGCGGACGAAGTTGTCTTTAATAAATATGAATATCGCCTCCGAATCACGACAAAAACATTAAGAAAGTTATTTATTCTAATATGAGAAAGATACGTTCGGGAAAAATACCGGTGGGAGCAAATGCATAAGTCGACAAAGATTAGGATTACCTCTCGAAGCCTAGACTAATATGTATTATAGAAAAAAAAAATTGCTGTCTGGAAAGTTGGTTTACGGACGATAATTTTACGTGATAACGTAAACGCTCGGCTCAGGCGGAACATGACAATGAGTCATGCTTTTTCGTGCGTCCAGCTGGCGTCCATCGATTTATAAGACGTTATCACGTCAAAAATAGATAAAAAAAACTGTAACCTGACTACGAAACAAGAAAACCTACCTACCTATCGGACTTGATTTATGTCTGAATTATTTTGTTATTCGTACTTTTTAGATCTATTTTATTTTACCGTAGTTTTTTTAGTTTTAAACTTATTTTTTTTAATTTTAAACTCCCGTTTTAACGACTTTTTTGTATCATTTTAATCATGCTTTTAATTGTATAATAGACATTAATTGTACAGTTGCACCATACGTAGCACAGTCTCACTTTTGCTTGTTTGTAAACAATTGAAACATATTTACTTAGACAATATGATATACATCTAGATTTGTAATGTGCTCGTTTTTAAGTAAGACTTTTTTTTGATACCAAACATGTCATGATTATCTTAATTTAATTATTTTCGAGATCAGAAATTTATTTTATACTAGCTGGAGTCGGCATGCGTTGCAATGCCTTTTTTTTCTTGTTGGGGCAGAAGGGTGAAAAATACTTTACGACCTATTCTCATACTTATCGGATATACAAAAATAAATTCATTAAAATCGGTCGAGCCGTTTCGGAGGAGTTCGACCACAAACACCGTGACACGAGATTTTTATATATTAGATTATGAATCTATTGATACCTCATTCATCAAAATCGGTTCAGTAGTTTAGGCGTTACGGTCGGACACACGTTATCCAGATAAAAGTTACTTGATGTAAAAAAAGGAATTAATAAATATAAAGGTCTTCAAACGAAACTCACCATAATAAATAGGTGCTTGAAATAGATAGAGCGAGTCCTCGGTAGGCATGTTGGTGTCTCCGTAGTATATGTACCGGAGCAGAGAGTCAAACGCCTCCTCTGAGGGCACGGTGTCGCATATTTGGATCTGAACATATTAACAATACATTACAGAAAATTTATATATCTATGTCGGACAATAACACATTTTTAAGTTATAAACAAGTTCATGAAAATAAAATAATGTTAACTGCTTTGTGTTTTTGTTCATTTTTTTTAAAAAGAACTCCCGCGTTAGGAATTACTAGTACTGGTACTACTACTAGTGCTTTACAAACATACAAACAACGGACACAAAGAAACACCCAGACTCTTGGTGGGAATCGAACTCACGACCTATGGCATAGCATTCAGGGTCACTAACCACTAGGCCAACAGGCTAGTCAAATTATTTGACACTAGCTAGCTCGGCACGAATTAAAAAGATAAATATGATTAATTCAAGCCGAGTTAGCTAGTTTTTTTGACATATCCATCTATTATAATAATATAGTAAAGCTAAAGATTTTTTTTAACGCACTATTTCTTTAAATGCTAGTTGGATTAGTTTTTTTTTGCATTTGAAAGCCCAATTCTTGAGTACTTTCTATTTTAGGCAGTATGTGGTAATTATTGATAACTTTTAGTAAAATAATCTTAAATTTATTAATTGTTACCATTTTTAACCAAAACATATATCTATTATTAAAAAAAAATTATGAAGAAAAACCATTTTGACTAATGATTTGGAACCACTATTTCCGTTTTCGGTATACTGTCGTATACACCCTGTAATAGCCGTTGCTTGCAGTTTCACCCGCGTTTATCGTCTCTGCTTCGCTCCAAAGGGTCGTCGCTCGACGTTACATAATCTATAACTTTCCTCAATGAATACTTTCTCCAATACAAAAATAATTATTGAAATCTTACTGAAAGTTCAGAAATTAGCGCGTTTAAACAATTAAACAAACAAAAAATTGTCAGTCGTAGGACTGCACGTCAGAAGTGAAAACACAATTTTTAAAGATTAATTAATAAGGAGCTGACAAAACTCATGTTCAGATTAGCGCCCTCTAGCGGATCTATATATGTATTATTAGCGTGATGGTATCGAGTTCAGTGCTTTTTTCCTCATAGCAAAAGTGCACAAACGTGCCTTCACTTCAAAAGTCTTCAATTCTTT
>OY982579.1:14482707-14652885 GCA_963859945.1 Euplagia quadripunctaria | reverse complement strand
GTTTTTCCTTCTGTTCTACTAAACTAATCGTACGTAAGCATACCATAGCCAGAGAGAAGAGCTACCCCTCCCCCCTGGATACGCCCATAAACACTTCCGAAAAGAATGATATTTTAAAAATTACCCACCCCTATCGGACTTTACTTTCTCTGTCCTATAAATGGGTATCAACAATACCACTTACGTGTAAACGCAACGTGCTCTAAGAACACCGCTAAGATTTGCAATCCACATCAGTGTTTATTGGATATAAACTATGTAAATTTTTCACTTTCACTTAAATAAATAAGATAATAAAAATCGATTCTTAAATAAAATAAATTAAACGTACTGTTACGAACTGATGTTCAAAATTAGAAAGTTATACCAATTTATTACCAAAATGGACACAATTTATTTTAATAATACACAAATAACACAATTACAATTAATTTCTCACTATTTCAATTATCACTTAGCTACAACTCAAGTTATTTCGTAAGGAAATCGTAACATTTCCAGAAAACTCAAAACCACTGGAATTTTCTAATATAATGTGGGACATTCTATAAATATACTATTAGTTCCGCTAATCGTCAATAGATGGCACCGCGCGTCTCAACTTACTGCCCTAAACAGTATTAACTCTGTAGCCTCCCTGTGAAGTTAGATGATACAAAGTTTCAATTAGCCAAATTAGTCCAAAAGTACAATACCTATAATTTCCTCGTCGCACTCATGTTGTGCTGCAGCACTGGCTTGTTTAGGAGGTGGCTGCTGCCGACGCCTGATTACTTCCACCATCAAACTTTTTTCCATTTCTTCAAATTCGCGCGACATCACTATTGGGGTAAAATTGTAGTCCTTCACCACGAACCTAAGGATTTTACGTCAGAGATACACATTAGATTAGGGAACAGCTACAGTTTATATGGTGCTAGCGGATACGCGCTGTATCAGGGAACTGGAGGATGTTGACCAATACGGTGGGTTAAGGTATTTTAAAAAAAATCCAGTTTAAAAAAATATATTTTTTATCATTTAGTTATTCAAATATCTCAATGCAGGCTCAATGTGCTGTGCTTTTTTGTCTTTCCAGTTTTCTAATTGAACAATGGCACTCATTGTGCATTATTAGCATAATGTATTATATGACATATAATAATACATTTGTAGTCATGTAGGCTTAAATTATTCGCGTTACCATATTGACAGAATGTGTTAACTTTAGTGAAAATGGAGTTATTATATGAAAAGAAATAGAGTGGGACCCAGAAATCTACCTTGGAGTACACTAAAGGAAAGGGAGCTATTGAGAACTGGTGTATTTTTTTATGGTAAAGGAGCAAACGAGCAGACCAGTCACCAGATGGTAAGTGACTACCTTCGCCCATGGATCTGCAACCCAAGAGTCACAAGTGCGTTGCCGGATATCCATATTTAGGCAATTCGATTTGAGTATAAATGATAAGTATATTTTTAAATAATCTTAACCACCTGAGACAGTACTCTTTGATACAGTTGAGGTTAGCGTGATGCGCGGCGTGTAGCGCATGTAGCACGTTGCCGTAGCACAGGTTAGCGCGGAGGTACCGAGCGCACAGGCCTCGTAGCCGCGGGATGTTCAACCGTAGAGCTAGTCGTAGCACTTCCAGAACTAGTAGAACCGTGGCTGGAGAAGCTGGATCTTCATCTGAATGTAACCGTAAACTTATCACTACTACTGGGTACAATAGCTTATGTGACTGTCAAAACTGAAGTCAAAACACTATCTTCTGATTAAACGTCAAAGCGATAGATCTAGTGCATTTTTAAATGAAATAATAAAGTGTGACGTCACGCCTAGCTGTTGTCAAATCATGACCTGAATTTGACCATCCTACTAATATTATAGACGTGAAAGTTTGTGAGGATGTATGGATGTTTGTTACTCTTTCACGCAAAAACTACTGAACCGATTGCGATGAAACTTGGTATGTAAATAGCTGGAGACCTCGATTAATACATAGGCTACTTTTTATCCCGATATTCCCACGGTACCGGGACTTGGCGGGGCGCAGCTAGTTACAAAATAAATTGAAAACCTTTACGATTCAGGTGCACACAGGAGTATACACCTGAATTGGATAGCTTTTTAATTCACCATGTGATGATAAGAGATCCTTATCGTTCAACGTCGAGGTTGAGACAAAGAGAATACAGAGATCCACTCATACTACTGCATAAGGGTCTTTGTACTTACTGACACTTTAACATCCTGGGGTAGAGATTATAAAGCCCCCAATTTTGAGTGCGAGTTCAGCTTGACAGTCAGGCCCCGGAACTCCGTCCCCTGAATGTTTAATATATACATCCAACTTAAAGATATATATATATCTCCCCCCTCACCCCAGGAGACGACTCTTAACTCAAGCAACATAACCCATGAGAAATATTAAAACCTTTTGTCTATAGGGCGGAGGTACCTCTCAATCCAGTCGAGTTCTTCTACCTAACACAAAGTCTAGTTCAAAACCATTTCATTAAATGATCATTTATCTAATTATTATATTATTATTGTTTTTATTTAAAAAAAGCTAATATTTAGAAATGTCTTACCTTTCTCAGTAGGATCAATTCTATCCATATATATGTAGTTGAGCACCATATTGAAGGCCTCCGGGGTGGCTTCAGGCAGTAAGACGGTGAGCTGAGGAGTTGCCGTGTAAGAGTACACTTCAGAAGCCTCCTCTTCGCCGGCAGCAATGCGCTTCAATTGCTCTTCGCGAGCTTCTCTGTATGTAGGAAGAAATTGTTACTTTATTAGAAGGCAAGGAACAGTAGCTAACTGATAGGAGAAATAACTTTATTATTGTTTTGGGTTTCAAAAATAGTTGTACAAATTAGAAATTTCTAATATATAAAAATCTCGTATCACGGTGTTTGTGGTCGAACTCCTCCGAAACGGCTCGACCGATTTTAATTTTTTTTTTTTGTATATTTGGTAGGTATGGGAATAGGTCGTAAAGAATTTTTTACTCTTCCACCTTCACCCCCCAGAATTATTGAACTCGGTTCACTGATGGCGAAGACATCGCACATCGACAAGAATTGAGAACTTCCTTCTTTTTGAATTAGGTAAAAAAAATATTATTACTTACTTTATCTTAGCTCTTAAGTATTGCGATCTAGCAGCCAGGATGGCCTGGTGTGCTAAAATGGATGTTTGTTCAGGTCCCACGAGAATCTGTATATCGCAGAACTGGTGGGATTTCAAAATGCGGCCGAAGTCATCGTGTAACGTGCAGCGAGGGTAGTTTGATAACTGGAAGTAAAAAAAAAAATATTTAGAAGTTTTCATTTTTTTTTATTGAGTATTGGAATAGGCGTCTGTCTTCCAACTCACCTGGTGGAAACTGATGACGAACGAAGGCGGTACACGCTTATCTAAGAGAAACTATTCACTCTACTCTTGAACATTCCAGGATTGTAATAGGGTGGATGACTATCAAGTCAAATCAGTATCTTTTTAGTAAACGTCAAAACGTGCGTACATTTTTTGTATGAAATACTAAGGCGTGACGTCACGCCTTAGTACTGTCAAACCATTTACTTTTAAAGTTAATTTAACAATTGTAAACTAAATTAAAAACGTTAAAATAAAATTGGACGACAATCTTCACAGTATTTTAAGTTATTTTATTGCGACACTTCGCGAAATAATTTATTTTGAGCATAGGCATCTACCCAATTGTCTGGAAAATTAACTATTAACTATCTATGAAATATCACTACATATTATAAAACAAAGTCCCCGCCGCGTCTGTTTGTCTGTTCGCGATAAACTGAAAAACTACTGAACGAATTTTCATGCGGTTTTCACCAATTCGATTGATTTTCTTCAAATGATTCATGAGGAAGCTTTGCTTTAAGTGTATAATTTGTTAACGTTTTGTGGAAATTGGTTGAAATATGATGATAATTGTTGAAGATATCCCTACTACCCGTGCGAAGCCGGGGCGGATTACTAGTATTTTATAGATAGTTAACAGTACCGAGAAAGGTTGTGAAACAACGGGGCCATCCTATGACGCATTAGAAATACAAATAAGTACAACTCCGGCAACGACCAAAAAAAGGCGTTTTCGCAACACACCCACACACACACACACGCACACACGCACGCACGCACACACGCACGCACACACGCACGCACACACAGTGTTAGAATACCTATGTATATCCTAACTAATTTTAAAAATGCTTATATAAGGTTGTTTATTACGCTATCACGCCGTAACTTCTCAACCCATCATCATGAAATGCATACGGTATTTGTTGTCATGAGACAAAAAAGCACTAGCATACAGAAAGGGCGATAGAAAAATGTTTTAAGGTATGCCTCCAAAGAGAAAACACTATTGATTTTTACAAAAAAAAAAAAGGTTTTTGCACTTTTCTAAGGTCTGTTTATAAGATGGTTACGGTATAAAGCGATTTGTTTAATTTTGTATAATCGAGTAACTCCATAAACGTATATTAAACTGTTGTCTGTGGCTAAGGTATTGTCATAACCGTACATCGGTATATGACAAGATAACACAAGAAAGTCTGTAGTGTACACACGCCCCATTGCATTCGGGTAGGCAGAGATACGTGCGCCATTTACCCTCATCCGGACTTACACATTCATCAGACCTTTTATTCACGCTCCCTTAAAAAAAGTGACTTTAAAAAATGAAAATTCTATTAGTAGTTAAATATACTGTTGTGTGTGACGAAAGCCCAAAGACTCATGGGCGCCACCTGTTGTCGAGTATAGGAAGTTTAGATGCAAGCCATCTTTTAGATAATACACGAAACCAATAAGTCTATTTATAGAATCTGCCACGATGTATCAGAAAATTCCAGAGTGGTTTTGAGTTTTCGGAAGATGTCGCTATCTCTCCACAAAATAACTTACCGGGTATAAAAGACGCATGCATTGTGGTATGAAAAGAGTTTTAGTTCAGCGAATAGCGAGTAAACAAGTGCGAAGTGCAAGTGAATTTGGAAGTGGAAATAGCGATAAATAATTGAATTGTGTTATTTGTGAATTATTTAAATAAACTATTTTGGTAATAAATTGGTGTAACTTCTAATCCCGAACCTCAGCTCGCAAAATAGAAATAGATGTTAACCTGAAATCGGAACAATTCCCCGCTGCGCACGTTGTTGTCGACGGTGCCCCCGAAGATGTAGAGCGCGTCGTCCACCACCGCGCCCGCGTGGAACAGCCGCCCCGACGGGACCTGCGAGTCGCTCGCCCCCTGCACTACAGACCTGGCCAACAGTATAATACCTATAAGACTATTTTCATCATCATCTTCCTAACCTTCTCTTAAATTAAATTGGAGTCGGTGTCTGACGCCAGCCCTCCTTGGGAATGTAGTCGTTTTAAGACAGGAAAGAAGGAACAAGGTAAATTTGTATAAGGAAAAATGGGTACGGAGAGGAACCTAGGGTAAGGGATACCGCAAGTCTCGAATGGGGAACGGGACTGAGACTGCAGTAGCTCGCAGAGGCCGGGGTCGCGTACACAAATCTCCTATATTTATTGTGACTAGGAGGGAGGCCATTAGGACAGGAACACCATCAGGCCAATGACCTATATGATCTATTTCACAATTTTAACTAATATTAATCAAAGATTTTTAATTAAAGACTTCTATTATCTTCACAAAAAAAAATTAAGAGGTAATAAGGCCAGTTGGTCTAGTGATCTTGACTGCTAAGCCAGAAGTCATGGTTTCAATTCCTATCCAAGATAAATAATTGTGTAATGAGCTCAATTTCAATTCTTTTTCTCTGTTTGAAAAACAACTCTCGCATTAGGTATATTCTTGTGTCGCAGGAGGCTTCACAAACATTTAAACAATGGACACAAATAACACCCAGATTCGGGATATTATAAATTTTTGTCCCGAGTGGGATTTGAAACTATAACACTTGACGAGGCGACCATTTAAACCATTGCGCCATCCGTGCAGTTCATATGTATGTATTTAATAATATATATGTATTATGTATATAATGTTTATTAGTCGCCTGGTTACCATAGCTCAAGGCTCTGCCTAGTTTGGGTTCAGACTAATAGCGTCATTTATGGTTCATATTTTTGTCATACATTTTATTGTTTAATTTCAAACCGTTTAAGCAGTGCTCGCCAATAAAGCAACTGAGCAACTATTTTTTTTATTTCAATTAAAATTATTAACTTTTCTAACACATTTCAGACACCTTTATATCGGAAAAACAATATATCCGTATCGCTCAGATTACACCCTGCATCGAAAGCGACAGACGCACCATATCTGCGTGTCCAGGTCGTAGCAG
Organism: Euplagia quadripunctaria; assembly: GCA_963859945.1. NCBI lineage: Eukaryota > Metazoa > Arthropoda > Insecta > Lepidoptera > Erebidae > Euplagia > Euplagia quadripunctaria. Next base: position 14,646,552 of record OY982579.1, on the reverse strand, counting down.
TGCAGGTCGTTGGGCAGCGTGTTGTCGGCGGCGCCGCCGAACACGTAGAGGTGCGAGCGGTGCGCCGCCATGACGTGTCCGTAGCGCCGCGCCGGCGCGCCGCCCGCGCTGCGCAGCAGGTGCTCCGTGCACACGCGGCTCCACCTGCCACATAATGTACACTCTATACGTTTACCCGTTATATATACGTGGAACCACGACCTCAAACAAAACCGGCGTGAAACAATATTTTCATTGTGTTTCGCCGAATGAGTGAGGGCCACCTGGCGCCTAAAGCGACCGCTCCACTTTACCCCGACGCCGTCGAAGGTTTTTCCTTCCATTAATTTGTGTCGACGTCCGCATACAACAAAACATACTTCAGCGCAATCTAGCGAAGATGAGCCGAATTACATAGTGAGTACAGGTCCTGTATCGCGCAGTGAAAGTGCTCGCTGATTGGTAGTTATATATGTATACAACATGAAAACATCAACCGTTGGGTCACATTCCATCAGGCATTGCCACCCAGCCTGGTCGGAGGATCCTCCTTTTGTATTGGAGGGATATAACAACCGTTCCATCACATTATTATTATTTGTATATTTATTTATAAGCTTACCAATTAAATACATGCATTTCATTAATGTAAAATAATTTTAATTTTTTAAACTCGCATGCATCTGAATTACAGATAAACACAGCAACGCTATTGGGTGGTTTATATTGTTAAGTTAAAATTTATAGTTTAGGCATAAAACAGAAAAATAAATATATATGAGTAGAGATTAAAACTGAGAAAATAGAAAATGCCACATTAAGATCACATTTATGGAATACTTCTTTGCATTTTCTGAGTGTAATTGATACGAGTTGAGTTAATGGAACATGTGCGATGCCGATTGAGTTGACACACCAAATCTGGGCAATCCACTCCTTCATTTCCTAATTTACATAGAAATACTAAATTCAAAAAGTTGGTCGACAGCCCGGAGTGGTCTTCGGACCTTGAGAAGAACTTTTCAAAGTGTATTGTAATAGTTATAATTGTATAATAAATTTTTGTGCGCGCTAGTAGTGAGTTAATATTTAAAAGACTAACACTTTGGAAGGTCACTTGAACGGAGTTGCCAGTCAAAAAAGTTATAAAAAATTACTTATAAAACTATACTTACGTGTGTGTCTCGAAATCAAACTGGAACAGAGCGTTGGTGATCTTGGCGCCGCTCTGTCCACTAAACACGAACATTTTTCCTCTCGCCACAGCTACGGGAAAGTTGCAGCAAGTTGGGGGACATTGTCCTTTTTGTTCTACTCGCTCCCATTGGTGGTTCTCGCCCTTGAAGTTTGAAACAGTTAAGTATAGTTGCAAAAAAATTGGTTCGAACATTAACATTCCTTAGAGCTAAAAAAATCTTTACAACTATAAAAAATCAGTATTTATTAGTAAGAAAGGAAAATCCAAAAGAATCATGTTAAATGTAATCTATATAGTATAGTCTAGGATCCCGCTGCAAGATTGGTACGTTCATCGAGTATTTAATCAAAATAATTTTTTTTATACAATTTTATAAGGGTCAATATGTTTTGACCAGGTTGCCTATTAAAATGTATTTTAAATTAAATTAATTGACTATTTAGAAAAAAATTGATTCATTAGTTATTAAATTAAACTCCATTTCACAGAGATATAAGTAGAGAACTTGAAAAGTGATAGTTGCCAGCCAGGTGTTAGCAGGCAATATTTTGTTACACTTATACGTGCATGACGTATATTCATTATTTATGTATCAGATTAAAGCTAATTTTTTTCCGTATATGATAAACTATCTCTGCCTATGTAAAAGTGGCCGCAAGTAAGGGTTGCTAGCTGTTAAAGATTGTTTAGAGTCAAAGAGAGTTTGCGCGCTGCATCATTCGTCAGACAGGGATAGCGATAGCTAGCTGCGAGAGTTTTGAAAGCGGCAACCAATCAGCGGATCGGCGAGTAGTTAATAACACCACTGTGTAAATAATTGTGCCGATATTTTATTTAAAAAGTAGTGGATGGATCTCATACGTATTTTTTAATTACTTACCAGTAAGTTAGTGGTCCACATATCATTAAGTCTCGCATTACCGTCGTACCCTGCGAAAATCCACAGTTTGTCATCGTACACTGCGGCTCCGTGCGCGGATCGTGGCACTGGCTCCCTGTTATACAGAGTAACTTACTAAAATATTATTTGGCACAGCTTAAGATCTATCTGTCGATTGCAATGAACCTGAAAATTGGCATTTATTGGTTTAAGTTTATATATATATTTCTTCTCTGCGTGTGTATGTCACTGAACTCCTCCTAAACGGCTGGACCGCGGTGGATTCGAGAATGGTTTAGATTTACAATTGGACCCAGTAGATTGCGGTGCGATAGGGTTACAGGAATAATATTTTTTACGTTCCGGCAGGACAACATCTGCCGGGTCCGCTAGTATTATAATATATTTCTATTATATTTTTAAATTTCAATATGATATGTTACTACTAGTGAAGTGCCGGATATCTGTATCCGTGGATATACATATTTAACGATCCAGTACATCACTAGGACACTCAACTTGATGACTGTTTGACAATTGCTGCTCATCTTTGTTTTTACTTACAACGATATATTTAACTATATTACATAGTGAATGTAAAAAAAAAGTTTGTATTAAGACTCTGGCTGCTATTACTTACTGGCCTGTGAATTTCCACTGTACCCATTGCGCGCTTGAAAATTTGTACTCGAAGAGATCATTCTTATTTGTCAGATTGGAATTTGCGAGAATATCTCCTGTGTAGCCACCAAACACGAACATAGATGAACGATGCACCTGCGTAATACGAAGACAATTGTTTTAATTTATTAAAAAAATAATGTAGGCATGAAACGGTCATGTTAAAAACAAAAAGTCTCCTTGCAAGTTCTAAGGTGTAGAGTTTACATGTGAAGAAGCTCGAAAGAAACTCATTCAAGTAAATACAATTTTATTTATATGAATTAAGATTTTTAAATTTTCTTGCACAAAACATTGAGTTTCAAGATCAATTCAATTAAAAGCCTGAGAAATGATATCGACTCGGATACTGTGCAGATGACAAGATTTTCTTATCAATCAAAACGCACCCTGTATTTGCAATTAATAATACCAAAGTTAAACATACAACAGCAGAATGATGGTACCTCGGCGCCGGCGGTACTCCCATACACCCTGTCTTCGTCCAAGACATTTCTTTTATATCAAATCGAATCAAGTCATTCAGCATAGATTTACCATTATCACCACCAAACACGTATATGGCATTTTTGTAGGCTACAGCTGTATGTTTACTCCGCCTGTAAATGTTTAAGTTAAGCATACTTTGGTACTATGGATTCTAAAATATGGATATGGAATAAACATTGTTTTGCAAATACATACAAATTAAACATAGAAACAAAAAAAAAAATTAAATATTTGACATAGCAGTTGAATGCTCTACCGCAGAACTGCATAGGTCTTTATTTTTAATTACCTTGTACTGTCGAAATTTTAAAAACACAATTGAAAGAGATAATGTATTTCTAATCTAAGATAGTTGGAACAGTAGGTAGTTAGACAAGGATAGGAAATAATTTGTAACTTTTACAAGTTGCTGTCACTAATACACACCTGGCTCCCACAAATTGAAAGCATTCCGTCATACGTTTCCACTTATTCACTGTTTCAAAGGGTCCAAACTCCATCTTGAGATTGATATCTAACTCATTTGGATTTCTCAGCTGCTCAGTTATCACTTTACCTAGATTCTGCATTTTGCAAAACTTTACTCTGAAATTTATAATTATGTACATTATGTATACATATAAATAAGTAGATATTCATAGATAGATAGATAGATAGGTACTCTTTATTGCACACCAAAAAAAGTATTATACAATTTAGAAAATTAATATAAAGTTGCAGTACAATGGGCGGTCTTATCGCAGTCTGCGATCTCTTACAGACAACCTTAGGATGGACTTTACTGTATGGAAGTAGGTTGTCCTAGTTTAGAGGGTGTCCGGGGAGCGGCAGGGCGGGATTTTCAATAAGTGTCCAGATAAAACCCGGACACTCTGTGCCAGAGGACAATTATAATTGTTAGATGAATCGTTAACAAGCTAAAAATTGAAATGAAATTGGCGTTTTTTTTAAGGTGTCCGGGAAAAAATCTCAATTTCACCCATGTGTGTCCGGCTTTTTTTAAGTTTTTGTCCAGCGCCGGCAATTTAAGTGATGGCAGGCCTATTAAAACAAGGAATTGAACAATTCCATGAATTTACTTATTGTGAGATTTTTTACTGTGTTAGTAAATGATTTTGGGGCAGAAGAAACTGCAATGCATAATCTATGCTCTTGTCACTCACTAATGCGATACCAAAAGATCTGGAGGTTTCTCGAAGCCATAAGTCTGAGCTGTGAACTATAAAGCAAGATGTACTACAAAAGATCAGAAATGTAATAATAGTAGAATGATGTAAAGACATAAAATAGTGATAAAAAGTATGAAGTGATATAAATGAGTAATAAAAAAATATTACTTTGCAATATATTTTTGTTCATTTAATTTTTGAACTGGCCAGTAGCATTACAAAGTTATGAAGCAAGGGTAGCAAGGTTGAGGGGATGTATTCCCCTAGAGTGAACAGCAAATTAGTCTGTGCCAGGGCATATCAGGGCAGGGCAGTCATTGTTGTGAGATCTATGTTCCTATGCGGAATTTCCATGTCTGAGATTATGATTTCTATCAAATCTAATTATTGCTGCTACCTAATTGTTTATTGACAATACTGTCTTGACCTGATCCATAAGAAAGTGGTCTAAAAATTATTTTTATATAAATTTGACATAGGTTTAAATGCTTGCAATATGTGATATTTATAGCACTTACTGTTAAATATGGAAATTATGAAAGACATCAATCAATATTCTTCATGATTATTGTCCATAGCCTACCCTAGCCATGTCCATCCACAGTACATGATTCTTTCATACACACATATGATAAAACTTCCTCAGAAAGAGGGTATTTTTATTTCAAATGGTATCACTACATGGCTAATGCTATTGAATGACCAAAATAACTTTTGATTATTTATTCAATAACCATTATTAGCCTAAGGGGCTGGTGAGGAGATAAAGAATCCTTTTGTTCGATGTACATTAGAATTGTGACACCTTAAGAAGACTTTAAATAGTGTGATTCAGATTGAGATTAAGTGATGTAATATAATATAGAATTTGATATACATATTTTAAAGAATAAATAGTTGGCGTTTACATATTTTATCTGAACACTTACTTGTCTTACGGCCTGATGAGGAATGTTATTAAATTTGGTGTTGTATTTACAATAAATTTTTATTAAGTATAATTTATTAAAAGTATTGGCAGACTTAGGGAGCGATAAATTTATAGCACGCACATCTGGTTGTCTTACAAAAACTAGAAGTAATCCGGAACTGTGCTAAAATAGGTAAAATTCTTAAAATAAACTTGTTAAAAATAGGTCGGCAAAATAAACTCAAATGAAGTCATTGACTTGTTACAAATCGTATCTACTCTGTCCCTATTCTGCACTAAGTGCAATTTATTTAACACCGATATTTATTGCAGACTTTAAATGAAGATATTAGAAAAAACAAGCACTTCTGTTTGTTTCAATACAAACAAATTGAATTCCCAAGTCAAACATATACAGATATTTTGACAGTAATCAATGAATGAATTTGTTTATTATTGTGTACGGAACAATGGTAACTTGATGGTAACCATAAAATATGAATGAAAATGAAAGATATTACTGTATCTACTCTTTGAATGAAAGTATTAAAATATTATTTTAGAATGGCAATATTAATTTCTTCAGCGGTGTTGGCGAGTAAAAAAATATGGTAGAAAAGATTGCTACTTAATATTGTACTTTTCGTATGTATCCAATTTTTGGTGTGCAATAAAGTATACTCCATTTCTATCTATCTATATATTAATTCAAAAAAGGTTTGTAGTGTGTTAGGTATAAATGAAATAGTTCACATACCACAAGTCCAAGAAAAAGACCAGTATTACAAGCGTTTTTTAATTCGCGAATCACACAGATAAGCAAAACAAGCACAAAGAACAGAAGTGTGTGAACAAAGTGGCTGTCTTAAGTCGGCGGGGAGAAGTTGTTTTTTGACATTTTTTTTTGCTCTTTCAACTGTGCGTTAACTATTCTTCATTGTTCGATCAAAATTTTTTTTGTTCGATCTCAGTTATTTTTTGGCGATTTGACCAAGTACTTCGTTTGTCATAAAATTCGGTTCTGATATTCGCCGGCCGCTGCCACGGCACGCTCGCTTCGCTCGCTCGACTCGTGCGTTATAGTCACAGTTCTAACCTAACCTAAACCTAGCCACTTGAGGGTAAATTTTTATTTTATTTATAAAAAAAAAAAAATCGAACAAATAAAAATTTTGATCTAACAATGACGAACAGTTAACGAACAATTGTAATAGCAAACAAAAAAAAAATAATGACTTCTCTCCGCCAACTTCAGGGTAATTTTTTATTTTATTTAAAAAAAAAATAAACTAACATCGAACAAATAAAAATTTTGATCGAACAGTTGAGAACAGTTAACGAACAGTTGAAAAGGCAAAAAAAAATGTAAAAAAACGACTTCTCCCCGCCAATTTAAGACAGCCGCAGCCTTGTAATGGTGCGTTTACACGCACGCCGTGCAGCCTGGCAAGCAGCCCGGCACGCAGCTTACCATGCGGCCTGGCACGCAGCCTGCGCCAGGGCTGCCAGATTGTATAATTGGATACAAAATTCGTATAATTCGGTTATCTTATGTATCCTGTTTGTATAGTAGAATGCATTGTATAATTGGATACAATGTCCTTATTGACGCTATAACGAAATAAATACGTACATACACATAGAGTCAAAGTTTTAACACCTTTATATTTATTACTTACTAATATATTATATTGTTAACATATTTATTGAAATCCCCACAGAGTGACGTACTATAGTTGTAGTTTGTACAACACAAATTTTGTAAAATAGTACGTGATTTTGTATAAGTTCTGAGACTCGGTGGTATAAAATTATTTGTCCTTACTGGCAGCCCTGATTCACACGCTCGGACACATTTCGAAATTTTCGAATCTGTATTAATTGTGGCGTGGATACACGACGGGACAGTAGGGTGTTGTGCCCATGTTGTGACCATTGTTTGGTTCTTGGGCTGGGCAAGGTTTCAATCTAATTTAAAACCCCGAGCCTAGTTTCTAGATGACGTGTTAACTATATATTTTAATGAGGACGAATAAAGAATCGAAAAAACTAAATATGTTTTTTTTTTGGTTTTCTCTTTTTTTAAGGTTTTTTTTTTCAATAATACACTCATATAACATACAAAATTAATATAACTTACAAAAAGTCAGAAGAAATATTTGGGTTTGAACTTAGGACCTCTCATTTGCCAGTCAAGGGTCATACCGCTTTGACTATCAAAACAAATTTATGTCCTAGTCCTATCTAAAATATATTAGCGTTTCCTATATATCTATGATTTCAACCCTAATGCCTAAAATTTATTTCTTTCATTTATAACATTCGAAATTCAAACATTTATGAGCGGCCAGAAGCGCAGAACTTCCACTGCACCCTACGTATACATTTAGATATATTATTACCTACTTTTTATTTTTAACCTAATTATATATATACAGATGTATGTGTGAATGTAAATGCAAATACATTGTGAAATTATGTTTTCACGTCTGACGTGCAGTCCTACTGGTTTTTTTTTTGTCTTTATGATGCTTATTTTGGGGGTCCCATATTATTTTTTCTCCCTGGTAACACTCCAGAAAGCGTAAAATTTGCTCGATAAACCATTCCGACATATTTCTTATCAAAAATTAATTTGTCATCTTCTTAAAACTTAATTCAGTCATCGCGTCGTCCGTTCGCCACAAAGATGCAAACTATACTAACGTGGCTGAGCGCCGAACGAGTGTGTGTGTGAACACGCACACAAACACATTCATCCTTTGATGTGTGTCAAAAAACCGACAGTCATCCCGAGCGGCGCCAAGCACGAGCACATTCACGCAAGCATGCACAAACGGCCTGTTCACATGCTTGTGTCGTTGAATGTCGGTTTGAACGCGAGCGTGTAAACGCACCCAACAGTCGTCCCGGTCGGCGGCAAGCGCGAGTACATTCACGCATGCATTCACAAACAGCCTGTTTACATACTTGTACACGTGCTTGTGCTCGTTGAATGTCGGTTTGAACGCGAGCGTGTAAGCGTACCATTCAATATCCATCAACCACAGATAATAGATGAAATCAACAATCATTCATTCCTAATTTTTCATTGGTCAGGTAGTTCATTCATTAACCGAACTTCGTTTGGATTGTTTATAATTTTAAGAAATTTTCTTTGAAAATTTACGAATTTGCGATGTCGTCACCGGTAAGCTCAAAATGACTTTCATTCTATTATCTTATTTTCTAACAGAGCTTTGATTTAAAAAACAAAATGTTTTTGTTTCTTTCTTATGAAGACAGATGAAAGTGTTCGGCGTAACAGCGAATCCGAAGGAGGCGACGCTGAAAATCCAGAGCACGACCCTCATTTTGAACCCATTGTCTCGTTACCCCTTATAGATATTCATACCAATGAGGAAGATGAGGAGGAATTGGTCAAAATCCGTGCCAGGCTCTACAGATACGACACTGGAGACCATGAATGGAAGGTGAGAGAAAAAATATAAGGTTAAAAAAATATAAGGCGCCTTTAAACATAAAAAAATTGTATTCAAGCGCCTTAAACCGAAACACCTTTTTGGAACAAATAAGTAACAATAAATAAAGCTGTTTGAAGTTCTAGGTTAAATTCTATTGTTACTTCCACATTAGTAAAAGAAAGAAATACGTAAATTTAGTCTTTATTATTCATGTGTGAGAGTTATATGCCAAAACTAATTTCTTTATTTTTGTTGCAGGAACGAGGTACAGGTGACATTAAACTTCTTCGTCACAAAATAAACAACACTGTCCGAGTGGTGATGAGACGTGACAAGACCCTCAAAGTATGTGCCAATCACTTCATTACACCAGATATTAGGATGAATGTGCATTGTGGCTCCAACAAAGCTTTCAATTGGTCGGTGTTTGCTGATTATGCTGATGAGCAAATGAAGCAAGAATTACTTGCAATTAAATTTGGAAATGCTCAAAGTAAGTATCAACTTCAGCTTGCTCAAGTCGTTTCTTTACCCATTGTGATATGTTCATTCACTTACAAATTTATTCATTTTATTTGCAATACTCAAATATATCAATATTACGGGGCTGTTTGTCATGACAGAATTTGTAGTACAGTATTCTCATGTCAAAGACATGTGATGAGAATTCATTTAATTGAATCTCTTTGTCTTAAAAACTAATGACATATCAATGGAAGTTTTTAATGTGTTTTTAATTATACAATTGTTTGTAATAAGTAAATTTTTATTACATACAGATAACAATATACAACTTACACATTAAAACTAATAAAAAAAGAAAAAGAACTGTATATGGGCTATTTACATGCATGCGTCATAAAATTCCTCCACATCGTCGCCTACTGGCAGTGTTCCCAGAAGGCTGGCAGCATTGCCACGTTGAATGCCAATGCTAATTCTCTGTGCAAGAAAAAGGCCCGCCTTCTGGTCACGAGAAGTGTCGATCAGTCGCTTAGCTAATTCATCATAAACGGAACGAGCACTCGGACCCCATGACCCAAGCGTTTCGACCCCAAACGGCTCAAAAACATAGTTACCAACTAAATTATTGTATTTACGCCGTTTGAGGCTTTCTGCTGATGCAGCAGCAGCGCCAGCACAACCAGCTGTACTTGGAAGATGTGATGGCGTGAGGGTGTCAACGTAGGTTGCGTCCCACACCAAAGGCCTACCCATCTTCCATGGCAGTAACGACATACCATCTGGTCTCTTCCCATAGTCTCGTACCAGACCACTAGGTTCACGTACGGCTGGCACGCCGGCGGTGACAAGAGCACGACGGATTATGTCATTAAGATTGGCATGTCGAGATATACGGCCTGCGCTTCTGCTACAAGAAAGGCCATGGTGTCCGAGGCTGTCGACAGCTTCTCCACAGTGACAAAGATGCGGAGAAACACAAGGAACTCCTAACCTAAGGCAAGTGGCAAGGCGGAATGTGTTATCGTCCAACAAGGTGCCTATGTTGGGCGATGGAAGTGCCTGAATCCATAGGCCTGATTCCCATTCTCTCACAGCCAACGAGCGCGCTCTGCAACATTGGATGCGGTGTCAATTAAATAATTCCTTCTTAAGGTGCATAACGGCGCGTCCCATTGCCTCTGAGAGAATGGATTAACAGGTAAAAGAGTATTGGGACAAGCTATCTGCCAAGCATTTCTGGCATCGGTCTTGCAGGACACTTCAGAATTAACCAGTGTGTTTGTTAGAATTTTCCTGGTTAACTCTTCTGTGCCATGGACCGAAGACAAAAATGCTGGAAGGCTGACATCTGAAATTTTGCGAACGCCAAGACCACCCAAACGAACTGGTGCGGATGCTTGGAGCCAGCCTCGGTCGTTCAAAGCCACATTTAAAATTTTGCTAAGGGTGTTTTGAATAATTTTTTCTAAAAGTGTTAAATGTTTCCAAAGTTGCGATGATCGAAGGGCATGAGTAAATTTTGGTACGAAAAGACAAAAACGGAGTATAGTAAAAGCCGAATGGACATTAATTTTAAGTAAACGATCTGAAAAATCACCAAAATTTTTAATTTTGTCTTCTATGAAAGATTGAAAACCATCTTCCAAGACCGGGGACCCAAGAAGGCGGAGATACGTTTTTTTTAAAACTTTAATGTTAGGTGCCAATGAATTGAATTTCTGTACAGTCGTGCGTCTGTCTGTTTTGTCACAAATAAAAATTGCGCATTTGTCAGAATTTAGTTCTAAGCCTATGGATTTAAATTAATTTTTTATGAAAGTTAAATCTTGTAAAACTATCTCTACTTCCCCTCCTAGGGTTCCGTCATCAAGGTACCAAATGTTGAATTTTGATTGTTTGTTATATTATTGTCCAACACTACATTAGATTACTTTGCAATAATAAGAACTAAGTTTTTTTTTAGTTTTATATGAAACCTATACATTTTGATGTGAAGCAAATAATTGCTATTTAGTGGGTGTATTTAACAGTGCAACACTTGCTCAAATCATTGAAAGGCCAAAACTTTACAAATAAATGATCTATTAACCTGGAAGAAAGAATTAACAGCTATAACAAATTTAATTATGTATTTCCACGGGAATTACAAATTTGCTCAGTAGTTCCTGTTCAAAAACAACCACATAAAATTATGGCATATTTATTTCCTACTGATTTATTAATTGACTTTCTATTTATTACATTGACATTAATTTACTAATTTTAATCATCATGATTATTTCTCCTAGAAAAATATGTAAATATTTCAATTTCACGCTTGTTCATGTGAAATACATAATATATATATAAATTTTAAATAAAGAATACTAGTAACGTTGGTAACACATTACTAGTAGTCTTGTTAACCCCTCCAGCTAAGCTAAGAGTGGGTTTACGCCGGTAGTGCCCTGGGTGGGGTCTGAACCTGCAACCACTTGATCGCAAGTTCGATGCCTTAGCGATAACGCTAACGTCGCTCCTATAATTTATTCATTCACAGATGCCGAATTATGGAAATCGAAATTTGCAGAAGCACAAGAAATTGTTAGAACAAAATGCAGCTTATACACACAAGACCAATCTTCCGACGATGAAAGCAGCATTACAAGAAGTGAAGATACAGACACACCAGAGCCTAAGAGTAATGATAACGGAGACGAGGATACCAGAAAGGCTGATAACACAGACTTTGTAGTCTTAAAACTAAAAGGTTTGAAAGTGGAAAGTAATAAAACAGAATAATATGTTTTTCTTTTATGTTACAATCTCAAAATGTTATAGAGGCCAACATTTTAAATACTTTACTGTGTTGTCAGAAAACTATATGTTTAAATACAATGATGCATTTATTCCATATTTTCTTTTAATGTGTGACTATAGTACATTTATGTATGTACTGTTTTTAATTTTAAATGTGTAAGTGTCATACATAATTTTGGAGGGAATATCTGTGTATGTGTTTTATGTTGTCAAAGTTTGACTTTTATTCAGTTTTTAGTCTAAAAGTTTTTACAGTGTACATATAATATGTTTACTCTGCTGGTAGTTTTCCCATTTAAATGTCCATCCATATCTTTTGTTATTAAGACAATTTTTCAAGCGTCATAGAAAATTTAGTTGTTTCCAAAACTCGCACAGTTGGTGATACGTTTAACAGGGCTGCAGATTTTATAGAAAGCTAGTATGTTTAATAGGATTTGATATTGCAAGAAACCAATTTGAATAAGTAGATTATAGTAAGTAATATAAGATGTAGTATCAAGTGAAACAATAATACATTTACAGGTTATAAAATATTCTTGTTTACATTTATTTTATTGTATAATTAGAAGTGTATTGATAAATAGATTTTGTATTTAAGTTTATCAGAAATGTTGAATTTTGAAGAGCATACTTCACTGGGTGCATCTTTGAGGAATTGATAACAAAGATTGAATTCCAAACTCAGTTGTCAAGTTCTTAGTATTTTTGACGTGGTAACTAATAAAATAAAAATCAATGAAAGCCGGCTGCACGCACGAAAAAGCATGACTCATTGTGACGTTCCGCCTGAGCCGAACATGCAAGCGAGAGCGTGGAACAAGCGATAGAGAGGCACGATCGGCCTAAGCGTTCGTTAATTGACATTGATTTGATTTCAGTTTATTTCTATAACTAATTGTTTGTGATTATATTTAAACAAATTATTTAAATTAAATTTGCAAAAACTGTAAATAATATTTGAAAATTAAAAATTAATGTTTTTAACCAGAGTTTTAAAAATATTGTGTTTTCTCATGAAGCTATCACGTAAAATTATCGTCTGCAAACCGACTTTACAGACAATCAATTTTTTTTTTACTAAGATTGCAATGCGCCTCGTGATTAATTGCTAGTAAATTAGATGAAAATAAAGCATAAAATCTTTATACACTTTTTTCTTTAGTTAGAATTTATTTTTGTAAATTTAACGATGCATACCAATGGTACTGTATAGCTATAAGGATATATTTAGTCCCAAATGTATTAGTAAAAAGAAACTCACACAAACATGAATTCTATTTCTTGAGCTAGCCACTTTCAACTTACACTCTCATGTAAGTTAAAGCCCCGTTTTCACTAGCTTAAATTTATTCTGCGACCTTATTGCCCAAAACTAAGTATACGTTTCCCGTGTCACGTTACACGCGATGGCGCCTGCAACATCTACGGGTCACGGGGCATGTCAAAAGTCGAAGTCCTCTGCAAGCGTCGACACCACAGAACACTAATACCCTGACGGTCAACAAGGCCGACTACCCTCGTGTTCCTCGACAGACGCCTGACAACTTTTATTGTTTGGACACATGTCTCGGCAACTGGGTAGTGTGGACAAGTTTGCCTTGTCCAGTGATAATGTCCCTCGAAGTCGCAGAGTCATACCACGTGAAAGGCGGGCGGTGTGTCTCCGCGACATGTCCCTTAGTGAATATTTGGCTTTAACTTTAAAACTTTTGAAAATAATGGACAGAGTGGAGTGGCAGAAAGTTGATAATTTCCTACTAATATTTGAACCACCATCCACCAATCTCCCTAAATTTGGAAATGGAACTCTAATTAGGTGTTATTGTTTCACATGTTCATTAGATATTTTAAGTTTATACATATATATTATGTCGTCATACTAGATGTATTACATATCAATTTATTTTCTTACATAATACATAGTTTCATAAGTTTTGTTTGTTTGTTTTGTGTCGGGAGTATAGTGTACTTACTAATCTAAGGTTAATAAATATGGGTACTGACTTCACAAACTAACTAGTAACTGACTATTAATAAAAACGTAATTAAAGAAACTATTACTATCACCGCTTAGGGGAATTGTAGATCTCGATATATACATCGATCGATACATTCATAATTTAACAGTGTTCTCACAGCTTATTCGTATTTTTTTATCCTGATGATCCTAACCGCGACATTGGAACAAAGTTATGACATTATTGCATTGTCATTGGCCCTTGACACGTGTGCAAAGTTTTAAGTCGGTCAGAAACCTTTAAGCTCTTAAAAAAAACGTTGAAATATTCTGATACATAATATGTAGATACACGCATAGATACACGCCGAGCTAATAAAAGCTTGTTAAAAACTAGCACATATATTAGAACACTGTATTTGTGGAACTACAGAACTGAGAATATGTATTTAGAAATGCCAAAAGTTGTATTCTATTTGAAATCATGTGTCGCCAGGTGAAAAACATTATTTTACACACATACAAAACTCTACGGTAATTCGTCACAGAGTATTGATTAAATATGAATTCTAAACGTCATATTTTATAATTACTTATACTAAATGCACCCTTACGCTGATCAGTATAAGGTAGCGTGCGTATACATACTTGCCAGCTGTTACATCCCAGACAGCGGTACGTCAATAGAGAGTTAACGAGTGTGCATCTTAACATTTCCCAAAAATTTTCGTGCAAAATGTATAGTAATATTCCTGTAAGCAATGTAATTCATTGCGTACTCTCGTAATTCCAACATAGTTAGTACTCAAATATGGTACGCAATGTATACCTGTTTAAGTAGATTAGATCATAACGGTTTTCTCTCTTAAATTACAAAATACTTTGTGAATTTTTGTCAATATTACTTAAAAACAAAAGTTTTTATTCTCACCGACGAAATTATGTCTTTACTTTAGACACACTGCAGTCCAAACTCCTTTTTTGATACATAATCACCGCGCAACTCGGCATAATTATTGTTTTTCCACCCAGCTTCGTCCCCGAGCCTATGAGCGTTTGCTCATAGTTTCGACACGCGTGCCCCACCCACATAGCATTTCTTACTTATTCTCAGTTCTGTGTTTAACTTTCATTGGTTGAATAAATTAGGAGGTGATAGTTACTTTAGTTGGCGATAGTACATACGTTAGAGGAGTAAGAGAGCTTGGACCTCCCGGCAATTAGAGAGAGCTATGCGACCCTGACCTTGCTTACACTCCCTGATCCATCCGTATAAACAATATCTTTTTCCATCCCTTCTTATTTACCTTTCAATATAATCCCATTTTCTCACCTTTAATTCCTAAAGGTCCTTGGACCAAATTATAATTGGCAAAATGTGGCTGTTTAATACGCCTCTGCCCACCCCTTCGGGGATACAGGCGTGGGTATGTACATATATAGCTCCAATGTTTTGCTTTCTAAAAAATAGCCATCCGCCACCGTTTAGCCAGTACACGAAGATTATTTTGATGTTAACTAGATGAATGTTCTTTAAATATGACCGCGTAATATACAGGGTGAGTGTAAGTGACACCGTACCGAATCCTGAAATAGTATATTCAGACCATAATTCTGAGTCAAAATCATTGGAAATTTCTGCCGGAAAATTCATATATTTTTTGACGTGATAACGTCTTATAAATCGATGATAGCCGGCTGCACGCACGTTCGAGAGCGCGGAACAAGCGATAGAGAAGTACGATCGGCATATTTATGACGTTATCACGTAAAATTATCGTCAGTAAACCGACTTTATTTTCATTTCTTTGCTTAAAAGTGATATCACAATGAGTAAACAGAATATTTAACGAAAAAAAAACAGTAAATAATCCATACAAAAACTGCAATGTAAAACATTTTATGCAATCAGCTGCTTCGAAGGTCATTCACCGTACCGCACAGTACGCGTGTTTGCGTTACATTGCGTAGTTCAAAATCAAACTATTGACTGTAAATCCTTAATCTCGCATTTTTATGATGAACTGACTTTTGCATTGTGATAAGTATCCAAAGAAAGACGTTTTTGTAAGTTATTCGTGACGGCGATACTTACACGCTGTATATGATGATAGAGACATAATTATGACCGCAAGAATTCAGTCTCTAGTCATAAATAAAACATAATCCTATCAATTCATTTGTTCTGAGACAGACTATTTATAACTTTTCAATAAAGAAAAAACTAACACAGATAAAGGAGGTCCTAGAAAGATTTTTCATTAATGTAATTTTAAATTAAATTGGGTTATTATTATATTGAATATTAATGTTCATATAGATACCGTCTATAGCACAGAATACATGCTTAATAGTACCAATACCAATAGGTTGATGCAGACAAAGGCCCTTTTACGGGCGGGGAAACAACAATAAAATAATTGATTAATGATTTGCGTAATTTTTATCAATTTGTACTTAGAAATACACGATTTCTTTAATTTTATGAAGCGACCAGAAAAACTTACTTGGGTAATAATATTATTTTGTAATAAAACTTAACTACTATTTTTATATGTTTCCGTTCCGACTGCTCATGCAATAGTTACTGTTTACCTAACTAACGGTACTTGTTTAACTAACAGAGAAAAAAGGTACAGTCAAAATTTATGCTAAAGACATATTGCGAAATACCTTTTATGTAGTTTTTTAAGACAGGTCCTCGTAAATCCTCGTTTTCACTATGGGCGAACAAAGCAGAGAATCGATTCTCCCAACTATCCCACGAATCCTCGAGAGATTGCTTGGATTGTTCACTTGGGGAGGAGTTTCTTTTTCTCGCTCCATGTCCATTTTGTCAAAGTGTCCGAGTTGAGTCGAATAAAACTGAATAGTGTTTAGGGCGTGGGTTGGTTCTCCAACCAACCCCTAGTAGACTATAAAGCCTAAACCATAAAGCTACATGCTAGGAGACTACTTGACACTAATAATGTTGCTTTTAAACCCACTAAAATTTTAATATAAAAGATTCCGTATCAATAAATTTATATAAGTACATAAATGTGGGTACTGATAACCTAGATTAATTTACTGCTCAGAGCGAGTACCTGCAGTACCTACCTATTTTTTTACTGTAAAACAACATAGAAAATTGTTTTGTTATCGCCGCGCAGCTGTCGGTATTTTTGTACATAAAACAATGAGGGTACTTATTTTGAAGAGTATTAATAACACGGTGGCTGGCTATCAAATTAAAAGTCAGTTATATAGGTTCTGTAGAACCTCTGTTGAAAATAATACATACCTAAAACGAATTAATTTTTTCCAAGTTCTTTACATATAACACTTAATTTCATGAGAACTGTTAAATAAATAAAAATATCTTAACTAAAGGCAACTCTATTGGTGGCATGGTTGTCCTAAAATGTCAAATTTCACATTCCGCTTCAGTCATTCCAGTGTACCTTTTTCGGTGAGGCAATTGCGAACTAGCGGGTACACAGGGCATGACGAAGTGATTACGTCGGAGTGGAACTCGAACAAACTAAGATTGCACAATGTCACCCACATCAGAGCTGTTGTTGGAAGTTTCGGACACATGGAAAGCAGAACCTCAGCAACTAACCCTCGGCCGTGTCGAGCGACCTCATTTGAAGAGGAACGACTTGGTGGCACTTCTCCTTTTACCAGGTCATCTGAGTATTTTTTATAATGGTTTTCTTCCTCGCGCCCCGAAAATACATTCGCCGGCTGGGCCAATAATCTAAATTTTAAGTTCGTCAATGACTAGCCAGATGATTGAATGAAGCTTGTGCCGAGCATATTTTTGTTTTAGTTGATATCTTAAAATCTATGGTGGCATTGGTTGTACTACTCGAGTTATAAAAACGGTTATTTCCATTAAAGGCTTGTTTCATAATTCTAGGCTCCAAGTACAGTTATTGGGATGTTAACTGTCGAATAAGTATACCTACACCCAATTTGCCTTTCAAAATACATAGTTATGACCATGGGCGTACCGAAGGGCAGGAGAGGCAGCTGCCCCCTTGGCTTTTGTATGCTTACTAAGTAGGTATTAAGTTTATTAAAATCATTTTAAGTCCAATTTTTAGTTTGGCCCCCTTGGACCATTTTGCCCCATCTCTAGGCTGGGTAGGGCCATGGTTATGATGACTGATAGAGCGAAACTTAAATTAGGTATATCGTAAGTTTAGGTTACTTAAACTCAACGCAAACTTTATTTAGAGCCTGATAACTTATTATTAGACAGTCGGTTGTAAAATACACTTATCAACCTTAACGGCCTATATTCCTGACACAAATTTTGAGACATTTCACCGTAGTTTTATAATAGGTAAGTAGGTAATTACCTATATTTTACGTGAATGTTTTGTCACAAATAGCATGTTATATTCCGATATGCCTTCGTTTGTAAAATTGGTGAAATCTGTTTTTGACGCGTCGCCATTTCAATCTATATTATAATTTTATACATTTCAGAATCTGAATAGATGTATTTCATAAATTATTTGTTTTTTATTTCTATTGTCTGCCGTAGTGTAGTGGCCAAGCTTTCATACAACACGATTCTCACAAGTTCCCTTGTTAATTACACTCGAAAGCTAAAAACTGAAACGCAACTGAAGCATAAGAACTATCAGAAGCCTCTTGTTGTTTGTCACTACCAATTTAAGGTGAATTGTAGCGGCTTCTCGAAACTTAACGACATCTTAAAAATTGAATAGGGTTTGAATATTCGGCCATTAGTACCCTAATCTTCAGAGTTGAAGAAGTAACTTAAGAACGTCGTTTGTAACCTGACTACACACTATTATTACCACATATTTCAATTATTAAGATAAATATTAAATTGGATTGATATAAAATAAAGCCGACTTTATTAAATGTAACGTGGGCGGCTTACCTACATAACATAATAAAGAGCGTCAGTGCATTGACATTTATCGCCACCATTCAATAGATTAGATAGGTACGTAACTGGCTGTGTGCTTATAAATCTTATAATCCTTTCGCGAATACGCGTTAGCAACTTAGTTTACAACACTTAATAGTGAGACCGAAACAGAAATGCAGTAAAATGTTATTAATTGACGAAAAGACGGAGGAGGTTCTCAAGTCGACAGATAATTGGCTGCGTGTTTATAAATCTTAAACATCCGTTCGCGAATACGCGTTAGCAACTTAGTTTACAACACTTTCAATAGAGAGACCGAAACAGAAATGCAGTAAAATGTTATTAATTGACGAAAAGACGGAGGAGGTTCTCAAGTCGACAGATAATTGGCTGCGTGTTTATAAATCTTAAACATCCGTTCGCGAATACGCGTTAGCAACTTAGTTTACAACACTTTCAATAGTGAGACCGAAACAGAAATGCAGTAAAATGTTATTAATTGACGAAAAGACGGAGGAGGTTCTCAAGTCGACAGATAATTGGCTGCGTGTTTATAAATCTTAAACATCCGTTCACGAATACGCGTCAGCAACTTAGTTTACAACACTTTCAATAGTGAGACCGAAACAGAAATGCAGTAAAATGTTATTAATTGACGAAAAGACGGAGGAGGTTCTCAAGTCCACAGATAATTGGCTGCGTGTTTATAAATCTTAAACATCCGTTCGCGAATACGCGTCAGCAACTTAGTTTACAACACTTTCAATAGTGAGACCGAAACAGAAATGCAGTAAAATGTTATTAATTGACGAAAAGACGGAGGAGGTTCTCAAGTCGACAGATAATTGGCTGCGTGTTTATAAATCTTAAACATCCGTTCGCGAATACGCGTTAGCAACTTAGTTTACAACACTTTCAATAGTGAGACCGAAACAGAAATGCAGTAAAATGTTATTAATTGACGAAAAGACGGAGGAGGTTCTCAAGTCGACAGATAATTGGCTGCGTGTTTATAAATCTTAAACATCCGTTCGCGAATACGCGTTAGCAACTTAGTTTACAACACTTTCAATAGTGAGACCGAAACAGAAATGCAGTAAAATGTTATTAATTGACGAAAAGACGGAGGAGGTTCTCAAGTCGACAGATAATTGGCTGCGTGTTTATAAATCTTAAACATCCGTTCGCGAATACGCGTTAGCAACTTAGTTTACAACACTTTCAATAGTGAGACCGAAACAGAAATGCAGTAAAATGTTATTAATTGACGAAAAGACGGAGGAGGTTCTCAAGTCGACAGATAATTGGCTGCGTGTTTATAAATCTTAAACATCCGTTCGCGAATACGCGTTAGCAACTTAGTTTACAACACTTTCAATAGTGAGACCGAATCAGAAAAACAGTAAAATGTTATTAATTGACGAAAAGATGGAGGAGGTTCTCAAGTCAACAGATAATTGGCTGCGTGTTTATAAATCTTAAACATCCGTTCGCGAATACGCGTCAGCAACTTAGTTTACAACACTTTCAATAGTGAGACCGAAACAGAAATGCAGTAAAATGTTATTAATTGACGAAAAGACGGAGGAGGTTCTCAAGTCGACAGATAATTGGCTGCGTGTTTATAAATCTTAAACATCCGTTCGTGAATACGCGTTAGCAACTTAGTTTACAACACTTTCAATAGTGAGACCGAATCAGAAAAACAGTAAAATGTTATTAATTGACGAAAAGATGGAGGAGGTTCTCAAGTCAACAGATAGTTGGCTGCGTGTTTATAAATCTTAAACATCCGTTCGCGAATACGCGTCATCAAATTAGTTTACAACACTTTCAATAGTGAGACCGAATCAGAAAAACAGTAAAATGTTATTAATTGACGAAAAGATGGAGGAGGTTCTCAAGTCAACAGATAATTGGCTGCGTGTTTATAAATCTTAAACATCCGTTCGCGAATACGCGTTAGCAACTTAGTTTACAACACTTTCAATAGTGAGACCGAAACAGAAATGCAGTAAAATGTTATTAATTGACGAAAAGACGGAGGAGGTTCTCAAGTCGACAGATAATTGGCTGCGTGTTTATAAATCTTAAACATCCGTTCGCGAATACGCGTTAGCAACTTAGTTTACAACACTTTCAATAGTGAGACCGAAACAGAAATGCAGTAAAATGTTATTAATTGACGAAAAGACGGAGGAGGTTCTCAAGTCGACAGATAATTGGCTGCGTGTTTATAAATCTTAAACATCCGTTCGCGAATACGCGTTAGCAACTTAGTTTACAACACTTTCAATAGTGAGACCGAAACAGAAATGCAGTAAAATGTTATTAATTGACGAAAAGACGGAGGAGGTTCTCAAGTCGACAGATAATTGGCTGCGTGTTTATAAATCTTAAACATCCGTTCGCGAATACGCGTTAGCAACTTAGTTTACAACACTTTCAATAGTGAGACCGAAACAGAAATGCAGTAAAATGTTATTAATTGACGAAAAGACGGAGGAGGTTCTCAAGTCGACAGATAATTGGCTGCGTGTTTATAAATCTTAAACATCCGTTCGCGAATACGCGTTAGCAACTTAGTTTACAACACTTTCAATAGTGAGACCGAAACAGAAATGCAGTAAAATGTTATTAATTGACGAAAAGACGGAGGAGGTTCTCAAGTCGACAGATAATTGGCTGCGTGTTTATAAATCTTAAACATCCGTTCGCGAATACGCGTTAGCAACTTAGTTTACAACACTTTCAATAGTGAGACCGAATCAGAAAAACAGTAAAATGTTATTAATTGACGAAAAGATGGAGGAGGTTCTCAAGTCAACAGATAATTGGCTGCGTGTTTATAAATCTTAAACATCCGTTCGCGAATACGCGTCAGCAACTTAGTTTACAACACTTTCAATAGTGAGACCGAAACAGAAATGCAGTAAAATGTTATTAATTGACGAAAAGACGGAGGAGGTTCTCAAGTCGACAGATAATTGGCTGCGTGTTTATAAATCTTAAACATCCGTTCGTGAATACGCGTTAGCAACTTAGTTTACAACACTTTCAATAGTGAGACCGAATCAGAAAAACAGTAAAATGTTATTAATTGACGAAAAGATGGAGGAGGTTCTCAAGTCAACAGATAGTTGGCTGCGTGTTTATAAATCTTAAACATCCGTTCGCGAATACGCGTCATCAAATTAGTTTACAACACTTTCAATAGTGAGACCGAATCAGAAAAACAGTAAAATGTTATTAATTGACGAAAAGATGGAGGAGGTTCTCAAGTCAACAGATAATTGGCTGCGTGTTTATAAATCTTAAACATCCGTTCGCGAATACGCGTTAGCAACTTAGTTTACAACACTTTCAATAGTGAGACCGAAACAGAAATGCAGTAAAATGTTATTAATTGACGAAAAGACGGAGGAGGTTCTCAAGTCGACAGATAATTGGCTGCGTGTTTATAAATCTTAAACATCCGTTCGCGAATACGCGTCAGCAAATTAGTTTACAACACTTTCAAAAGTGAGACCAAATCAGAAAAATAGTAAAATGTTATTAATTGACGAAAAGATGGAGGAGGTTCTCAAGTCGACAGATAATTGGCTGCGTGTTTATAAATCTTAAACATCCGTTCGCGAATACGCGTTAGCAACTTAGTTTACAACACTTTCAATAGTGAGACCGAAACGGAAATGCAGTAAAATGTTATTAATTGACGAAAAGACGGAGGAGGTTCTCAAGTCGACAGATAATTGGCTGCGTGTTTATAAATCTTAAACATCCGTTCGCGAAAACGCGTTAGCAACTTAGTTTACAACACTTTCGATAGTGAGACCGAAACAGAAATGCAGTAAAATGTTATTAATTGACGAAAAGACGGAGGAGGTTCTCAAGTCGACAGATAATTGGCTGCGTGTTTATAAATCTTAAACATCCGTTCGCGAATACGCGTTAGCAACTTAGTTTACAACACTTTCAATAGTGAGACCGAAACAGAAATGCAGTAAAATGTTATTAATTGACGAAAAGACGGAGGAGGTTCTCAAGTCGGCAGATAATTGGCTGCGTGTTTATAAATCTTAAACATCCGTTCGCGAATACGCGTCAGCAACTTAGTTTACAACACTTTCAATAGTGAGACCGAAACAGAAATGCAGTAAAATGTTATTAATTGACGGAAAGACGGAGGAGGTTCTCGAGTCGACAGATAATTGGCTGCGTGTTTATAAATCTTATAAACCTTTCGCGAATAACGTTAGCAACTTAGTTTGTATGTAGTTCTAATGATACTACAACATGACAGAGACCTGAAGTTGATCTGGTGAAGGAGTAGATACTAGTCCTCTCCCGTTCCACTTAGCATTGCCACTTTGTTGTACATGAGCTTTTCGCAAAACGAGGTCGCGGAATCGCGATTCCCTTCTATGTATAACATTAACAAGAGAATTGTAATTGTGCTATGCCAAAGTTATAACTATATATATATATATATAAAAAAAGTGATAACTTTGGTTTACACAAGGTACATCCTATGTATGTGTTTATACACACAACTAAAGTAGCTGTTGGCTAGAAGTTCCGTTCGGGCGTAACTGTAGGGAGTAGTAGGTATATTAAAGTAGCGAGCGTTAATGTGCCATCTCCGGCTTCTGATAACAGTATAGGTAAATAAAATTGAAGTTTTGGAATAACTTATTTTGACAATTTATTTCTATCACACGTTTACACACGTTTTCCATTTGTGCTTAAATAACTTAACATCAAAACTCATTTACAATGTCAAATAAATTCAATGTCTTTACTTTAAATTGAAGTTTCTAGAATGACTAACAAAAAAACATGTTAAGATAACAGCAAAACCCATTTTAAACACAATGACTTCAATTTTAGCTAGTTGTTAAACATGATTTCCTGTTTGTAAAGAATGATTCAAATTTCTGGTAACATTTTTCCATAAAAAAAAACAAATTTACACTGATTG
Source organism: Euplagia quadripunctaria (assembly GCA_963859945.1). Lineage (NCBI taxonomy): Eukaryota > Metazoa > Arthropoda > Insecta > Lepidoptera > Erebidae > Euplagia > Euplagia quadripunctaria. The sequence continues at coordinate 14,622,683 of OY982579.1, read as the reverse complement.
GATACATCAAAAACCTTGTTACTATATATTGTTATCTATTATTATGGCTACCATCTATAAAATGAAGCCACCATAATTATTTGTGAACGATGGTTGTATATTACGACTACATAATGTATGTAGTATATTAAATAAAATCTATTGGAATGTTTTTTTATCCAAGTCCTTTGGTATTTTATTAAAGTACAATTACATTTAGACTGAAGCAAGAGACTATATAGGACCTAATGATAAAAAGGGCACATCCGACTAACAGCCTCATTTTAACATCAAACTTTAATTACATGATAACATCATAGTGATTTTTTGCTTGAGCGTTTTGTTTTATTTTGACTCATGTCAAACAGATCCTAAGTTATGAAATAGACTTTGCATATGAAATGAAATATCCAACATAATAATATGAGGTATATATGTTTAAGTTAATTATTCCCACTGTTATATCTGGCCTTATGAAACTTAAACAATGTTTTATTGTAATTATTTTTTAATGTCTTTTCTTGATTCTAAATGGATGGACAATATGTGACCACAAACAACAATTTGGTGCAAATAGTTTAAAGATATATTGTGATCAAGTTCTGTGAATCAAGCAAGGAAAAAGAAATAAGTATATAGGCTAGACAAGCAACACTTATGTAAGCTAAACTTAACTGTGAGTTACATATAGGCCTGCCATCACTTAAATTGCCGACGCCGGACAAAAACTTACAAAAATCCGGACATAGGTGAAATCGAGTTTATTTCCCGGACACCTTAAAAAAAAGGCTGATTTATAATTGTCCCCTGGTACAGAGTGTCCGGGTTTTACCCGGACACTTTTTGAAAACCTCACCCGGACGCTCTCTAAACTAGGACAAATCCAGGGAAACCCGGACGGATGGCAGCCTTAGTTACATATTAAAACCTTTTTATTTTCAAACTTAACATGTGCTCAGTTACTTTTCTTTTGAAAAAACTTATAGCTACCATAATTTATATGGAATACATTTTAGTGCCTTATCATGTAAATCAAAGTTCTGCTTTTTCTTTACCCTGTTTGTCATGCAACTGGAATGACATTAAAATATTAATCCTTTTAGACAATTCCTTCTTCTTCTCATCAGATACTTTGCTGTTGAGGATTTTCTTAACCCTTTCATATTCAGACTGAACAAAGTCATCACCCTTTTCAAGAACCTTCAGCATGATAGTCTTGTAGATCTTTCCGGAAACACTGTCCTGAAATAAAAAAATTGGCTTACTTCACATAAAAATAATCGAAATATGTTTATACTGAGAAAGTTAAGGATATATTCACAAATTTATAAAAGAATAATAAATTCATAAAAACATGCCATTTTTGCGCAAATGTGCGCCACGTCGGCTCAGTTAGACAAAATATTAAGATTTAATTCATACCTTGGCAGATAGTTCATTTTGTAAATTTTCTACCTTCTTCAGGACTTTGTTTCTGACATCTTTCTTTGCTTTCATGAATTCTATGGCAAGGCTATCAAGCTCCTTTACGCAACCCGGCAAACTGAGATATATACCGGTGTTTTCTCGAATAAAGAGGCGCAATTCATCACTAGTAAACCCTTTCGAATCATCAAAGGATATTGGCTCACTTTTGCCTTTGACGAACAATTTGACGACAGGGAAATTATCTTTTGTAGCACCGTATTTCTTTGCAAGCTGCTCGTTGTCTTTTTCACCATAATCTTTCACACCAACTTCAGCGATCAAAAGATCATCCACGTCTTTAGCATCTTTTGCGAGAGCCACGAAGGCCTCATGTTTGTCACCGTAGGGAAACGCGACATCAAACTTAATCAGAGAGACTTCGAATTTATTAGTTATTTTATCAAAAGATAATTCGTCTAATTCAATGGAACCGGTTGGTGTAGACGCCTGGTATGCGAATGGAAATAATAAAGCAATACAAAAAATGACTAAATATAGTTTCATTTTAAATAATTGAAGTCACAACAGACTGAAAACTTCTATGTAGCAATACTGTGTAATTTACAGTTAAAACGAATTAAATAAGCACTGTTATCGTGAACGGCTCGATTTTATTAGCAAGCACATTCCCGCAAGTATGTTTTCTTTTACAATTATCAATATTTACAAGGTACATACACTCCGTTCTACGCCATATATCTACAAATTGTAAAAAAGAGTTACGGTTAAAGAATTTTGTGTTCATATATCTAGTGTTTGTAAACTTTTTGCTTATATCTAATTAAGCTTGTGTTTTTTTTTTTAATTTATTTTTTAAAACTTCATGCACATATTGTACAAAGGCGGACTTAATGTCTAAGTAATTATCTGCCAGTCAAACCTGGGGTGTTGCAGAAAAAAAAAAGTAGAAGGTGCAAAGTCATGATAAAAGGATAAGAGAAAGAATGAGAGTAAAATATTTTTAAAAGAGTAAATTCAAACGAGAAAACTTCTAAAAGTCTTAATCTTATATAAAATAATTAACATGAAATGGAACGCCTCTCACCCCTCTTTTAATTTGACAGCTGACCGTGGGCACCTGTGATTGGCCCAAATTGCACCGGTTGGCGCTATGTTTACTTTAAATCGTAGTTTGTTCTATATTACACAATAGATAACTAATGTTAGGGTCAGCTCACACCGAAACGTGGCTCGACGTAATGCGATGCGCAAGTTTTAGTGCAAGATATCTTAGTGCTTGTGGTACGATGATAATAATACTATGACTCCAAATTTCAGGATGTAGAATGTCGAATGAATGTCCATTATTACGGCTTTACTGCCTTTATATATAATCACAAAAATTTTCAGCGATTTTCATAGCCAATTAGATGTTTAAAGTTACATAATGAACCAATAAGCTTACGCTAATTATTTTGACTCTATGTAATGGGATTTGTTCACGGTTATCTAATTATTTAGTAGTTATGATTGGCTATGGGTATCTAACCAAATAAAATTTATGATGTGATCTCAACTGTGTTTATTGCAACAGATATTTGTAACATCTGAGCGTGACTGTTGTTGGATACTGATATAAACGTCTAACCTACTTAATTAACACATTACTTACATTATCTACATAAATACATGTTTAGTCACGTCTTATACACATATGCAAAACAATATTATATGCATACATACATTTATTCTTTGTCCTTACATTGACCTATTGATTATTCTATCTAAATCTTATTAGAAGACAGTGTGCTGGCACACTGTCTTCTAATAATATAGTTCGCTTGAATCTCCCGCAAGTTGTTGCTGCAAACAAAACGCGCACTTTCCTTCGCCCAATAAGAAAGCATTTCATTTGGCGCGCTTGTTCGACATCTGCAGCTTGCAGCTAAGAGCAATAATTATTGCTCCTAAATCTGCAGGATGTCACTTCAACGAATTCCGCGCCCAATCAGAGAGCAGAAATAGATCGTTACAGTTCTTAACCGTTAGTTTGAAACAAAGGCTTTCTCCAGGGCTATTGTGTCACAGTCTCTTTGTTATTTGTAAACTTCTGGTTGGTTGGTGAATGGTAGCTACAATAGCATTACAATATTTGCTACGGAAAAACTTACTTATTTACTACACAGTGTAGTGGTGGCTTCGCGCCGTTTGCTAGTAGCTGCCTTTTAGTGTAGTAAATAAGTTCTATTTTGCTATCTTAAAAGGTGCACGCAACGCTTAACACATTAACTGCCAACTCCGCAATACTCCGCATATGTGCGGGGTGCGAGTCGTGCGCCGGGGGCCAGCCGCGCGTATCTGCGGACCATATCCCAGATCAATTTCTATCGGTCCATGTGCGGCCGGCACCGAGGGAATGGTACTGGAATTTCATCTGGCACTCAACCTGGCAACCTCTTTAGGTGAGCATCGTGTGTGTCGTCATTGAAGTCCGCCAATTAACAAACATAGATACCTATTGCACGACTAGTTTCTTACTGTTACTTTAGTTATTTCCACGCTATCATATCTTACGATTATTTATTTTGGGGCCGTGCTGCAGATATGGAATCTCTAGTCATTCTGCAGAAAGGAGCTATCAGAGCCATTTATAGTAGTCCTATCGTCGTCCAGCAGTGGACGGTAATAGGCTGATAAGTAATTGATTGAGTCGCGAATCCCGTAGGGATATTTTTAAGGAAATTAACATCCTGACGGTGTCTTGTCAATGTATTTATGAAAACATTCTGTACGTCGGAAAAAGTTGCAGCTATTAACCGAAACGGTGTGAAAGACCTAATTATATTATTGAAGATGGAAATAATTTAATTTAACCAAAATTTAGATTAACAAAAGTGCAATAACTTTGTGGGGTACTTTGCTTGTTAAATTCTATAATAAAATACCTCCTAATATTCTTCAACTAAATAAGAGGAAATTTTAAACTTTTGTGAAACGCACGCTATAAAAACGAGTATATTTTAAACTAGATGATTATATAACCGATGAAAATGCTTGGTCGGGCTACACAGCCACACAGTACTAACTTTTAAATACTTTTAATCTTTGTTGTGTACTTTTAATCCAATGGTACGGATATTGTCTGACGTTTCGACCAGGTTGCACTGGACGTGGCCACAGTCAGCCTGTGACGTTTGACTATTACCTGTTTGTGTTAAATCCCATAACATAATTATGTAGCGACACTGTAAATGAGTAGGAACTCGGTGGAATTAAGATTCTGCTGCTCTTAAATTCTCACTTGTGAAAAAGTTTTATGTGACATGTATCTATTTATTGATAATATAGATCGCGTGGTGGTCGAATTTCGACTATGGTTTATTTCATTGGCCAATATTACTTGACCTGTCATTGTAGAGACTTTTGTACCATAGCAGGTCAAAATATATACTGGACACTCATAACTGTATGTACCCGTTTTTGCATTTTTTTTAACTTTGTAGCAAATATTGTTCAAAAATTTTAGCATTCGTCACTTCTCTGTAGGTATAAACTATAAGTGTGCGAAATTTCATACCCCTCCGTCCGCCCAATTTGCGTAAAAAGGGATCCAAAGTTTTCGCTTGACGGATTAATATATAGATTTTTCATTATTATTATATGTCTTGAAATTATAGTTATGATATGAATTTTTATGTTTCATTTAGAAAATTTTGAATAGTAGGTATGTGTGAGAACTGTGTAGTCACTTATTACGTTATTTTTCTATGTTTCCTGGCAGTTCTAAATATTTCATGCTCGCCTAGAAGTCCTGTCGATGGTGGTATGGGAACCGAACGACCCACGTTCGGTTCCCTTCCACGTGGTTGAGCTGGACGATGGCTGACGTGCGTCATGCTCGTGAAGGGGTGCCGTTGCGCGTTGGTTCGAGCTGGTTGCCTATTTAAATTTTAGAGAACAATACGTTCCATTGTCCTCGCATTTCACTTGCCATTATAAGCAATGTAACTAGAAAAAGAGTGAGAGAAGACAAGTTGAAAAAGAGTGTCTTTAAGGTTTTTTGCCTGTTCTGACTTATCTGATTATTCCTACTCCTGACAATTTAAATATACTTGTAACTTGTTTACAAAAAAGAAGAAAATTTCAGCTCGCACAATAAACCAGCGAAGCAACGGGTTGACCATATTTATTTTAGGGCTAACGACCTTTGAAGTAAACCAGTTCTAGGGAGGAAACCGCTAATTGGTAAACGTCAGCCCAGCAGAAGACTTCAATAGGCTGATTGATTTTTACTATTTATTGTACAGTTATTACTGTACAGACGCCATAACTACATACATGAGATGATTTTAACTTTCATAAACGTATTTTATTGAACATGTTTATGAGGTATATAAAAAATAATCATAAATAAAGTTTCACAATTGAAGTTATTACATGTTGTTGATTGTTTCTGGTCAGATTGGTCACGAGTTAAATTTGAATTATCAAACAATATGGATTTAAATTATGGCATTTGCATTTGCATATTTGTTTTAAGTGATCAGTCGTGCGGGATTAATTATGTTTTTTCAGAAATGGGAGACAGATATGGATCACAACGCTGTGAGTTATTAGACAATTGCAGTTATTACACACCTATAATACTTCGGCAGAATTACGAATTTAATTTAAGAGGTCTAGAATATTAAAAAGAAAGTTATTAAGCGTAATTACAAACCAATTTTGTTCTGTACAGTATTTTTGTAGCCTATTTTTTATCCAGAAAGTATAGATTTATCTCAAGGCTTTTATGTGTTTTTAGTATTATGTGTTTGGCAGTTCTAACAAGGCCCGTACTTGCAGCTGGAGATCCACAGGCAGGACAGACAGGTGGTTCTCAATCATCATCAGGGGAGCTTTCTAGAAACAGTGGAGGTTCGGGTAAGTTCGGAGCACTTGTGCGCTATTTTTAATATGGTACGAATACACTACGTTACTTCTTTTGCGGTCGGGGGGAGGGGGGGGGGGGGCGGGGTTTAGCACATTAGCAGTTAGTACATTACAAGTTTAAGTAATACTAGCCAGGTCAGTCTTAGGATGGGTGACTCATTGAGACCCCTCGGCGCCTAGGAGAGCTCGTTAAGCCGTAGTATCGTTTGCTATACGAACATCTGTGGCATTCGTTACGGGTAGTTGGAGCCCTAAAAAGTCCGACAACCTGATCTAAGAACAGAACATCGAAATTGCCCAGTACTTGGGTTGTGCAGGTCTGATGGCACTCGCTTCACATAAAATATCGAAGTACGGCCATTTCGTAGTTAGACTGAAAGGCGACGCCAACTTAGCTGGGAAAAGGCTCGGAGGAGGAGGACCTCCTCCGAGCCTTTTTCTCCTCCTGGATACGGTCGGGTAACCGTTGTCGTAGTCGTCTGTGGGTAGGTAGAGAAAATGAAGTCTGATCTACTCGGACGGCTTCAATGCGTGCAAGTTTTGCTGTTTTATAAAACATTTTATACATGTTTTAAATCAATTAAGCAAGTATTTAACTTCTGGCTGTAGCTATGTTCAATTAGCACCAGTTGCTGATCATTTAATGAACGCTTACTTTATGCACTTTTGTAAACTCGAAAACTTATTTGTGGAGTTCCTATTTGCCCTCTAGTCTCTATAAAGATGGTAAATAATCGAGGATGAACGTCAGTTAATCTAATACCGTAAGATTAGGTAAGACTCCTCTACATAAGTGTGGCGTACGCATAAAGTGTACTTCGAACAAGCCCTAAAAAATAAATCAAAACAACACACGTCCGCTCTCGACGCAAAACAATAGCGGAATGTGCACGATACGCTGCGCACTTTAGTTTTATACCGTACTTATTATATAGTCACGCACACAGCCAGCGATAACTGTCACCAGCAACCACGCAATATGATTGGTTGCCTACTGAATGACATTATAACCTTTCCCTGGAGTTTCACTTCACGCTAGCTATGGTATAAAAGCTTATAGCTTGGCAGGTCTAGTTCCTTTTCCTGTTCCTATTAATACCTACCTAGCTATGGTACGCAGGCTTATATCAGCTGGGCCGACTGAGGTAGATAACCTAACCCCATCAGCCAGCGGGCACAGATATAGGGCAAGTACGTAGACAAGTAACTCATCGGGTCAGCTACCCCTAACAGCTTCTGATATCATAAATGGAAAGTAACTGTGTTTATCTATCAGTTTTCACGCCTAAACCGTTGAACTAATTTTGATGAAGTCTGGTATAGAGCCGAAAGGAGAAAGACTACTTTTTATCTCGAAATAAAATTTGTATTTGAGAGACTATACGTAGACGGCGTGACTGTCTCCAGAGTGTCTTCAGTAAAATTATGAATTTGGAAGTTCTAACAACGCCCGTACTTGCAGCTGGAGAAACACTAGCAAGACAGGCAGGAGGTTCTCAATTATCATCAGGGGAGCTCTCTAGATACAGTGGAGGTTCGGGTAAGTTCAACAGATGTCTGAACTTTTATGTAGCACGGAGAACTTGTACACTATTTGTGATATGGTACTACTACATTATATTAATCTCGTTACAGTTGGGTTACCGTTGTTGTAGTCGTCTGTAGATAGGTAGAGAAAATGATCTACTCGGACGGCTTCAATGCGTGCAAAGTTTTGATGTTTTATAAAAGACTAGCAACCTGCTCCGGCTTCGCACGGGTAGTAGAGACATCTTCAACAATCATCATCATATTTCAACCAATTTACACAAAACGTTAACAAATTATACACCTAAACATTCCTCATATTCATTGGTGAAACAGCTCTAGCTCTAGCCTTTATAAGGATGTTCAATAATCGAGGATAAACGTCATTTAATCTAATACCGTAATATTAGGTAAGACTCTAGGTAAAAAGTCTGGCTTTCGACCTGGTCATAGTACAGTAACAGCCTTAATTAATATTACAGTCGATATTAGATTTGAAACGGAAAGTGGCAATGCGATACTCCCACTTTTGGAGTTTTCTAATGCGTTCAACACAGTGGATTACGATGTGCTACTTAGTATACTTAGCTCACTTAACATATCGCCAACGGTAATTGATTGGATTCGTAAATACCTGTGTGGCCGTCAACAACGTATTTGCATCTACGATTCTCTACCCGTTTGGTGTAAAACTATTAATTGGCGTGCCCCAGGGTGGCGTTCTTTCTCCTTTACTCTTCACAATCTTTATCAACTCTATCTCAAATCAGCTTCTTTCTTCCTACCACCTCGCCCTTTGTTCATATTCCCCTAATATATTCCTAGTAAAAAGATTTTTGTTGGTACACAATAAAGTTTATTTCTTTTCTATACTATTCTATGCTGATGATCTACAGATATATACTCATGCACCATTGGAGAAATTATTTGAAGCCGTTCATATCGTAAAAAAGGATTTTAACGTGGGAGAGCCATGCCTCGGCACGTATGGGCCGGCTCGACCGGAGTGATACCACGGCCTCACAGAAAACCGGCAGTGAAGGAATGATTGGTGAAACAACTTTTATCTCGATATAAAATTTGTAGGTCGTGGCGGATGAAGTTTTATATTTAAGAGATTCTACGCAGACGCCGTGACAGTCTCCAGCTAGTATAGTATAATTATGTATTTGGGAGTTCTAACAAGGCCCGTACGTGCAGGTGGAGAAACACAAGCAGGGCAGATAGGAGGTTCTCAATTGTCATCAGGGGAGCATTCTACAAACAGTGGAAGTTCGGGTAAGTTCAACAGATGTCTGGACTTTTAAGTAGCACCACGGTAATATTATATGTCCAGTATTCTATCTTCATACAAACGGTCGGAAAGCGAGTCATGCCTACGCGTCTCAAGTTCGGTATACACTCCGTACACAATCAGTCGCGAATGTGCCGCACTGTCGAATGAGCGGTGTGATGCTTTTGTAAGCAGTAAACTTGCGATTTGTGTATTTGATTGAAATAAGTACAAGCACTTACTTAATATGGCAATGGATTTTAAGAAAGTACCTACTATTAAATTTAACAATGAAGCTTTTCGTACGTCTCAATCGAGGCGCATATACTTTTCAGTCTTATCTACCGCGCGGCTGTAGGTAATTGTTTCAAGGATAGCGCCGAGTCACAATACTGGATAGATAATCTTAACGTGGTAGCACGGAGAACTTGTACGCTATTTTTTGTTATTATGGTACTACTACATTACATTATTCTCGTCACTAATTTCCCTAGTTTTTTGATGGCACTGTGTTAACTTTCAGTAAAGTAGTTAAAAACTTGGTATCTTTATCGACAATGACTTATTCTGGGGTCCACAGATACAGTTTGCATCTGCGGCTTCCTTAAAACGTTTATGGAACTTTCTTCCTAACGCCACCATAATGTGACTTGATAACTCTCTTATGCTTCCAATCTTCAACTACGTAGATGCCTGTTATCTCTATCATCAGATTTATACTTTGGTTGCGTAAATACGATTTTCGGAAACAACTCAAGTGGTTACCTACGCCTCCGCCGGAATACTCACATTCTTTCCCTTTTGTTCAATGTACCTTTTAACCCTTCGCTACCTTCCTATCTCAAAGAACGATTCGAGTTTCTTCATTGTACACATTGGCGATCTCTAAGGTCATCAGAAAACCTGCAACTGAAAATGCCTACACATTCTACTGCATTCTTTGATAATCCCCTTACGGTAACTGCAATCCGTTTGTGGAATGCACTACCTGTGGAAATCAGACCAGCTCAAAGCCCAAGTACATATAAAGTACTAGTGAAAGAGCATTATCTAATATTACAAGTGTTTGACAACTAATTTGTCTTACATGATATTGTCGAAAGTTTACGCGAATGTTACAATAAAACTATTTTTAACGGATACTATCGCGATTTATTTAGTGTTATTTTACTATTTACACTGATCCCGACGTTTCAGTTGCTTTTCAGCAGCCATGGTCACGGGTAGACAAGCAACTGAAACGTCGGGATTAGTGTAAATAGTAAAATAACACCAAATAAATCGCCATAGTATCCGTTAAAAATAGTTTTATTTTAATTTGTCTTAGTTTGTATATATTTTCTACATAGACCATGTAATGCATGTATGTACGAATTTATGTATGGATATATGTGATGAATGTGTGTATATGTGGATACGCCATGTATCACCTTTTTTTTGGTTTTACCCTCTCTTAACTCTCGTATAAGTTGTAGTGCTATTCGCTTTTCTACCATTTGTCTATTTGTTTCATTATTGAACATTTACAGTACGCCATCAGCTACCGATTATTTTTATCTGATGTTTCCATACAAGGTTGTCTGAAAGACCTTGTTTTTAGCGATAAGACTGCTCATTGTACTTACCGCCTGTCACAAACTGTTTCTACTCTTGTATATGTCCATTTACATTATTTATTTAGAGGGTTATGATTACCTAAATTGATACGCACGCTATCTTTTGACAATAAACTGAACTAATAGTCTATTTATAGAATGTCCACAATGTTTTAGAAGATTCGGGGGATTTCGAGTTTTCGGGAAATGTCATGAACTCTCTATGAAATAACGTTCCGATTATATAAGGCAGTGGCATGTCAGTATTAGAGTTCTAGTTTTGCGATCGCCGAGTTAACAAGTGCGAAGTACAAGTGATAACTTAAATGGTGACAATTAATAGTAATAATGTTATTTGCATATTATTAAAGTTAATTGTCTCTATTTTGGTAATAAATTGGTGTACCTTTCTAATCCTGGAATCCTCTTCCTAATTTGTAATTGACAGTAACTGGGTCTTTTTGTCTGTTACGTTTTTACGCCTAAACCGCTGAACTAATTTTGATGAATCCTGGTGGATGTATAGATATAGATGAATCTGGTAGAGAGGACCTTGCCGAAAGGACAAAGACTACTTTTTATATCAAAATAAAGGTGGTGGGGATGAAGTTTTGTATTTGAGAGTTTCTATGCAAACGCCGTGAAGGTCTCCAGCTAGTATAATATAATTATGTATTTGGGAGTTCTAACAAGGCCCGTACTTGCAGCTGGAGAATCACTAGCAGGACAGACAGGAGGTTCTCAATTATCATCAGGGGAGCTCTCTAGATACAGTGGAGGTTCGGGTAAGTTCAACAGATGTCTGGACTTTCAAGTAGCACGGAGCACTTGTGCGCTATTAATGTTACTACTACATTATATTACTCTCGTTACGGTCGGGTAACCGTTGTCGTAGTCGTCAGTGGGTAGGTAGAGAAAATGAAGACTGATCTACTACTATGGTGAAAATTAAGAATACATAAAATTGAAAAAATTATCCCCCACTTTATTTCACTTTTAGCGTCTGCCCTTTTGAGAAATTGGTCGAAAAGACTAGTCACGTCGGGCGGCTCAATGCAAACAAAAATTCGCTGTGCTCCTCCTGTGTACATTCTTAAATTTTACATATTTCATTTTCTATCTTGGTGCATTCTCTGTGTTGTTTTATAAACGTGACTGAACCATTATAAACATTTTAACATAACATGTATGTACAACATTTTGACCGCCAATATGAAATATTCTTCAACAATATACAATCAACATAAACAATAACATATACGTTTTGACTATTTGTGTGAAAATATTTCAGAAAATAAAAAGTAAAAATAGAAAACGTTAGCGTTTGCGTAATCTTAAAACATAATTTCACAATGTATTTGCATATACATACACACACACACACATCTGTATATTTAATTAGGTTAAAAATAAAAAGTAGGTAATAACATATTTAAATGTATACAAAGGGTACACTGGAAGTTCTGCGATCCTGGCCGCTCACAAGTGTTTGAATTTCGAATGTTTTATTTTTTTAAATATAAGAAACTCGGCTCCGTCTTACGAATTTTCGATCAGGGTCACGTGTCCTGACGCGAGTTTAAAATTTTTACCCATCCCAAAAGGTGCACAACGCCGCTAAAGAAGTTTTCACTTCAAAGATGAATTTCAAATTGCACCTTTTAGTATGTGGATCTTCACAAATTTTAGCAGGAATGTATTTGGTTAAGATTTTTGGGGGAATTGGTGACACAGGGACGCTAAGATTTAATAACAAGAAATATATATTTATCCTTAAAAAACGTAGAATCTTTACGATTGGCAACGTCTAACATTTCTAATTACGTCGAACATTTTTATGTGAGTTTTGATTTTGTGTTAAACATATTCTCCAAATTATTAATCGAAATGTTTTCATTTTAGATGCGGACAAAATAGTTCTCCTCAAAGGTATGATAGATAAGTGGTTTAAGGGCGCTTTCGTATTAAGTTGTTCATTTGTTTACGAAATTACTACTTTTCTATTAATTTGAATTCAATAGGAAAGGTAATAATTATAACAATAAATTGATAATAATTGAGAACCTCCTGTCTGTCCTGCTAGTGTTTCTCCAGCTGCAAGTACGGGTCTTGTTAGAACTCCCAAATACATAATTATATTATACTAGCTGGAGACCTTCACGGCGTTTGCATAGAAACTCTCAAATACAAAACTTCATCCCCACCACTTACAAATTAGACTACGTTTACCCCGTTTGCCTATGCATAAAAGAAATATAGCGCTGGTGTGTGCCCTGGATTCGTTATTGTCTGATTATTTAGACAATAGCGAAGATCTTAGAGAGGATCTTAACAGAGGACATAAGTAGTGCAGTCCGTTCATTATCTAATTGGAAATCAGCTGGACCAGACGGACTGCACAACTTTTGGCTGAAGTGGTTCCGAAGTTCTCATGCTCGTTTGGCATCTCAATTCCAAACAGCTTTAGACTCTGGGTTATTACCCCATTTTATGACCACTGGTATTACCCACTTACTCAAGTCCGGTAGCGCCATGGATCCCAAAAACTATAGAAGTATTACGTGCTTACCAACCGTGTATTAGCTTCTAACATCTATTCTGAGACTCAAAATTACTACACATTTAAATAAAAATTCGATCATTTCTATTTCTCAGAATGGATGTAGAAGCGGGACCCGTGGCACAGCCAACAGGTGCGTCGTAACCGTAAGAGTCTGTCGACATGTTGGATAGACTATAAGAAGGCCTATGACTCGGTTCCACATACGTGGCTTTTGAGAGTGCTAGAGTTGTATAAAATTGATACAACTCTTTGCACTTTCTTGAAGTCATATATGAGGCAATGGAGGACGGTACTTCGCTATCCAGGATGTCGGCAGATTGCGGAAAGCGATGTACCAATAAAGATTGAGCGGGGCATATTTCAAGGTGATAGTCTGAGTACCTTGTGGTTTTGCCTGGCTTTGAACCCTCTCAGTACTCTGTTAGAGGGTTCAGGGCTAGGCTATAGGTTGCAGAAAGATGATCTAGTTATATCTCACCTTCTATAAATGGATGATCTGAAACTACCAGCCCCCACTAATTTGCAATTGATAGCGTTACTGAATGTGACTGAAAACTTTAGTAACTCTATCAAGATGGAATTTGGTGTGGACAAGTGTGCAGTCATGCATGTAAAGAAAGGTGTGATAGTAGAATCTGAAGGAGTCGAACTTTCAAATTCAACAAAACTCAGATCTCTGTCTGCCACCGAAACCTACAAATATTTAGGTATATCACAATCATTGGGAATACTTGAATCGAATGTGAAAAAAGGGCTGCAGGAGCGTTTTTTTGGCCGCCTGAAAAAAGTACTAAAAAGTCTTTTATCAGGGGGTAACAAAATTCGTGCCTACAACGGTTGGGTCATACCGGTTTTGCTGTATTCCTTTGGTATACTTAGATGGACTCAGACTGAATTAGATGCCCTTGACAGGAGAGTCCGTACACTACTGACTGCATTTCGGATGCACCACACACGTTCATCAGTAATGAGGTTGTATATCCCGCGAAAGGTTGGGGGTCGTGGACTCTTAAACATTAAGGCTTTACACAATCGCGAGATATACAACCTTAGAGAATATTTTCTGCATACTGATGTGGGAGTGCATTGTAATGTAGTCGCAGTGGACAACGGACTCACTCCGCTCGCTTTGGCTAAAGAGAACTGGCGCAAGCCTGTAATACTTAGTACTAATGATCGCAGGGAGGTATGGAAGGGCAAAGCACTTCATGGTCGTTCTTATCGGGCCCTAAGTGGGCCTGATATAGACTAAAAAGCGTCCATATCTTGGCTACGGTTCAGTAATCTCTTCGGAGAAACCGAGAGTTTTGTCTTTGCAATTATGGATCAAGTTGTTATGACAAATAACTATCGGAAATATATCCTGAAAGATGGTACGGTGGACATCTGTCGGGCATGCCACCGTCCTGGTGAATCTATCAGGCATATTATTTCTGGTTGTTCTCGTCTTGCTAACGGTGAATATTTGCACAGACACAACCAAGTGGCCAGGATTGTGCATCAACAACTTGCCCTTAGATGCAACCTTGTGCATTCAGAGGTGCCATATTACAAGTATGTGCCCGACCCAGTTCTCGAAAATGGTCGTGCCACATTGTATTGGGATCGATCTATCATCACTGACAAGAACTATTGTTGCTAATAAACCTGACATAGTGGTGATAGATCGATCAGAGCGCCGCGCAATGATTGTTGATATCGCTGTTCCTCATGACGAGAATCTCGTGAAAGTTGAAAAAGAAAAACAAATCAAATATTTGGATTTGTCTCACGAGATTGTCGATATGTGGAATGCCGATTCGGCGATCATTGTTCCGATCGTCATATCTGCTCATGGATTGATAGCCAAAAGCCTCGGTCAACACCTTAAGAGGCTCGCGTTAGACGGCTGGATCAAGGGACTGATGCAGAAGGCAGTTCTCCTCGACACGGCTCGTATAGTGAGGAGGTTCCTGTCTTTGGAGCCCTAATCACCGGTGTCTTGGTCACTGTACCCGATGTCGGTGGTATACTATTTTTTATATTTTTAAATATATATTTTTATGTACATATTTAAAAATTTAATTTATATGATAGAAGATGAATAAAGAGAATAATAATATTTTTATTGTCTCAGAAATGATTTAAGTTTACACAAAATATCTTATGCACTAGTAGTATTAATAATAATTGTTGATAGTCGTTGTAGCTTCTGGTACTGAGCTAGGTTGATAGCCTGTGTTTCAATACACAGCGGCTTCCACCCTTAATACATAGTAAATAAATGTACAATATTTGTATGTTGTAATAATAATAATAACTTTACACATCTCACAGTCGGCCGTCTGATCCCAAACTAGGTAGAGCCTGTACTATGGTAACCAGACTGCTGATAAACACACTTATATATTTCTAAATACATACATATTATAGATAAATTACACCCAGACAGAGAACAAATGATCATGCTCATCACACAATTATTTGTCCTGGGTGGGAATCGAACCCACGACCTCTGGCTTAGCAGTCAGGGTTACTAACCACTAGACTAACAGGCCAGTCTGATAATAATTAGTCAAATCAGTATCTTTTTTACTAAACAGCAAAACGGTAGGAACAGTACACTTTCGAATGAAAGAAGGCATGATCACACCTTACTATTGCGAAATCATTAACTTTTTCATTCATTAAACTTTCCGGCAGAAAATTCCAATGAGTTTCCACTCAGACTGGTGGTCTGATGCCGCGTTCCAATAAACAAGAAACGATTTGTTTTGCTTACGGACGGTAAAATTTTCATTGAAAATTCAACGAAATTTTACCGTCCGTAAGCAAAACGAATCGTTTCTTGTTTATTGGAACGCGGCATGAATCGACTATTTCAAGAGTCAGCCGTTTCTTACACCCGTTATACAGGCTGTATTTGAAAAAGGAACTCTTACTTAAATCACTGAAAGGGTATGACTCTAGCATGCAGTATGCAGCAAATAATAAAATGACTTATCTGTAATGATGACTTGACAATTATAAAAGAAATGAAAAGCGTTATAAAGTAATAAAAATAGAAAACAACTGTCGCTGTATTTTCAGATGTTACATAATAATTTATTTTGCCATAGTGGCAGCACGTGGCAGGGTAGGGCATCTTTCCCTAGGCCTCAAGCGCAGGAGAACGGGCTTATACATTACTTGCGTGCCGACGCATCCCGATGTATCCCGATGCTTTTGGCCCACTGCAGCCAAAAGCTGGGTACGCCGCGCCGGTGCAAAGGATTTTCCCCAAAAGCAAGACTCGTTGTTATGTTATTCTTAGTTACAGATATAATTTTCTTTCGTCTTTATCACATTAAAATTAATTAGATAATTGTATGTCGAATCAGAAAATCAGCTTCCTTAAAAAATATGTTTTAAGAAATAAATAATTATTTTCAGGGCAACGGCCGACCCCAGAAACCAAGGGTATCATTTACCAGTGGCGTAATGGAATCGTTCCGTACTTTATCGACGAAGAAAGTTATGGTATTTCCCATTTATTAATCTGTGGTTACAACGTCACATAAATAGGCGTGGCTTGCGCTTTCACGCGCATACCGAATAATTATTACTGCTCCAATCTTTGGATTGTAGCGTGAAACTTTGAAACACAACAATTGAAATATTTATAAATAACTATAAATTTACAATTTAAAATACCCCCGACTCGAAAATCCATTCAACGATTAGAAAAGAGCTGATGATCTTCGAACTGCTGAACAGATTTTCTTGAATTATATCTAAGAACACTCCCAACTAATTCACCTTTCAAACAATAACAACAAAATCGGTTCATCCGTTCGGGAGCTACGATGCCACAGACAGATACACACACACACAGACACGTCAAACTTATAACTAATAAAATATAATATGTGTGTAATATGTTTATAGTTAATATAGGTAAATATAGTATTAAGTATATAGTATCTTAACATAACCTTATATTAGTACACCACAGACTACCCTCAATTATATTTAACAATATCCGTACAAAGGTTGTCTGGAAGAAATCGCCGTGTGTGATAAGACCGCCGATTGCTATACCTTAACATTTGTAACTTGTTTTGCACTATTTACTATTTAAAGGTGTACTATAAAGAGAAATAAATAAATAAATTAAGAAAAAAAATACCATTATACATAAACGTAGGCAGGGCACAGGTATTTTTGCCATTGGTGGAGGTAGTTTCACAGAATGCGTGATATTACGCCGTCTCGTTGTGCAAGGAAGTGACGTACCTACGTCAAAGCGGTGGGGAAAAGAAACAGAAAAAAATATGTTGAAGAGAGCTCCTCTAAGATTTCAGCGCTCCTCTAAGATTCTCCGAGATAAAGATCGAAGGTCGTTCGCTACCGAACGTTCCATGCGGTTTAGTTCCATGCGCTTGGCATCCCTGTACATTCGCCAATAGGTCTAGTATTAGTCAGTTCAAAGTCGATAATACTAGGGCGCTACTGAAGTTTTATCGTAATTTTTGATTTATATATATTTTTCGAAGTAGTCTCTACTGGCTGCAATACAGGTATTGGTACGTGTACACCAGATGACTACATTGGAACACAGCCGCATACCTCCTCAGAAGCTCCTCATCGTTTGAAAACTTGCGTTCCTTCAGTTGTTTTTTTACATATGAGCAAAGTGCAGTCGCATGACGCTAAAGTCGGACTATAAGGAGGGTGTCCCTGCAATTTGATTCCAGCTTGGTGCAAATAGCTCGTAATCTTGCCGGCTCGATGTGCAGGGGAGTTGTCTTGATGCAAAAACCAAGTATCGAGTCTTGAGTTTGGTTGTTCATTTTTAAGGTTCTAATACTTGAAGTAAACATTCCCCTGTATACCATGCAGCAGGAGCAGTCTTCCCTTTATCAAGCACAACCGTAGTCAATATTCATTTCTTAGTAAAAAATACACCAACCATTATTTTCACTACGGATCAAAATACAGACGTCTGTGGTGGTTCATCTTCAAACACCCACACTTTACTCTGGGGTTTAATAGGAACGTCGAAGTAATACAGCCAGGTTACATCACATGTAATAATCCAGTTCACGTACTTGATCGGCAGTCTTTAAATTTTTTAACACATCACGAGACCAAGTCACATGTTGCTCCATCAGCGCATCAGTAATCTAAGCTAAAGCCAAAAAAACCAGGTGGTGTCCTCCCATACTCCGCGCCTGGGTACGCCCATAGTCACGTCTTTGTAGAATTTATATCGTATCGTAATAGAGAGCACGTAATACAAAGAAATCACAGCTTAAATTCACTCCCTTAATTCATCGCTTCTGCGATCCGTCTAGTAAAATATTGAGTTGTTCATTAATTTAACAACGCAACAAATACTTACTAAATAAGAACTTGGGATCTAACTTCGCTGTGTTTTTTTTTTTTGTAAAGTCGCGTTTCTTTCGAGGCGACGTACATAGATTAATTTAAAAAGCAATACCTTATTATACTCACTTACCAAATTTGATTGAAATTGTTAGAGCCCTTTCTGAGATACACGAATTATATTACATACATATATAAAAAAAAAATGATTGTTGAAAGTTATTAGAGAGATAGATAGATATATATGACGATAAGCATACGTATACCAAGAGCGATATCTGTACACTCATTTTGTTTCCAGATGACATAATAGTTGATCGAATTGATGCTGCAACAAAAGTTATAGAAAGAGCTTCTTGCATACTCTTCACAAAAGTTGCTAAACAAGATCTACCCCAGTTTGGATATTCCTTTTTGCATTTTAGTAATCCTGATAAAGAAAGGGAATGTGTGCATACAGTAATGCGCGGAAGTCAGGGAGAGCCAGTAAGTCTTTTTAAATAAACTAACTATATTATTTTAGTCGTTGTAAATTTGCCCTAAAATTGACTTAGAACAAAAGGTTCTCTAAAACTTACAACCTTTTAAGATTTTTTTCCCATTATATGTATTACTGTATATTTATATAGAATAGTGGTAATAATAGTGTATTTATATAGAATCAACAGCCTAAAAAATAAGTTTCAAGCTTCTAGCTCTAAATTTGACGATACTTCCATACAACTTTTCATACCCACCTTTCAACCCCTTACACCCCTTTTTAAAAAGTAACCAATGTCGTTTCTCAGGCTCTAGACTATCTGTGTACCAAATTTCATTTAAATCGGTTTCGTAGTTTTGGCGTGAAAGGACGACAGACAGGGTTACTTTCGCATTTATAATATTAGTAATAAGTAAGGATTACTATTTATTATTATTTTTATAAGGAATTTTTGGATAACATAGCATTTCCACACGACACGAGCAGAGGGCCTCACATTTTCAAAACTGAAATTATGATGCGCTATAAAAGGATCTTTCTGATTTAAATTGTGGAATGACTTACTTAATGAATCACCATCTTTTTTACAAGAAGAAAAAGAAAAAAGAATTAAAATTATTTTGTGTGAAGTTTTGGTTCAATTTTCCCCGCGCTTGATATACTCGTACCTGGCCTTTGATATATACCTGTTGTCAAAGTCCTGTGGCCATGTGGCGTTGCAGTTTATAGATATACGGACACGCAGTTTAAAGAAAACTCAGCACGAAAAGAGATTATGCAACTAATTTGTTATTTACCTTATCCTGAATTGATATGAACTATGCAAATGCTTAATTTAAGATCTTTGCAGACGTTGGTCTTGGGTTACGATTGCATGCAGGAACGAGACATCATTCACGCGTTGATGCATTTACTTGGCTTTAGAGACGAGGTGACGCACCCTCAACGGGACTCCTATGTCAGAGTTTTATGGGAGAATATACAACCGAGTGAGAAATGTTAAGCTATTATTATATTCCCAGCTCAGTTTTTAATAAACACGAAATTTTTTGTACGATCAAATTCTTTTTAAATTTGATGAGCTATTTGCTATTTAAGCTTTGCATTTAGTGAAAAAGGTTAAAATAATAATTAGCATTACTTAAAAAACTGGTTTATAACAAGTTTTTTTGAGTCATGATTATTTTATTATGTCGAACGCGGTCCTACAGGAAGCCTAGATAGCTTACATTTTTAACCAATTTTTCATCTGTAGATGTTGACCAGGTTTTTTGCTTATGTAATGCTGTGCGCTTTAGAAACAATTGAGTTCTGAAACATATCCTTTTTATGTTTTTTCCGTCCAAAAATAGAAGTTGGACGGAAAGTACACAAAAAGGATATGAGAGGTCTATATTCAGCGATTTATGAGATTTAGAATGCTACAACATTCTTCTTCTTTCCATAATAATAATTTAATGTAAGCCGGTCTTGATTTTAGAATACCGTCATTTGTTTTCAATTACACTTACGCCGCTGCATCAAGAGATGGGCGAGTATGACACGATGAGCATCATGCACTTCCACGATCGGGCGTACAGCATTAATGGTGCTCCTACTATCGCCCCTTTGGTACGTACATCCAGTAATAAATAATAAATACCTCTTTAGACCTCTTCAGTATTATATAATTAGCCCACATACCTACTGGCAAATATTTGAGCAGCCTGTTTACATATTTTTAAATTTATGGAATATATTTTTTTTCAGCTTTCTGCACTTTTTATACACCTTGAGTATTCGAAATTTCAAATTCCTGTCTGTGATCTCACGTATAAGATATAGATTCCTCACAAAAACAGAATGTCTCCTTTGGTAAAATGACAACCGAGTAGTTTTGTAGCGATAACCGACCTCCACGCGGAGTAAATGATAATTTGTTTTACAACGTTGATGTGTTCGTCAGTTTCGACTTTTTATGAAACTGTTAAGCCCTATGTCTTAAGTAATAAAACTAGCGTAGGGCTGTTTTTCTACTGGGGAGAGGGTTGACAGCAAACAAGAGTTGGGTTTTTATCGTAGGCTGTAACTGTATACGCAAGTGTTTTAAGTTAGGACTTCAATGCAGAACTCAGGAGTGCGCTAGACTTCTAGCGCAGCGAGGTTCACGGTGAGGGGGTTTGGGGAGATGCTTCCGCCTGTCACCTCAGGCACAGTATATGTATATACAGTATATAATTACCTATAGCTGGACGGTACGTAAACACGCGATAGGGTTGCCCATAATTTCATCTACCTACTTGAGTTTCTTTCTAGTTTTGTGAATGAACTGAGTAGTAGGTAGGTACCTACCATTTCTTACTTTCATGATCATTTCATAATGATATTTCGTCTAATTCAATAATATATGTTAGTAGCTAAATACATAAGTAAATAGATGGCTTAGCCTAGGAAACTATCTCCTAGTTTTTTTAACGCCACCGTGGGTAAGTCACTCGTGTGTCACTTTTGTCACCCTATTTACTTATTAATTTATTAATCCAGGTATTTTAATCCGTGGAAAAAGCGAAATACCTACCTATTAAAAAAGAAACAAATTACGTACTAGTAGGTACATAAAAATTATTTTATAGTCTTACCTTTCGGAGTTTCCAGATAATTTAAAAAATGTTATCTGTGGGTGCGTTTTTGAAGGATTCAAGCTACCAAAAACAGCACAATATAGTCTATAATTTCTATTTGCCATATTAGGTACTTAAGTATTTGTATTTATTTCAATGAAATACACAAATTGCACGCTTACTGCCTAAAAAAACGATCACTACATTCGTTCGCCACTGCGGAGC
Organism: Euplagia quadripunctaria; assembly: GCA_963859945.1. Lineage (NCBI taxonomy): Eukaryota > Metazoa > Arthropoda > Insecta > Lepidoptera > Erebidae > Euplagia > Euplagia quadripunctaria. The sequence continues at coordinate 14,600,755 of OY982579.1, read as the reverse complement.
AGTCGCGACTGTTTGTGTACCGAGTGTATACCGAGCGCAAGGCGTGTAGGTATGTCTCGCGATCCGACCGTTTGTATGAAGATACCATACTGTATATACATTATACTGTGCCTCAGGCCTCGAGGCCGTCCCGACTGTATTCAACTCACGTACGCGCGGACTATAAGAATTACGTTACTTTGAGGTCTCTCTGATGTAAAATACCTTTTATTTTTTACAGATACCAGGCCAATTGATACATCCATCGGACCAATTATCTCTCTTGGACAAAATGAAGCTTCGCTTAGCATTTAGACACGAATGTAATAGGCGTAAAGTTGCCAACTTATTGCAGACTTGTAAGAATTCAATACAAGGCACTATTGATAACAAAATAGATGCGACAGGAAACGACGCAAATCAAGAGTGTAATAATGATACTAATAATATATTTAATTCTGGAAGTGAGAGTGGCAGTGACGAAAATGGGACGGAATATATAACCGAGAAAGGCATAGCTGCTTATGTTAGTACTAGTGATAAAGATGAAGCAGCAAAAGACAATAAAGGAGAAGATAACCCTTTACATGGGAACGATAAAGGTAGTGCTTCCAGCGGGAGCGATAAGGACAAGGGTGGTGCTTTGAGTGGAAGCAATAAAGATAAAGGTGGCGCTTCGAGCGGGAGTGATAAAGGCAAAGGTGGCACTTTCAGCGGTAGCGATAAAGGTGAATCTGCTACTCACAAAGTTCTTGGTCTCAAGGGACTCGTAAAGCACAGGATAGGAACTACAAAGAAACGTATGTATTAGCTTAAGATATGTATTTAGTAGATTATAATTAAAGCAACATCAGCACTAATAAATATCTGTTTGTTTTACGTACATAAATACCCTTAAAGAAAAGTCTCTTCTCGCATTTCTGGCAGCTGTTGCAGAGTACTGAGTGTGAGTGCATTATTTATGCAAATGGTGAAGTTTTCAAGAGGTTTACACAAAAACATCCTATAGTGTATCCAAAATCTATTTATTTTAACAAGAAACTATTCTATGAAAAGCTGTGTAATTTATTATGCTCAAATGTAGACCGTCTGTTTACTAATAAAATAATAAAAGACGTGATAGCAACGGTTCTTATTTTTTTACTGAAATCTTTTGAACAATTCATTTTAATCGCAGAAATCTAGACTATAAGGGATGTTGCTGCCATGATGGATGCAATGTTATAACTTGCTAGCGTCTTGCAGTTTTTGCATGTTTACATATACTGGCGCGACTGCTAATATGAAACGGATCCCTACAGAAACAATAGTAGCCAACTATCAGTATAGTGATGATATGCCGCAAGAGTTGTTGCTTTTTACAAACTTATGGACGTTGCGGCAACTTTGCCATCATTGGCGCGCAGTTCTATTGAAACCCTTAAGTTACAACGCTGCGTCTCGACATTATGCCGCAGCGGCTCTTTTCCGTGCGGTGAACTTGTAGTGCCTGGCCTGGCATCTATACAATTCTTGGAATGTCGCCAGAATATGAACGTAGTCTAGCGGCATTCCAGCAGCAGCAATGGTGGCACTTTAGCGACCAGTTATATATATATATATACATATCTGCATAAATATGCAATTTCTTTTTTACAATATTTTTTTAAATTTCGTAGCACATTTACAATACGGAGTTTATGTAAGTTTAACGAGTAACTCGAAAGCAAAACGTATTCAAATGAAAACGTCGTGACGTGACGTTGAGCCATTTTTAGGTTAACAATAAAACATTGAACTTTTTAGTTTACGGTATTCAGTACATTTATTTAGGTAAAGTTGGCAGTTTCACGCCAGCAGCTTCAGCCTCTTGTCTTCTGAGCCCGCATTGCTTTTGGTACAGAAGATTCAGCTTCTGAACATCAACTGAGCTTAAACCTTGCCAGTTGCCCATGGCCCACCCATCGTTCTGTAAAATCATAGCGATATTTTAGCTAGGACTTGGCGATGTCCGGAGTTTCACCGGGGCTCTCTCTGCACCGCTTCTAGGGGTCGTAGGATAAAGTTAAATAGCATATAACCTTTAAGAAGAGTCCTGGCGTCTACCAAAATAAACACACTCCTCAGATTTAGTTCCTCATCGCACATTATACTTCAGACGTTCGGCAGAAGAGAAAAAAAGACAACTCCCGCATTAGGTATAACTCCTGTGTCGCAAGGAACTTTACAAGCATACCAGCAACGGACATAAAGAATACCCAGACTCGGGTGGGAATCAAACCCATGACCTATGGCGTAGCAGTCAGGCTCATTAACCACTAGACCAACAATTACTGTGACTGCTAAAAAGTGAAACATTGCTATACAAAATATCAATGCCACGACGGAGACGTATCTCATAAGATATCCATTTATGAGGTGCCATTACACCTCATCGAACCATCCATTGAACGGCCATTTAGGGTGCAACGTTTGCCAAAGAATTAAACATTTACAGTAATATACACATATACGTATCGTATCGTACGTTCGACCAACATTTGCCTTTTTGGGCAGTCTTGTAACAAAAGGTTTCAGATTAATTGGTGGTAAAATGTATGTCCTTGCAAGGAAAAAAATAAAAGACATTACCCAGATAGGGTACATGATATTAGTTCGTCCATCCTTGATCTGTAGCCAGGGGTAGTGCATTACGCTTTGGTAATCGTAGTCAAAGCCCGCAGATGCAGGAGGTGGTAATTTTTCCCGCATTTCCTCTTTTACATCTGAAATGATTAATAACAATAAACATTAAATTCAGATATCCTATCTCTATAAGTCGGAGACGCGTTATTTGATTGGACTTTTAGTGAAATAGGTACCTCGTCCCTCCGTTGAGAACACTTTTCTATTCTTTTGGAAGCTTATTCCAAGTAAGCCTCTTATAAGTCTCAAAGTTGTCTTATATTATGATGCTTCAGCATTAGTCATTCGTTTTTAACAAGTGAAAACAACAAAAATATCCATGACAGGTAAGGTCCACTCCGCAGAGTAGGTATAAAGCTACAAGTACTACGTCGACTAAACGTGCCAAAATTCAGTGGGCTGCCGCGCGCCGGCCGTGCTTGTAGGTAATTTGCACTGTGCGACCTAAATTGCGACTTTATTGTGTCGATGCAAGAGCCGCAATTCTTTTAAATGATTTGGTGTAGTGGGACTTCTGTGTCTGTACTATTATGTATTCTGTATCCATGATAATATTTAACTTCTGTACGTATCTGTATCAGGGAACTCTCACAATGTAAAAAATATTATAATAGTGTGCATAATGTCTAGATGTAATTTTTAGGGAAATTTTAATGATTTTAAATTAAATATTTTTCTCTGTCAAATGAATATTTCTAAGTAATAGCTACTATATACAAATTCACGGTTCTCTCCTATTCGGTCGTCGATACCATAGATTGTTTTATAGACAAATAAATGAATAAACCCTACCTTGTCTAGGGTTTACTCCAAATCTGAATGGATTAAATTACAGCAAAAATTAAAATTTAGGTAGAAATAGATTTTTAAATTTTACCATCAGTGAGTTGGTCCCAAACTATATGAAGGTAGGAATCTCTGTCGTAGCTATTGTGCTGATGGTCCAGCCCCAGTATGTGGACGAACAGGTGCAGCAGAATGTTGACCGAGTTGAAGCAATCGGCGTTTATCTCAATGGTCTACTGGCAGAATGCTTATTACATATTAATTTACGAGAATAAAATGTTAGTATATGTAGTTCATCAATTTGAATTGGTTTTGGCACAACGTGGTATAAAAAAGAGTTTTGATAGTAAATAATATTTTTTTACATATGGAACTGGAGAGCCACAACTTTACATCGAAAGAGCCGCATGTGGCTCGCGAGCCACAGGTTGCCGACCCCGGGTCTAGGCTTAGCTAGTAGTTGAAAATAATGTTAAAACTATATCAACTAACATTTTTGTTTACACATTATGGATATCAACAGAAAGTATATATTATATCAAATCGAAAAACCAGCTCAAAAATATAAAAAAAAAAACATTACCTATCCTTGTGTCCATAGTATATATAGCCTTTTGCCTGTTGCCATATTCGTTTATAATTTTATTTTTTGTAATTTTATAATTTGTTCTTACATTGCTCATACAAATATTGTTCATTGATGTAGGTATGTATGTGTGTATTTCAGTGGTTTGCAAACCACGGTTATATACATATGTATGCTTGAATCAATGAATAAGTATAGTAAGTGTAGTGCATAAATATATGATATAATATTACCTATATATTATTATATAAGTATGCAAAATATTGTGGTTTATACAGAATCTCTTATGTTAGCACACAATAACGAAATTTGTATTCATTGTTAAACGAGAACTAAATTGCCGACAAACTGCTATGCAGTTCGGAAAATTTATTTGAAATAAAAACTTATGCAAATTTTGACAAAATAAATAAAAAAAAAAGAAATATTCCGTTCTGTTAATAATTCTTTCAAAAAAAAAACCGACTTCAACAAAAAAATACTATTCCATAAAAGACTTATATATGGTTTTCTCATAGATGCCATTGTCAGAACTGGACCAAATTGAAAAGGGACCACACGGGAAGCACCAGCTTTCAAATAAAAAACGAATCATCAAAATCGGTTCACCCAGTCGAAAGTTCTGAGGTAACATACATAAAAAAAAAATAGTCGAATTGAGAACCTCCTCCTTTTTTAAAGTCGGTTAAAAACTATTCTATTCTTGTGATAAAATAAGAAGTTGTAATAGTTCGTATAAAATTTAGTAAAATTGTTCTCCGACTATGGAAGGCGCTGACACCTGCGATACAGTGAATTTTCTTTAGTACAGGTGCCAACGTTGCAAACATATGAAGTACTTCTTCGAACTATTGAATCCAGTATTATTGTGAAACTAAATTAATTTTATTATTATTGATCGATATCACTACACTACGTGTGATCATAATAATTGAACGAATATTAATTAAGTTAGCTTTAAGGCTTTACTTTATTCGCGTAAGGCCAACAGCCACAAACGCTTTTCAAAAGATCTAAGTTGTTAAGTGAGTAAGGTATAGAACGAGTCTAATAGGTACTTAAGATAGTATCATTTCGAATACCTACTACACATTAAAATTGGAGTTAGTTAGAGGTTAGATTTTAGGCAATTTAAAGTTTACTTAAAAGTTCTAAGAAATTATTTAAAAGTGTTGGTACTTAACCGCCTGGAAGAGAAATTTATGATGATTAGGTATATTATTCACAAGCCATGCCTCATGTTAAGGGGGTAGTTGATGACGGTGTCTACTTAAAAGAAGAAACAATTTTTTTTTTAAATTGTTTTTTGCAATTTTTTTTTGAAAGTTGACCGTAATTTCTGCTTGTATTGCCGACTCTAAGAGAAAAGAGCTACTACCTAAAGACTAAGAAAATCCATTAAATCTAACTTCGAAAACTTTTTCAGTTACTTTTTATGAATTTTCTCAATAACAAAATATAAAAAATTTATACCATTTAAAATCTTTAACTTTACACATTCAACCTGATTTTATGAGAAACGGAGGTATTATTACCTGGCAATTCAAACGGTCATAACTTTTAAACGGATTATTTTTTTTATAAAATCTTTATTTTTTATTTTTTATAAAAGAATACTAGCAACGTGGGTCACACATTTGTAGCTGCATGCTAGAGTGAGTGATTTAAGTAAGTGTTACATTGCCAGATACAATGTATGTAACCCTCTATATATATATGACGTGGTTCAACTATACTTTAAACTATTGTACATATAATTAACTGTTAAAAAAAGTATCACTGACCTCAATGCGTCTAAACTGTATTCTTCATCCCTTAATTTTTTACCTTTAGAGGTGTAATATTTTCTACAAATTTAAATGGGACCAACATTCAGTACAAGTAATTCAATAAAAAAAACTATTATTTAAATCGGTTCAGAAATGGTGAAGATATCGTGTAACATATACACAAAAAAACAGTTGAATTTCAATTCAACTGTTTTTTGTGTGTTTTAAAACCTCCTACTTTTTGAAGTCCGTTAAAAATATGCCTATAAATTAAGGATAATAATAATAACTTGAGACACCTTGACACACGGCCGTCTGATAACAAACTAGGCAGAGCCTTTTTTTTTAATTCTTGTGGAACGGGTCGTCACCTCACCGGAGCTAACGGTGAAGTGGTATGTCGGAATCGAACCGACTAAAACCACACGGTGTTCCGTCACAAGTGGGTCTATTGCAAGGGACCCGGGATACCCTAAGAAGGAAGCCTCCGGGAACCGCTGCAAACCTTGGCCGCCTCTTGATCAACAGGCGGCCACACCGTGTTGTAAAACTAGGCAGAGCCTGTGCTATGGAAACCAGATTGCTGACAAACATACTTACCTATATATTTCTAAATTTAATATTTTTTTATTTTATATACACATATTTCAGATACACAGAACAAATGATGATGCTTATTACACAATTATTTGTCCTGGGTGGGAAACCCAGCTCAGCTGTCAGGATCACTAACTAAACCAACAGGCCAGTAAAAAGTATCTACTTCTATTGGCGGGGTTGGCAGCCACTGGTAATACCATTTGTTTTGCCAATGGGTAACTGCTTACTATCAGGAGAGCCGTGCTGGATGCAAACATATTTTTTTCTAAAGACTACTGAAATGGGTCACGTTTTATTGGTTGTTTTGTTAAGAGGCCGTATACGAAATTTGTCCAATTTCGCTGATTTACGTGATTTTACAGACGTGATTTTACAGTTAAAATATTACATTTATATAAGTTTTTATGAACAACATAAAAGATCATTTCACTTTACATCTAATGTATGAGCCACTTTTTTATTATTTAATTTTGATTAATCGACCTCAAACCGGTGACTGTTCTGTGAATTTTTGCTGTAAGAGGTTTATAGTATCATATATTTATGAACTGTTTCGAATTATAAACGGTGTGAAAAAATTACAATGTTTTGCTGTAAAAGTTGTCTAAAACAATGTATGTAAAACTTTATACCACTTTAATATAAAAAATTGAGTAAAAAACTGTTTAACTTAGTGAAATTTTACAGAAAATTCACAAAGTTTTGCTTTTCATTTGGGCTACGTTGAACTCTCGTTCATAAAATTAAAACAACAGAAATAAACTTCAGTTCAAAATCAATCCATTTCCTGAAAAAAAATGGCAAAAAATTAAAAAATATATTTTAATAAAAATGTTTTAAAACAACCTAAATCTCGCATTATAATTTATAATAAAAGTAAAAAAGTGGCTCATTCGTGAGATCCAAAATGAAATGATCTTTTATGTTGTTCATAAAAACTTATAGAAATATAATATTTTAACTGTAAAATCACGTCTGTAAAATCACGTTAATCAGCGAAATTGGCAAAATTTCGTATACGGCCTCTTAGCCGCGATTGTGTTAGCAGTTGGTTCAGGTTAGTAGTGTAAAGGGTGGAATTCGAACGCAACAACTCGATTTTAAGGCAGACCTCTTGACCATTAGGCTACCGCCATTCTCTTAAAAAATTCTAGTGACATGGATCTTATGTTCAAATAAAAATCTGACACCTGCAGCCGAAGCGGTAGGACGCTTCAAACCCCATCGTACAAGTGAGTAAAACCGTATATCCTTAATTAATATGTGTCTTATATTACTAGAAGTCTAGTTGTGTTAAAAATATACAGTGCAACCTGAATATAACAATCCTCAATATAACTTTTTCCTCGATTTAACAAATTCTGCTAAATCCCTTAGATCTGTCCGTAAGAGTTAATGCAAAATACACTACGAATATTTTTGTCAAAAAACTATTTACAACGTATTTTCAATCATTGCAGAATATAAATGGAAGGTAAAATTGACCTCTATTAAACGAATTTTGTCACCTTATAAACCTTTACATAACTTATTCTTCCAATTTATTACACAATGACAACAACAATGAATTCATGTGTCGGTCAGGTTCAGATACGTTAAATTTTTCGTAAGACAGTCATTGTTGTTTGATGGAATGTAAACACTACTCTTTGTCACTGTTGTTAGTAAATTTAAAGTTGCAATGGTTGAGAAACGAAAAAGGTGTGCCTTAACCGCAGTCGTAGAGAAACGAAAAATTAATTAAATAGGTATGTAAACGAGAAGTACCTACAGTGTTTTCATCAAAATGTGTTTTCATTTTTTTGTATTTACATTTTATATACAAATTTCAGGACTATCTACGAAACTTGACACCCATTTAGATGTCAATTCTTTTGTTAACGAAGTCAAAAACCACGTATAACTTTAAACACTTAAAATTGAACTTGGCTCCCATTTTCACATTTATGTTTTTGTTTGGATATCATTACTTTTTGTAAATAAATTGTTATTATTTATCATTTTATTTATTATTATTTATTAACACATTTCCTGCATTTACGTTGTAATGTTTTTTTTTGTGCTATTTTATACATTTTCATGAACATTAGAAATATTAGAGCGCATTGCCCATTCATTGACGAATCCTTCCTTACGTAACCTACATTTTAGGGAGTGATTCTGTACATTTTCAACGTATCTATTTAACGTTTATAGACTACAGGAATTGAACCTGGGCCCTTGCAAATCAAAGACTATTTTCAAATCTAAGATGCAAAGTGATATAAGAATGTATTTCTTTCTTTTATTTGTAATGATCGCTGAGCCACCGCTGCCAGTTTGTGTTGTCTAAGTTGCAGTGATGTACAAGATACCTTATATAAAGTATCTGGAATACAAAATGCAAGATACTTTTAAATTAAGTATTTCAGATATCAGATACAAATTACTTTCTGGGATGGTATCTGAAATACAAGATAAAAAATATGTATCTTTCAAATACTTTTTCAAGATAAAATACTTTTGTAAGAAAACAACAACAGTCCGTTGCCTTACCCATGAGCGAAGTTGATTGAAGGGAAGTGGCAGTAGTGTAGTTGGGCCTGCCACTGACGTTACAGAGCCCTTTCTTGCCACCTCATCGGCGGCGTCGTTCCCGAATGAATATGCCCTTTGATCCATTGCAGAATTACCCCGTTCGCAGAGGCTAATCGCTCTAGCGTCTGGTGGCATTCATAAATGAGACCGGAGTTCATGGTGTTGCCCTCCAGGGCCCTTAAAACGGCCATACTATCTGACAATATACGGATGTTGTACTCCTTTATGCCTTTTGACATGACCGCAGTCGCGGCGTAAGTTATTGCAACACACTCGCATTGAAATATGGAGTTGTGTTGACCAAGCGCCAGTGATATTTTTATATTTAGACCTTGTGAGAAAATTCCGGCTCCAGTCCCTGACCCCATCTTGGAACCGTCCGTATGGATTCGCACTTCATGTATGCCAGATTGATCTCGGTCCTTTTCAAATAGTTGTATTTGATACTTCCTCTTGAATATCTGTTGTTTCGGGATCCTGTCGCATGGGGCAGCGATTAGTGGATGATATTCCAGTAATTGATTCCATAATTTGATATGGGGACCCTCTCGATTATACCAGAGACCTAAGAGTTTAAGTCTGATGGCTGCCACAGCTGCCTCCTGTTGTATTTACAGGTCTAGTGGGGCTAGATCAAGAGTCACCTCAAGGGCGGTTGTGAGAGTTGTGCGCATGCGATTAGTGACGGCAGTACATGCTAGTCTCTGGAATTGCTGCAGTTTGTTTCTGACAGTGCTTAGCTCCGTTCTGTGCCACCAGGCAATAGCACCGTATGTGATAATTGGCCGTATAACCGTTTTGTACAGCCATAGTGTGATTTTCGGTGATAATCCCCAGCTTCTGCCGAGGAGTCGCTCAGGTCAGGGGGGGGACTTCATAGACATTTGATTTGTAGAAAGAAAGAGCCGTTACCTATCAATTTGGTCGCAGACTAAAGTTTCAACGGCGCGTTTAGTTTTATCTATGGCGACATTGACATTTAAAATTAATGTCACCATAGAATCTTGTGACATTTTGTCAATAAATGCATAGATAACTATAACTAAAAGTATTTTAGCAAACTTAGTATTTACAAAACACTAAGGTACCAAACAAAAGGTATTTAAATATAAGATACAAAATGAATTTCAGGAAAGTATTTTAGATACAAGATGAAAATACGTATTTTGTATCTTGTATCTGTATTTCATATACTTGTATCATAAATAAGTCACATCTCTGCTAAGTTGTATAAATAATCTGGTATAAAAAACGATAAAAACAAACTTTCATTATAGAAAATATTCTCTTGCGAAAGAAAAAGTTTTGCTATTATATTTTCGAAAGGCGCTAGGTATTAATAAAAATTGATTGCTTTGAAAATATTTGAAATCGTGAAACTTCACTGGTTTAACACACACAATTCCCTAGCTGGACGCCAAATTTCAACTTTCTAGGTCACTGGATATTGTATAATATTTCATCCGGATGGGTTAGGTTTTAGGATAAAAATGCTGATTTTTAGACGTTAATATCTTAATGATCTTTTGAGCTGTATTTATGAAATTTGGGGTTCTAATTAATCTAAGGGGTATTAATATATACACCAAATTTTATGTTAAATAGATTCTGAGTTATCAGCGCATCAAGAGTGGTCTTGTACAAAAATTATAAGTTGTTTTCTACTCACTATAGGATCACCAGGTACGCCAGGGTTTGTAGGACAGGCGCATCCTGGTTTTGGAGATCGAGTGAACGTAAGGATATTAGTGGCATGTCTACGAGACGGCGATATTGGTGGACCTGCCCGTTTATTTGCACGATCTTGATGAGCAGACTTAGCAGACTTCTTCAAGGACTTCTTTTTGAGCTTTAATTTTTTGCCTGTCAAACAATTTTTTTAGGTCAATAAAAAAAGTCGCTACCGGCTTTAACTATAAGAAAGAAACATCCAGGACACTTTTATGACCAAAAAATTATTGGCAAAAAACAATTAGTATGTAATATTAATTATGTATTTACGGGAATTAACGCAATCACGAAAACGTAGTGGCCGTGGTCACAGGCTGGCCCGTGACCACGGCCAATGCAACCTGGTCGAAACGTCAGGCAATTCAGAGGTATGTAATACCTTTTCGTGATCGCATTAATTCCCGTAAATACATAATTAGTATTATATCATGGAACGCGAAAGTTTAAAACTTAGGATAACAATTCACTGTCAACTACGATTAATGAGATCAGGAAAAAGTCATATTAGTGTGATTGTGTGAAGTGTAGTGAAGTGATTATGTACTCAAGAATTTGATTGTTTAAAAATGATTTTAAACAAACAAACGCTTCTCGGCGGGCCTGAAATCTTGACGGGCCTGTTGGCCTAGTGGTTAGTGACCCTGACTGCTATGCCATATGCTATATCCCACCCGAGTCTTTGTGTTCTTTGTGTCCGTTGTTTGTATGGTTGTAAAGTCCCTCGCGACACAGGAGTAATTCCTACTTATAAACATTCATATCAAGAATATGTATACTTAATATCCGCTGTTGCTCTTATTAAGGCATTTTAACGCTAAAAGAAATTTATTACACTTGACATGAATTTCTTTCTGCGTTAGTAAAAAAAAAAATTCTTGATAGTTGCAACAGTGGAGCGTAAAATAATCAAATAGGTAACTTTCCGTTGTTTGTTCGCGTGACGGGACGTAACTGTGTTCTTACATCACATAGCTTTCCACGTAACAATAAATATTTGCGATTTCAACTTCAGTATATTAGTGTGTCAATAACATTGGAGTAAAATACGTTTCGTTTTTACATTAAGAATAACTATGAATTTAAAATTTAAAACACCTCCGACTCACTCGAAAATCCCTTCAACGATTACAAAATGCCTTAAATCATTTTGGAAAAGAGCTGATACTCTTACACTGCTGGACCGATATTAACCAAATATAGCTAAAAACCACCGCAAGGTGTCTGTCTGTGGCATCATAGCTCCCAAACACATGGACCGATTTAAGTGCGGTTTTATTTGTTTGTAGGGTGACTTGATCGAGAGTGTTCTTAGATATAACTCAAGAAAATCTGTTCAGCCGTTCGAAAACCATCAGCTCTTTTGTATTCTAAATTTAGATTTCTGTGTTGCAGGGATTTTTGAGTCGAGGTATTTAAATTTTAAAAAATTATAATAATATTAAATTTAAAATGTCTCGAAATGGTGAATGGAATTCTTAATGTTGTGTTGATTGTGTAATGGTCTTACCTTTTAAAGCAAGAGATTTCTTTTTTTTTATAAAATGTTTAGAGCTCCTTAATCTATTTTTAGCATCCTGAACTTCATTATCAGAAACGTTGTTGCTTTTAGGCGCGTTACTAAGTTTGTCATTTACCACTTCAGTTTTTGAACCGTCAGAGTTTGAAGAATTAGCTTGGTTTGTTAGTGGTTGTTTGTTTGTCCCATCTTCTGTTGATACGTCAATATCACTCTTTTTGCTTCCTTCGTCATTATTGCTGACATTAGCATACTCGTCATTCAGGTTCAAAACTGAGCCATTTGCTGATGGCTTAGTTTTGTACTCGACACTGTTTATATTGTTAGTTTTATTTTCTTTTTTAACTGACTCCTCACTTGAGCTAGATTTTTCGTCAGTATATTCTGATGTAAGATCTCGGAATTCTATACAAGTCTCTGTCTCTATATGACGTATAACGGCCAATATATTTTCCTTCTCATCGTGCGCTGTTAATTTATTTTTGTAGAAAAAAATATGCTTGTATTAAAAAGATAATATGAAATATTGTTTGTGTGTAATCCTAACTACTAAATAAATTCTTAGATCTAAATGATCTAAGAATTTAGGTAGTAGCTAAGATTATTGCCTTATAATATAATACAGTTTATGGTTTTTACAACTAAGTTAAGAACGGAATGCAACTTTTACCAAATTCATAAAGTATACCTTACCCCATTAAACCTACGTCTTACCCTATTTAACTCCGAAGAAGAGATATAGGAATAAAACATACAAAATGCACTCGAACAGTTTCACAAAAATGGCTGCTGTGACAGATATAGGGGTTGAAAGTGATGACATATTTGTTTCGAAAAAAGTAACCCAGGCTAGGTATGTAGCCTAATATTTGAATACACAACATTTTGTTATCGAATGATAATGGTATCTTTTCTAGTTCTTATCTATTTCCGTCTCCTGAACTGATAATATAGATGAAGAAAAAAGTAATCCATGAATTTCAAACGTTTCATTAAAGACCACCTGCGATGAACTTCGTGATTCTAATCTTTAGATTAAGAGTTTTTACTTACTGAATTCCATGTTATCTTTTAGTTTGTAGTTAATAATTCCGTATGGCCAAAGCCTACTCTTATAATACTTTTCAATTTCTTGTTTAGTAACCCTCACGGATTGGGGTTTAGCTTTGACTACACTCGGACAGGTTTTGAGGAGATACTGTCTATTTCGTTTGACACATTCAGCTGAATACAAGGAGTTGATCTTTTCTATGTCAAATTCGCTAAGGCCTTCACGTTGGCCTATTTTGAAGCCATTCTGGGAATGAAAAAAAAAACAAATATAACATCGACATATGTATAGACTTGGGCTTAACCAGAACAGCTTAGGCATTCGCTTCAAAAACGTTCCTAAAAATCAGCAGTTCAGAGACGAAACATGTGTCGACGTTGACATCTTGACAGAAGAGGGTGCATTAACAAATGTAGACCTACAAGTCGCGCCCTCTTCTGCTGCTACTGTTAAGCACACTTTTTGTTAAGGTAGTTGCTTACTACCAGTAGGTATTTGGTCATATTCATTGGGCATATTCATAAAAATATTACTGTGGGAGACCAATACTTCGGAACGTATGGGCCGACTCGACCAGAGTGATACCACGGCCTCACAGAAAACCGGCAGTGAAACAATGATTCGTTGTGTTTCACCGAGTAAGTGAGGTTACCGGAGGCCCTCCCCTCTCCTCCTCTTCTACCCCTTTCCCCTACTCACAACTTAAAGGCTGGCAACGCACTTGAGACTCTTGAGTTGTAGGTGCCCATGGGCGGAGGTAGTCACTTACCATCAGGTGACCCGTCAGTTCGTTTACCACCTATCCCATAAAAGAAAAAGTAATCTTATGTACATATAGGATGTTCACTAACCGCTTCCTTTTAAGGTACGTAAGCTCATCAGAGATTTACTGGAGGAATCATTGGAATAATGCTTCACAAGTGTCTTTATTCTTTATTTGTATATATGTTATAACTTTATGTATATGTAGTATATTATAGGTAGTACATTATAAAAGAAACTTATTTATGTAACCCATTCATAATATTTTTATCTCACGACTTTTAAATACACACCTGCCACACATATCTCTGCATCACCCAAAGGTTGACTGGTAGAAAATGCCTACGGCATTAAGTCCGCCTTATGCATATGTATTTGCAGGAAGTTTAAATAAATGAATAAATAAATAAATATAGAGAGTTAAGTTACGAAGTTTGAAAAGCATTTATTACTATTATAAACACATTTAAAAAAAAATGGTGAAAAGCATCTAAGATCTAAGCTGCTTTTCATCTACCCTCAAATACTTATTAATTTTAGTTACAATGACATAATTGAAAAAAAGGAACGTTATGAAAATTTACCTGTGCCACAATTGTGACCTGCCCGTTCTTCGAGAACGCGCGGGAAGGATAGTGCAGTACACTTGCGTAGTCATACGGCAAATTCTCAACATTAGGTTTCTCAAGGCGCTCAAAGTATTTCTTGTAACCTAGACAATTGATATCACAATAAAGATCTAGAGTTTAGCGCCGGCTACACTCAAATATTTTTAAGAAACGAATAAAAGTCACAGGCCCTGATGAAAAAAATAAACAACTCGGCAACACACAATGCAACGGAATCACAGGTGTCTACTTTGGCATGTTCCCAATGTCAGAAAAAATGCTGGGAACGGAAATGACGTTAATTCGATATGGCGCCTGCCACCGATGCGACTGGTTGACGCCCCTTGACAATGGGCCTCTGTCGGGTTTCCCCGACATACCATAACATAACAAAACCATACATATTAAGTTAAGTATTAAGAGGTTATTTATTTAAATTTACAACCCTAATTATAGTGTATCCCTTTATACACTATACCACGCCTGCATACGTACACTTCACTGGCTCGCCCCCATACGCAAGCTGACACGTTTGCACTCGCCTGCGGCTCATGCAAAACTGACAAACCTGTGATCTCTACAGTAAGCACGAGATAATACATATAACTGTTATTTAGTTCTACACAAATTACACTTTAACTTAGTAATTACAGTCAGCAACAAAAGCAGCGTCCAAATTTATTAAACACTGCGTACTGCGCACAACGTGCCCTCAGAGTATATTAATTAGCTGTGTTCGGATACTGCGGTGGATATATTAGGATATTAAAATAGGATACTTATAAAATGTTATGATAAAAGAATATGATTTAAGACATTTATTTCGATATTCGAATTAATAACTTGCCTGGCTTGATATTGTCCCACAGTATAGAGACGAATTGGTCCCTGTCAGGTCTAATGTGTTCATGAGAGAAGCCTAGCACATGCATTATTTCGTGTAGGATATCACCAAGGGACATGCAATCGTACCCCAGGACGATCATCTGGAAATGAAAAAGTAATTAAAATAATAGTTTTGCAATTCGTTTGCGCACGTGTTCTGGTGGGATATTTTATGGAGGAAAATATCTTCAAGGACGTCTTCAAGAAAATCCTACTAACTAGTTATCACTGGTGGGCAAAGTCTTTGTGTTACTGAGTCTGTCTCCGTGGCATATATAAATTCTACTGCTGCTACAAGCAGACTGGTCTTCTCTGTCTATGTTAACGTTACGCAAAAGCACAGCCTAATGCTTCATCGCATCGCTTTGATCGATTTCGAGAATAGTGTCACAGAAAATAACAGTATGATGAAGATATACATGTACATGCTACATATTATGGCTTTCAATAATCAGGTTACAGTGTGAAGACGCGTATCACATCACAGCCACTGCAGCGACTACTGAATGAATCGCTTCCAGTGGTCCATCGGTGAGGATATATTCCTGTAGTACTCCGCAAAGTGAGTCAGGAATGGCTAGAGTCAACCTCGTATGCTAATAGTACTCTTATGCGGTATCTATTTTAATGTCATTACCTGGACACCTTTGATCAAGGCCCGTTCGTTGCTATGAACACACTGCTTGACCCCAGTAGGATTGGTAATGTACAACCATTCGACATTCTGAAGTGATTCCTTGTCAGTAGGTCGATCATGGAGGCGCTGCAAACGGATGCATGTAGCCTTCTCAAAGTAATCGAACGCTTTCACTATCATATCAGCCAAATGTACGTCTGAAATTTCATTTTAATAACAAAAAAATATATTTTAGAACGAATAAATTACGGAAGAAGAACGATATTGTTTGGGGAGTACAGCTGTTTAATGAGTTACCTGTGGATATTAAAGAATGTGATAAAATTTAAAATAATGTAAACTTAAGGAATATGTACAATGTAACCATTTCTAACACTCTGGAGGCTATTGTCAATATAATATTGAATTGTGATTATGTTTATCTCGTTATAAGTGGACTTTTTAAACCTATTTTACATAATATTGTTGTTTCTCATAATACTTTACTTTTAGTATGAAACTGAAATTGTGAACATTTTAAAGAGATTCTGTGCTGTCAACTACTTTATACTGAACAACAAACAAAGGTCAACAAAAGCCTATGCCACGGCTGGACATAGGCCTTATCCAATCTGTACCTTAGCATCCGGTACTTCACCTTTCACATCAATCCTAGCTTCTTTAGTTCATCGGTCTTTAGTTGAGTTTACCGAATCATTTCTTTATATGTTATATATGGAGTCTAACGAGTAGACGGGTAATCTGATGGTAAGTGATTACTACCGCCCATGGACATGCAACTCAAGAGTCACAAATGACTATCCTTTCGTTTAATGCAGTTTCCTATCCCAAGAGACGTAGCTTAATGTTAAATAACATATAACCTTCCTCAGGAATACCGCTTTTAAATACAAAAATATTTTTTCTAATCAGACTCGTGGTTGCAGAGATAGAGATATAAAGAAACAAACTCTTCAGCTTTATTATATATATAATAACAGCTACATGGAATTTTAAATGAAATTTCAATACCATAAGTCCTTTGGTCTATGAAGTAGGGCACGATGCTCAACTTGAAACGCGGTGTTTTTCCAGGAGGCGGTGGGCCGTCAATGTGTTGTATAGATTCCACCGGTTGCGTACTTTGAGGACCTGTTATAACGAGTGGAGCGAAGTCTGACCGCCTCCCGGACATCTGTGATGAGATCAGCTAATTATAGATGGATATCATTATCCTTTTATACTAATTCTGT
Source organism: Euplagia quadripunctaria (assembly GCA_963859945.1). Taxonomy (NCBI): domain Eukaryota; kingdom Metazoa; phylum Arthropoda; class Insecta; order Lepidoptera; family Erebidae; genus Euplagia; species Euplagia quadripunctaria. Next base: position 14,583,372 of record OY982579.1, on the reverse strand, counting down.
TTTTTATCTATCAAATTATAATTGCGAAAATTTCTCAATGTATCGTGAAACCACTTGTACTGTACGTAACTCAATCAAAGAGTCAAATCGTTTCAAATTCAAAAACATACACCTAAGGCTGATCATAAATTTTTAAGTATTATTCAATGCTTTTTTTTTATTTTGGTTAATTTGGATAAATATATAGATACTCTTTATTGCACACCATTAATAGGATACAATCACGGAAAAATACATTAAAAACAGTAGTACAATGGGCGACCTTATCGCAGTCAGCGATCTACATCATTTTCAAGAGTAGGTATCAATAAATTATAATTTGTAGTACCTATATATGTTAATACCTACCTGTATATGTATAAATAGATCGAAATACAAATATATTTTTTTCTTATTATTCTCAATTGCAAAAAAATATTGTGTTTTGTGGATTTGAGAATAAGTTTAAGTATAAATAAGTATGACTCCGTGGAATAATTTAAATAAAACAATATTTTTTATCACCTAAGTCGGTAAAATGTGTAAAAGATATAAAATAACACTCACAGCTCACAGCAGGATAAGTAACATATATTAGTTTATACTCGTAATAAAACAACTCACAGTTCTATTCCTCTCCAGTGCTTCTATATCCACACGTCTGTAGTTAACCTTCTCCCCTTGCTCCAAAAGGTCGTCATACATCTTATCCACTATGTTCTCTACTCTTCTAGCATCATCTAGACGCAACATAGGGTTCAAAGCATTCAAGCCTATTTGCCTTTTAACCCGTCTATGCACCGGCCTGCTTTTCTTCTTCGCATGATGACCTTTGTCAATTTCATTAATTTTCTCTAACTTTTCAGTTTCTTCTGTAAATATGCGGCACATGTCCATCGTATCTTGGCGTTTTCTTTCGATGAGTTTTTCATCCACTATAATGTAGAAAAATGTAATTCAAAAAGAATATGAAATAACTATGATAATTAACGACTGAACCCTGATGCGTCGAATACGGGACAGCACTAGCGGCCTTCTAAATTCTATTTTAGAAAAATTTGATTGTCGAATAGTAAGATATTGGAACACAATTCACCTGGGAAAGTGCAGCTATAATGTAAAATAATTATAAATTGCTAAAATGCATTAAAATATTTACTAACAAACTATGGGTAACATTCTGAAATAAAAACCTCATTATTGTAACGAAATTTATTCTAGGAACATATTCTAGAACGGAAAAGAATACAAACAATGGACAAGAACTAGAAACGTATTTTTATTGGCAAGTTATTTTCTTAGTAGAATCGTGTATCACTGTGTTGTGCTTGCCTGTTACTGAGGAGTTAGAATGTTCTAGCATGTTTGTATACTCTTTGGTAATCGCTTGTAATGTAACCCATTTCTATTCTAAATAGATTCTTAAGTAGTCTGCTGACAGTCGAAATGTGTTCTGGCGACTCTTCCTGAACTAGGTAAATTATAAGAGGTTCGGTCGGAGCTTCTGTGGGGTGAAGAAATGGGGCATTTGTTCACCGGTGATTGCTTAAGCTCAACTGAGCTGTTCATGTAGATTACGAAAAAAGTATATGATGAAATCTCTCTTGGAGGCGTATCTCTACTCAACAAAAATGTTTATTCTCAAAAGTTGGTAGTGGTACTCGGAGTGGGCGGTAATCCGTAAATGACATCTCTGGAAGTGTAGACGCTTGTAGACACACTTAATTTAAATCTAGTTTCCAACAACGAAATAGGAGGAGTTTGTTTGTACTCGTGCATGGATTTCATTGATTTTTTCGTTTAAAACTAATTTTATTAATTATATATTTAAACGGGAATTAACGCGATCACGAAAAGGTATTACATACCTGTGAATTGTCTGACGTTTGTGAGAGTGAGTCAGCCTGTGACCACGGCCAGTGCAACCTGGTCGAAACGTCAGGCAATTCAGAGGTATGTTATACCTTTTCGTGATCGCGTTAATTCCCGTTTAAATACATCATTATATCATGGAACGCGAAAGTTTAAAAGTTAATTTTATTAAAATGGTTTTAATGTTAATAAAGAAATCTTAAAGTTGTGTTTGAATATTTTTATCTTTCTCATTCAACCGATATGTATTTGGCATGGGAACGTTTTATGAGTCGGGATTTCGGGAGTATTTTTTAAATATTTTTTTTACATTTTTATTACTTACATGTACGGACAGTCAGTTCGGATCCGATACCGGGTATTAAACATTCGATTAAAGAATAATGTAAATTAACTAAAATATATAACGTTAACAATCCCAACATTTTGTGTTCTGAAATTGTTATTATGATTGCACAATATTTTACTTTTTATATTTTAAACTATAAAGTTGATAAGGAAATTGGAAACGAACTAATGTTTTATTGGTTTATATTGCTGAATTTATGTCTTTTTCAACACATGTATATTACATGGTCTTTTCGTGTGTGCAATAAACTCGTACATTAATGCGACCTATGGGGAAGTAGACTAAGCGTATCTATTACTCTCTTGAGTAGATCTATTGGGGCTCGTCTCAGACGTATGGGTGGTTACCGCACTTCAGCAAGCTAGAGTTCATCCTTTCTCTGGGTTAGGAGCGAATACCACTTTTAAATGCGGAGACGAAATGCATTTATATTTAATTTCGATTACTAATTTAATTACTTATTAATTGCAATTGAACTATTTGAATCGAATTATTTTAAGCAATAACTGTAGCTTATTTTGTATTGATATAAATAATTTTATTATTTGTGGAGGAACGGGTGTTATGTCCCTCCAACACAAAGGTAGTATCCTCCGACCAGGCAAGGTGATGATGCTTGGCGGGCAGCGGCCCAACGGTTCATGTTGGGAAGTTGTATTTAAACTAATCGGCGCGAGGACTCTCCTAGGGCGATGCAGGATTAGTACTTACTCCGTAGTTGGTGTTTATGGCCTAGTATCCCCTCCAGCCACAGGAAATAATAATAATAACTTTATTTTTCTCTCTCACACAGATATTGTTAAAACTAACCATTCTTAATCTTGTTGTTAATATATTCATAGAGGTCTCTTGTAAGGTTCAAAAAGGCAGGGAATGGCCTACCTTCAGAACTGCCCTTTGAGCTCTTTCCACTTTCATCAATGAGGTTTTGCAGGCACCCCCATACTGATATGCAGTAAGACATTATGGGTTGGCATAAGGACATGTAAACAGTTCTAATTGTTGCTTTATCTGCAATGTGACGCAAATTATTAAATACATAAATTAATTTCCGAGTTCTAGATGAAACAAGGTCTAGATGATAATTAAAGCTTAGAGAGCTATCTGTCATAACACCGAGATATTTAATGTAAGTTGAACGTTCTAGGTTACTACATGAACAAGAATGGTTGTTTAGGTAGGTGTAACCTAATTAGACAGAAAAAGCAGTGGTATTATTATGTTAAGTGCATGAGAATGTCTGTAGTCTGTGTGTAAATGTGTATTTATATAGATTTATGTATAAGCGTGTTTGGTGGTAAGTTTTTTGTTGCGAATGATCTATATTTGCTTTTGTCAATATTGGGAGTCAGCCCATTGTTCCGAGCCAAGATGACACCGCGTTGAACCCCATTTCTGCAAAGTCAAAGGTATCTTACCAAATATCTCCATGAAAGATCAACGCGCGCGATCTTATCAGCGAAGGTTACGATTTTGCCATTCCTCAATTGGAGATTGCACACGAGCACGCTGCCCTGCGGAACCCCAAAAATAAGAGGTAGATCCCCGCTGGTGACACCACCGGTAAGATAATCGCTAAATAATTTGTGTTGTGTATCGTCAATGCCTAATTTTTCTAGTAAGAGTGGGACAGAGATTGTGTCAAATGCTTTTGCTAAATCGAGAAATATCACTACAACTTTTTCTTATTATCTAATTTGTTAACAAAATGATCCATTAATTCATGAACAGCCTCATGAGTCGAGATGCCTGCCCTAAAACCAAATACAGGATATTCGGGTACGCGATCCCCGCCTCTACGAGCTACTGCAGTCTCGGTCCCGTTCCCCATCTGAGACTTGCGGTATACCTTACTCTGGGTGCCTGTCACTACACACAATTTATCCTTATACAAATTTACCTTCTCCAGTCTTGCCTTCTTAAGGTTACTACATTCCCGAGGAGGGTTGGCGTCAGGCAGGTGGCTGGCCATAAAAAACCCCTTTGTAATGTTACAAATTGCGCTGATCCTAATAAAAATTGGGAAAAGGGCAGGAATTATTTAATTAAGCCACGCAAATGAAACTTCTTCCTCTATCTTCGTGAGTATTATATGATGTTAAACAAGGTAAGACATATCATGGAGGATTGGCTGGTGAGGCAGCACGGCAGCCTCTTCTACTCGCTGGCGCATGTGCTGACCGGCCTCGGCTGTTTCGAAAAGTACCTATGTCGCATAAGCCAGGAGTCAACGTTTGCGTGCCATCACATACCACTTCACCTATAGCCCCGATGAGGTGTTGATCCGTAGAGGATTCCCTATTCCACACGAAAAAAAAGAGATGTCAAACAGCTACTTGGATTGCCTGAAATAAAATATAAATATGATATACCTAGGGTGGAACAAACGGTAGAGGCAAGGTCATAAGAACAAAACCATGAAACTTGGTCACTGCCAAGTCATCATTAATTGGTACGGAACGGTGCTGCGATCGGTGTTGATTTCATGGTCTTATTCAATTGTTGTTTGTAAAATTTGTTGACTGAGTTATATAGTGAAGTCAATACCTTCTGAATTTCTTTATGTAAATGTAATGTAGTAAATGGCTACCGCAAAACATTAAAAGATACAATAATATACTTAATGACTTTTAAAATTAGTTGATTACTATGTTTGTCGTTTAATGGTCGTAGCACGCTAATGGCTGATCCAATTTGTTATCATAATTTAAATTGACTCTATGTATTGTATTGTATATCTGACAGTAAATATCCACAATTAATTTTCCACTTTGTTTGTTTTAATTTTCCTGTTACTTTATGATTCAAGTGAATACAAATGTTTTTACTATTGGGTTCTGTTGCTTACTGTACAAATGTTGAATGAAGCTTGTGGTTTTCAAGCAGAAGAAGAAGAAGAAGAGAAGAAGTTCGCAGAATAATGCCTATTTGCAGTGGTGTACTATAATACCATCTGAGGCCCGTGGCTAATGCATCGACTACCTTCACCCATGGACACCTGCAACTCAAGAGTCACAAGTGCGTTGCCGGCCTTTGAGACAAGAGTACGCTCTTTTTTGAAGGTTTGAAGGTCGTATCGGTCCAGAAATACCGCAGGCAACAATTTGAACTGTAATGGGAAGACTTCATGTGTCTTGTTTGTCTGTCCCTGTCCTACATAGTCCGGCCAAGTTAGCCGGAAAAATAGGGGTAGGCTTGCAATAATTCGCATACAGCTAAAAATTGGTACGAATGTTGGGAATATCAATATTATAAATGAAATGTGAAAAGTCCCCATTGAACTCGTGTGTGCAAAAAAGTCTGCATTTTTCAGCCAAACTATAAGTTTTATCATAAAATAGATTGGGCAAAATTGCAGATCATGCAATTATCTATGAAAATTGACCTTACACTTTTTTCCTAAGTATTGCTATTTCTAAAATATAGCGATTCAAATATATATTTAAAAAGGTCGTGTTCTCTATAATATGCACGATTACGCCGTCTATACATTATGACAGGAATTCTTTTAAAGGGGTTAAATTAGAGCACATTTGGAGCTAATTTAGTCCCTATACTATGTCCTAAACTTGGTTATATCGGAGTGTGGTTATATTCAAGATGAAAGAAATTTAATTTAAACAAGTTTTCGAGTCAAAATGTACCCTTGTAGTGAATAATATGGGTTTTGTTATTATTTTGCACTTTTCTAGTACGAAAACGATCAGAAGCTCATTCAGCAGCAAAAACAGCTAAAAATACAGCAATTTTTTTAGTTAAGGCTAAAAATCGACAATGTTTTACCTTTGGAGGTAAAATGTTTCCTTCAAATTTAAATGCAACCAATCTTGAGTAGAATCAATTCAATGAAAAAAGGAATTATTGAAATCGGTACAAATGGCGAAGATATAGCGTAACATATACACAAAACGACGACGCTACAGCAACACTAAACGTGTGCAAATTATGGAGAATACAACTTTAATCAATTTTAGAATCGCTTTTTCTCAGATATTGTGAATTTTAGGAAAAAAGTGTTAGGGCAATTTTTGTAGGTATGATCTAAAACTTTTGTTTAAGCTGTTTTTATCATAAAACTAACCGTTTCGTAAAAAATCCACAAAACCCATTTTTTGTGAAGTTTGACCTTGTTTTTGAAGTTTTGACCGGGACTTTTCACAATTTCATTATAATGGTGTGCCTTACGTTCACGTAAATTTTCAGCTTGTTGGGAATTTATGCAAGGGTGAATGTGTTATTTTGGCTAGACTAACAGTTCAAGGGTTACAGAAAAAATACGATCTTCTATTCTGATAATAAGATAAGCGATCTAATCTAGCGAAAAAAAAAGCAGTTATAAAAAGTTGGTAATACCAATTTTTTTTGCTTGAACTTAATACATAAGTACATGAATTTTTCACGAGTGGGTGTTACTGTGTACTTCTCTTTTGCTCAATCTTAATAATGGCAAGAGGGAGACTTTTGAAACGTTAACAGAGTGTACAAAAGCGCCTCTCTTGGTACTTCATGTGACCCCCAAAAGTCCTGAAGGCTTTTGGGGGTCAGGGGTCCATGGCATTTTGCCCATTTTGCATCCCTATTGTTACGCCATTGCCTTCAACTGGGAAGGCAAAGAGGGACAGCCTGTCTATTTTTCCTAATTTGTAATGCTGTAAACTTGAAGAAAATGGATACACCAGGGAATGATTATGATGGATTTAAGAATGGATATGTTTGCCATAAATGACTATAGTTTTGAAATAAACCCACTTTACAGACCCCACTTTGTGGAAATCTTTAGATGAGAAATATGATAATGATAATAAAGTGGTTATGGTAAAACTTATCGTGTTAGTCCTGCTTCTTCTGCAAGAAGGGCACTTAATGAGCACAACTTATGTGTATTTGATAAATGAATAGGTAGTTAAAAAGTTATGAATTTCGAATTGGTTTGAGAATTTCATGTACGACATTGAGTTGTACCTAGTATTGTATCTACTTACTACGAGTGTAAAAAATAATGGGGTTTTAATGAGGGATTTGAACTCACGACTTGCTATTGCGTTAGAGTTCAGAGTCCTAGTGCATCGTGAATCGTGTACTGTAACTATAGACAATTAAATCAAGCCTCTTTTTCACGTTCGCAGTTTTACTTCATGCGTTGCTCTGATGCTCTTCGTTACTACCAACTACAGACAATAATAATTCGGCACGTCAAACATAGGCCTTTACAAACCTATCCGCACGATGGATTTGCAATATCGAATTTAGAAAGTTAACTTTTTATTCCGGCAATTTAACGAGGTTGGAGGTGTGTGGAGCGAAGTGGCCAGTCGCGGTTTGTGTGTCAATGTGAAAGCACGTGCGCTGTGTGCCGCGTTTATTATCATTGTGTGAACGAAATTGTTTGACGCACTCGTGTTTTTGTTATCATTGGTAAATAAGGGATTTGTAAAAGTAAGTACTACATTTCTTACTAACAATATTCAAATTATAATATTTATTTAGCTGTAACGTTGTTTGGAGTATGGATATGTGACTTTTTGCTGGCGCACGACGGATTTAAGTTTGTTGACTAAGCAAAAAGTGGTTATGCAGTTAGCTTACTTAGTAGAAATTGTGTGAATAAAGTATAACTGTGTACCGTTATGGTATCTTATGTTTAATTGAGCTCGTTGGAGAGCTGGCAATATAGAGGTCGATAGTAATTGAGCTCTTGACTTTATGTCAAATGTAATTGTGTTTAACTTTGCATCTATCTATTGAATACTAGTAGTCAATCGATCATAAGATCCGCCAAAATGAGACAAGCAAATGTAGCCTTAGTTGCAATTAAATAAGTACCAATATGCCGTGGTTTAAACAGATTTAGATGCAGTGCCACCTGTTCGGTGTATCTATGAATGAACGAAGCTTGATCTTGCTCTAGACATTATACAAATAGGTAATTTATACTTTCACTAGACGTAGCTTGGTAGGGAATGTTCCTACGTTTCTAAGACAAAATGACTTCGCACCTATGCAATATTGGTTATAAATGATTTACGTACCTATTTATTTTTTAAAGGTTGTGTGTTATGATATGATCACATTTTGTTTTGTATTTCTTCTAATCTAAATAAAATATTTTTAACACACTTTGGCGTACAATCAAATTGTCGCCTGTGGTATTTCCGAACCAATACGACCTTTAAAAAGAGCGAATCAGCCGATCTCACGTTACCGGCCGACCCGTCTGCTCGTTTGCCCTCTATCTCATAAAAAGAAAAAAACATCAAGACGTGTTAGACATATTAAATAATATTTAATATTTAAATAAAGGAATATTTTAAGAAATACGGTTACTACGTAGTATAGCGCATGAGTGCTATCTAGATTGTAGAAATTGAGCCATGATCTAAATAAACTATGGGTCCTAAAACACGGGTAAACACATATAAATATATTTGTATTATACATTGATAAGTTCTGATCATTGTAAATACAATATTCATACATACAAATATTTGTACAGAGCGGGAATCATCGCCAAATCTGTGTGCAAAGTCGCGCCATATCTGCAGAAATGCGGAATAAATTTTGTTATTTTCGTCAAGTAGATTATAAATATGTATTTATGTAATTACCAACCTACCTTAATTTTTCAAGTTATAATTTACCGCTTGCTATGCCAATCAACTTCTTTCTGGTCCAGCGAAATTTTGTTCATGGTGCCATGAAAAGTTAAGAAGCTAAATTAGTATTCTCATCAAATAATCTAATCAAGCCAAATTGTAATAATAGAAATTCGCCAACGTCCTTTGACTTCTCGGTCGACTTTTTTTTTTAATATGTTAGTGAAAATTGTTTTTAATATTTAAAAAGGTACAATACCTCTAGGATACCCGACGTTTCGATCGAATTGCACCGATCGTGGTCACGAGTGGACTGACGAGAGCTCAGCGACGCTGCCGTGAATTGCGAGTTTGCTAGTCTGCCGTCGTAAATGAAAACACAGTAACTCCAATTACTGTATCACCGTAGTTACCATGTCTTCATTTACAGTAGTGAAATACGTTTGTCCAATATGACGCTTGCAAAAACTTGCTTGTTGTGCCTATATGGTGATAAAACCTTATAAAAAAAATTAAAAAAATTATAACATAAATAGTTTTTTTATCATCACACATCAAACAATCATTGATCTTCAAACGGCTGGCTGAATTGATTTTTTTTAATTATAGCTAAGAACACTCTCGATCAATTATAATAAATACTTTATTCACATCACGGAAAAAAAAAAGTTGTGTGATCCACAAATAGTTGTTCCGAGTCTGGGTGTTCTTTGTGTCCGTTGTTTCAATGTTTGTAAGGCTCCTGCGGTACAGGAATATTCCTAGAGCGGCAATTGTCTCATAAAAAAACCAGACAAGTGCGAGTCTGACTCGCGCACCGAGGGTTCCGTAAGCAAGCAAACTTGTATGTAGATAGTACGTCCATCTAGGAAATCGATTCTCGGAGACTTTTGCCGTTGCCAAAAGTCAACAAAAACTATTTTTTATGTGATATAACAAGAAATTAACGACTTTCAGATTTTTTCCTTTACTTGTGCTGTGAGACCTTGCTTCTTACCAAATTTTATGATTCTAGGTCAATAGGAACTACCCTATACGTTTCGATTTACCTGCGAAATGTTCAAATTTGTTAAAATGTAAGCGTCAATGGCCATATCTTTTGATTGCGTTGGCTTAGGAGCTTGATTTTTAACAGCTTCAAGGAACCGCTGAAATAAGTATTTGATGTTAATTTCAACTTGATGCCTTCACGGGTTCCTGAGGAATAGGGTCTTGACAGACAGACAGACAGACGGACAACAAAGTGATCCTATAAGGGTTCCTTTTGAGGAACGGAACCCTAAAAAAGAAAAAAGGTCTCGTAGGTTATAAGTATATCATTATAATTTATCGCAGTTTATTTTACATCAAAATCAATTCCTATGTGATCAAATTATTACATAGGAATTAAGTATTTTGTAATCAAATCAACAATTGTGATGATCAAAATAAAAGGATAACATAACTGTCTTCAATGCAATATTTATTTATTTATTTATTAAATAGTACAACCACATCATACATATTAATACATTTATAAATTATATTGTTTAGTGTTTATAAAATAATGTTACTAAAAACTTTTATTACCTATACTTTTACCTGGAATGTTTTTCTTTACGTTTCCACCGTAAAGGTTTAATTTTTTTTTAAACCATAGAGGTTACATACTATGCACTTAAAAGAAAGAAGTAAATTCTTCTTCTTCTGCGTCTTCCTCCTAAATAATAATCCTCCGCGCCTTTTCCAAACTAAGTTGTGGTCGGCGTTCAGTCTAACGATACGGCCGAACTTCGGTATTTTACGTAAAGCGACCGCCATCAGACCTCCACAACCCAAGTACTAGGCGATATCGAAGTTTTATAGTTAGGCCAGGTTGTCGGACTTTTTAGGGCTCCAACTACCGGCTATAGGCCAACTATAGGCTCCAGCCACTACGAATGCCACAGATGTTCGTATGGCAACCGGGACCAACGGCTTAACGTGCTCTCCTAGGCACGGAGGGGGTCTCAATGTGTTAAGAATGGTCCATCATAAGACTGACCTGGCCAGAATTACTTAACCTTGCAATGTACTAACTTACTCGGTTACCACATAGCCACGAGCCCCTCGTCTTCCTCCTTCTTCTTGAAAATCTTTTCTGGTCTCTTTTCGTAAGATCTACATTCAGTCAAAAATCTATCGGGAATTGGTAATGTAAAATTCTTTTTTTCGTTTGGTTAAGTTGGCACAACTGTTTTCTATATTTGAGCAATATCTGTAATTTAGTTTCTTTTCAGTTCTCGATTTTGTAAGCTAATCTCAAGGGTGTTTTGCGATTTTTATAATGTATAAAAACATCGAACAAAGAGTTTGCCTCAAATTTTGCATTGTAAATGAAATTTCATGTTCAGAGTCGCTAAAAATGTTACAGACAGCATACGGTGAATCGACTTTATCAAAAACTCGTGCATATTAGTGGATTTAGTGGTACAGTGCATTCAACAGCGGTCGAAATTTCTTGGAAGATTTGCCTCGCTCTGGTCGGCCATCAACGTCTTCAACTAAAGTTAACATCGCTAAAGTGAAGAAAATTGTGACTGAAAATCCTCATTCAAGTTTGAGAGAGATAGCCGCTGAACTTTCTGTGTCTCACGAATTCGATTCGTACCATTTTAAACGATCGCTTGGACATGAAACACGTTGCCGCTCGACTAGTCCCGAAAGATCTGAATTTTCTTCAAAAACTCAATCGCGTAAAGGCCGCTGAAGACATGCTAGAACGAGTCAATTCTGACCGTACATTCGTAAAACACATTGTTACTGGTGATAAGACATGGGTTTACGAGTTTGACATGCAAACTAGTCAACAAGCTTTGGAATGAATGGCGACTTCCAACTGAACTGAAACCGGAAAAACCACGACAAAGTCGATCAAAAGTCAAGGTCATGTTGACTGTTTTCTTTGACTATCGAGGTGTTGTGCACTTGGAATTATTGCCAGAAGGTCAGACTGTAAATAAAGAATATTATTTGAACGTTATGCGGCATTTCCAAATTCGTCGAAAAAGGGCCAAATTTGTAGTTTTGACCAAAAACTCAACAAATACCGTCGAACAACCACCGTATTCACCGGATATGGTTTCGGCCGACTTTTTTCTCTTTCCAAAACTCAAATTACCACTTCGAGGTACCCGTTTTTAATCGATAGAAGATATCAAAGAGAATTCACTGAAGTCGATTCCGAAAAATGCATTTATAAAATGTTTTGATAACTGGATTATTCGTTGGCGTAAGTGTACTATTTCTGAAAAGACCTACGTTGGAGGCGATACAATAAATTTGGAAGAATAGTTAACATTTTGTGTTTTATTGACCTTTTTCCTTATACTTATTAGTAGTATACTTCTTTCATAATGCCCACGAAACCCAAAGCGTTCGAGTCATATGTTCATAAGCAGCTCTTATGTTAGGTATATTAATGCGGATTTCTACCCGGGGGCACAGTACATCCGTCACTTTTCTTAAAGTGATTGGCGGTTCAAAGCAGAAATTGAAGTTACCTGTGATAAGATATATGTGATAATACATTTAATATTCATAATATTTTTTGACAGAATTTTATTTTAAAATATAACAGTTTAAAAAAACTAAAAAACACGCTATTATAGAAAATCCATATAAAAAATTGAAAAATTTTAATCGAATTATTGTATTGTCATGGTCTTTGACATGTGTGCAAAATTTGAATGAAATCTGGCCGTTTAAACTGGGTCAAAATCGCGCCCTAAGGAGTCGGTTACAAACAAACATACAACAAATATACAAGTGAAGCTAATATAAAGCGTGTACAAAATAAATTTATTTCAGAATTGCTTCCATAATTATGTTGGTAAAAATTCAGACCTACAAACTAGTGTTAGCTATTCTACCTAACTTACGACACCTTGGGGTATATTTACTTTACTGCATGCAGCTGTATCCGCATCAGATAGTGTTCTTGTAATGTTGTTGGGACTGTCACGTACACGGCATAACAGAGAAGCGCATCTCTTGCGCATAATTAATATATTATTCTTTTCGGAACTGTCTTAAAGTCATTTACCTCTGCACCGCTTTAGGTACAATGATAAAATAGTCCTAATGCGAACAACAAGTAAAATTACATGTGCAAAAAGGCTAAACAGTCCAATACGAAATTAAATGACACGATAGACTGCACATACCTAAAGGTCTTGAAAGTACATATAAAACAAAATTAGTATTCACTAGCAGCGCCCCGCGGTTTCACCCGCGTAAGTCCCGATCCCGTGGGAATATCGGGATAAAAAGTAGCCTATGTGTTAATCCAGGTCTCCTACAGCTATCTACATACCAAGTTTCATTGCAATCGGTTCGCGTGAAAGAGTAACAAACATCCATCCATCCATCCATACTTACAAACTTTCGCGTTTATAATATTAGTAGGATGGGATTCGTTTTTAAATCGATCTTGTTCTGAGATTTGGCGGTGACCGTCTTTGCAGCTGTTATTATATAGAAGTAGTACATATAAGGGCATATAAATCACTTCAGAATTGCATTCAAGTTCTAAACCGGTTATGCCAAAGTATAAAGGCGTTAGAGCCACCATGCACTTGCGATTTATAAGCGGCAGAAAGTTTGATCGTTCTGGCAATCAGTACAAGGCTGTATGGCAGTGCGCGCATTTGTCAATTAAAAATCGATTGATCAAATTATATTATCGGACAACTATCGCTCAGTAAACATCACCAGTGCGCGGTGGCTCTCAGCGTCTAACAGAAACTTCTACTGAAATTGGAGACTAGAGAACCATTTTCATTTACACTTCGAATATTTCTAAAACATTTGACACATAGAAAAAAAAAACAAGCGTCGATTCTATAACCGACTCCTATTTTGCCGGCGGAAATTCTATAATCTCCGCCTGTTAAATCAGTTAAACGTCAAAGAAAAAATACCTTTTTATTTATGGTAGGTCATAGAGTAACAATAATTCACGTTAAGGTTACGCTTTTACACTTACTTAACCTTACTGCTGGATTCTCTGTCCGTAATTATAATTAATAAGTACTTAACAATTTTCAAGATAAAAAAATGTATGTACCTAAGGCGTTGCGATCATTACACAACAAGAACACTTGATAAGTAATTAAACTGAATTGTGCAATTATTTAAGTCTTTACTGTTAATTTATAATGAGCGCCCCTATTGTGAGCGCACTTACATTTAATAAAGGTGAAAATCTAGATCTGGTAGGCTATAAATATGTTCAAAAATGCATATCCACCAAGCCAATCGGACTCCACAGTAGTACGTGAACGCCTTCACGACCATAATTTATCGTTTTTCATGCCAGAGAGCGCGACATTATGAACGCAGTATTAGAGGCAATGACATTTAAACGAGCAGTAAGATTCATGTACGAGACCTCACTTTGTAAAATATAAACAAAAAGCGCACTAATGATCGAATGACGCGAAGCACCGCCTAATAAACTGTATCCTAAGTACGTCTCAAACATTATGAATAAAAACTTAAAAATATAAAATAATAACTATTAGGCGCTAGCTACAAAAGTTAGTTAATAATAACTCTATAATAATAACTCCACACATCTCACACACGGCCGTCTGATTCCAAACTAGAGCCTGTACTATAGTAACCAGACTGCTGATAAACATACTTATATATTTCTAAATACATACAAAGTATAGATAAATTACATCCAGACACATAACAAATTATCGTGCTCATCACACAATTATTTGTCCTGGGTGGGAATCGAACCCACGACCTCTAGCTTAGCAGTCAGGGTCATTAACCACTAGACCAACAGGCCAGTCCCAACTGAACAGAAACCGAAAAAACCACAACAAAGTCGATTTAAAGTCAAGGTCATGCTGATTGTTTTCTTTGACTATCGAGGTGTTCTACACTAGAACTTATTGCCAGAAGGCCAGACTGTAAATATTATTTGAGCGTTATGCGGCGTTTGAAAGAGCAAATTCGGCGAAAAATGCCAAATTTGTTGAAAGAAAATTCTTGCATATTACACCACGCCAACGCGTCATCGCACAAGGCCATTATTGTGAACCAATGTTTGACCAAAAACTTAACAAACACCATCAAACAACCACCGTATTTACCAGATATGGCTCCGGCCGACGTTTTTCTCTTTCCAAAACTCAAATTACCACTTCGAGGTACCCGTTTTCAATCGATAGAAGATATCAAAGAGAATTCGCGGCGAGAACTGAAGTCGATTCCGAAAAATGCATTTAAAAATTTTTGATAACTGGATTATTCGTTGGCGTAAGTGTATTATTTCTGAAGGGGCCTACTTTGAAGGCGATATAATAAATTTGGAAGAATAGTTACCATTTTGTGTTTTATTGACCTTTTCTCGGTACTTTCTTGACAGAGTAGTATTTCTCCTGGGTGGGAATCGAACACACGACCTCTGACTCAGCAGTCAGGATCACTAACCACTAGGCCAATCAAAAAATAAATTATAGGGATGGAATATGGTGCCGCCTATCGCTTTACATTAATTTCTTAATTAGGAAAAAATGCTAGAAAAAATTCGCTTTGAAACTCGGCGAGTGTTCAGTTCACATCATGGTATCGCGTAATTCGCGTAATAAATATATGTGACCAGTTTTAATTGCATATACTCATTTAGAATGAATAGCAGCACGTCACGGTCGGCTGCAATATCTATAATTTTCTTTGTTTCTGATGTTAATAAGTTATAAGTGTGGTTTTAAGTATTATTTTACAATTATTATTATAAATGTTTTTTTACATGTTTTGTCTGTGTGATTCTTTCCGTTTTGTACTTTGTCAGATTAGTACAATAGGTCGTGTAACTTTAGAAAATACTAAACAATACTCTACCTAACGTTATCACTTGAGCTTACTCGGTCATGGTAGGTATTAGGGCTCTGAAAGCAAAATGGAATTACGAACATTTTGAGGCAACAATCATGCTGGTTACATTTTAGATAACCTAAATATCACAGTTGAATGTAAAAACCTTCCAGAACCTTAACCTTACTTGTTGGATTAGGTTGAAACGTGAGCGTCAAAAAGGATCGGGGATCATCTTCGCTTACATTACGTCATTGGAATGGACTTCAATTCCAATGACGTATGTATACCTACATTATGCAAATAGTGTGGTCGATTTGTCGAAATCTTGTTGAATTCTATTCCACGAGAACCGTACATTTTCCGGGATAAATAGCCTATGTGCTATTCCAGACTATCTAGTCTATTTCCGTGCCAAATTTCAGCCAGGTCCGTTCAGCTCTTCAAAAATCCCGGACACATGTGTGAAATCGGGATTCTTTCCTGGACACAGCTGCAAACTTAAACTAAATTAAACAGCTTGTTCATCTAATAAATTATAAGTTGTTCCTGGCACAGAGTGTCACCCAGGCACTTTTTGTAAACCCCGCCCGGACGCTCCCCGAACGCCCTCTAAACTAGGACAAATCCGGGGAAACCCTGATGGATGGCAACCCTGGTAAGTTTTGGGGCCGAGAACACTAGTCCACTGTCAGGGTCGGTGCTTTTGTTCCAAACACTGTTACCTTAATTAGCCACCTGACGGTAGAAAGATCTTCCAGGTTAACAGTTATACCTACTTTACAGACTTGCCTTAAGCGTACGCTGACGTACCTACTATCCGTTAAATCATTAAATATGCCTCGTATTACACACAACATTTCACCCAAAACTTCGTACTTCCTGACACATAAGTCAATATGTAAGTAAGGCCAGGTTACGTAGAAATGTTTTACCGCTAAAATGCGGCAGGCGTGTTTACGGTAAACGAATACGTAACAGTTACGAGACGATTACGATCGGAGCTGGTCACGCTATACATCATCTAAGTTGGAGTGGCCTGCGGTGAGATTGCGGTATTAAATATTATTTTACGAAGAGCATTAGATTTTTTTCTGTAAAAATTGTGTAGATGCGTATGCTCAAAATAAATTATTTCGCCAAGTTGGGCGATGATCTTATTACTTTAAACGAGCAATTCTTGTATGTATGTATTTATTTATGTATGTACTAGCAGCGCCCCGCGGTTTCACCCGCGTAAGTCCCGATCCCGTGGGAATATCGGGATAAAAAGCCTATGTGTTAATCCAGGTCTCCAGCTATCTACATACCAAGTTTCATCGCAATCCGTTCAGTGGTTTTTGCGTGAAAGAGTAACAAACATCCATCCATCTATCCATCCATCCATCCATTCATCCAAACTTTCACATTTATAATATTGATGTAGTGTGGTATGTAGATAGCTGGCGACCTGGGTTAACGCATAGACTACTTTAATACAAATATTTCCACGGGATCGGGACTTACGCGGGTGATACTGTGGGGCGCTGCTAGTATAATATGTTTTCCTGTTTTCACTCTTGTTAACTTAACTCTATGTGCACATTGTGTTAGCTTGTAGTGGTTGTACATTAGCCTAAATTCTACTAAATAAATATTTTTAGATTAAGTAACAATGTTACGACCAAACCAAACAAGCAAACCATAAATCCATACAAATAAATAAAATTGAAGTGTCCGTTTGTAATCCTACTAATATTATAAACGTGAAAGTTTGTGAGTATGGATGTATGGATGGATGGGTGTTTGTTACTCTTTCACGCCAAAATTACTGAACCGATTGCGATGAAACTTGGTATGTAGTTAGCTGGAGACCTGGATTAACATATAGGCTACTTTTTATCCCGATATTCTCACGGCACCTCGACTTTCGCGAGTGAAACCGCGGGGTGCACCTAGTTGATTATAAACTATCAAGAAATAATGCGTTAAATTGTAAATGATTGTTGCAGTTCAACATTTTTCGTAAGTAATATATATATATATATATATATATATATATATATATATATATATATATATATATATATATATTATAACAATAAATAAATAATATAGTACCTAATAATAAAGTTATTATTATTATTATACTATCTCACACACGGCCGTCTGATCCCAAACTAGACACAGCCTGTGTTATAGTAACCAGACTACTGATAAAACATATTAATATATTACTAAATACAAACACATTATAGATAAATTACATCCAGGCACAGAAAAAACGAACGAACGAAACGAAGGACAAATAATTGTGTGATGAGTCACGCAATTATTTGTCCTGGGTGGGAATCGAACCCACGACCTCTGACTCCTGCTGAGTCAGAGGTCGTGGGTCCGATTCCGATTCAGGATCACCAACCACTGGACCAACAGGCCAGTCAAATATATTATGTTTATTTACATACATGCAATAATGTTACACCAGATTACAAATCATTTTCTCACAGATTCGAATATTATTTTTATACAGCCATTGAATTCTCACGAGTATAATTTTTTTTCGAAAGAATTGCACTATGATTATGATTCATTAGGAGCATATATTGTGTCGTTCGCAATGGCATCTACATATAGGGTTCCCCAGTGAAGTAGAAGCAGCATTTAACTTTGGAGTATTGTGTTATATATGCAAAAAAAAAAATAGGCAGTCATGCCAACAGAAGTGAAAACTTAAACGAAACGACGGACTTAAAACGTCACATTGGCAGGTCGGTGACATTAATTAATAAGGAGCTGATAGAACTCAATGTTTAGATTAGCGCCCTCTAGAGGATCTATATATGTATTATTACTGTGACTGTTACAAGTTCAGCGCTTTTTTCCCATAGCAAAAGTGCACAAACGTGCCTAAAGAAGTTTTAACTTCAAAAAAACTATAAGTCGTAGGACTGCTCGTCAGAAGTGAAAACATAACTTACATATACACACACACATACACACATCGGTATATAAGTATCTGAGCGTGACGGTCACGCGAGTTGACTGCTTTTTCCCCATACCAAAAGTGCCCAACATGCCTAATGAAGTTGTCACTTAAAAAAATCTGTCAGTCGTAAGACTGCACGTCAGAAGTGAAAACATAATTTATATTTATGTATACACACACGCATATAATGTATGTATATACGCATATCTGTGTGTATATGTAGCTGAGAGCACGTGACGCGAAAGCGTGACAGTCACGCGACTTCCGTGCTTTTTCCCCATACCAAAAGTGACCAAGATGTTTTCACTTCAAAAAAATGTTTTAATTGCAAATGCGCTTTACCCACGGCTGTACCTCACACAAACTTTAAATAAAAGCTGTTCTGGGTCAGATTTTGAAATTAAAGTTTCGAAATCATCTCTTTTGAATATCTTTTGTTACTAACATTATAAATACGAATATATGGTTTTTTACTTTTTTACTCAGTACGGAACGAGTTATTGTAGGTCATTTTTATCCTTAGTTAATTGATGACTAGGTGTTGCCTGCGACTTCGTTCGCTTGGAAATATCCCACGGAAACTGTTCATTTTCCGGGATAAAAAGTATGATCTATCTGTGTGAGTTGATCCAAATCCGTTCAGCCGTCCTGGCGTAATTGAGTAACAAACATCCATCCATCCAAACTTTCGCAATAAGAAGAAAGATAATGATTCCTAGTTTTAATATAATTGTGGTAAGAAGTAAGATAATGATTCCTAGTTTTGATACAATTGTGGTAAGAAGTAAGATAATGATTCCTAGTTTTGATACAATTGTGGTAAGAAGTAAGATAATGATTCCTAGTTTTGATACAATTGTGGTAAGAAGTAAGATAATGATTCCTAGTTTTGATATAATTGTGGTAAGAAGTAAGATAATGATTCCTAGTTTTAATATATTTGTGATAAGAAGTAAGATAATGATTTCTAGTTTTTATGAAATTTAGTGTGAAGGCCTTGAATATGGATTTTATTTATCTCTGTAAAATACACGTTTTTTAGTTATTTCTCTAGAAACACGCGGGGGAAATAATGAGCTAAAGGTATGAAATAAAAAAAATCATTACTATTTCTATTTTTTACGTCATAGAATGATTGGACAAATGTTAAAAAAACAATGCGGTTTGAAGGTTGTCGTCATTGAAATCGTTAGGCGTTTCATTAAATTGATTAATAGTTTCTGTCTCTAATCATAGCTTACGAACGCCATGAAGAGTGTAAATTAATGGGAATTACTACCTACTTCAGGATTTTTTTAGTCAAGTCATAAATCGTGCTGATTCGCCTAAAATGTAAATAATGTATGTAAAAAAACAAAGAAAAAACTCAGGAACTATTGGTTCGAATTGAAAAAATCTTTTTGTGTTATATAGTCCATTTATCGAGGAAGGCTATAAGCTATATAACATCAAGATACGACAAATAGGAGCGGAGCATTCATGAAAAATGTTGCAAAAACCGAGAAAATTTACAAACCGAGACGAAGTTGCGTGGGTCAGCTAGTATTTCATAAAATAATGATAAAAACTTAATCAATAACATGAAGGTAGGGTCTATTTTTAGGCAAGAAGAATGTTGCCTTTGATACCAATTAAGTGTTTCTTATAATACTACACAAGAGCAAGATCAAACTCTGGTTTAAAAGGAAATGAAACGAGTATTTATTTGCAGAATACGGGTACAAATACAAATGGTAGGGTCAATATACGTATATTAGTAGTGCAATACCATATAAAACCGTAGCTGTTTCTATCATAGGCTTCACTTATATAATCTAACAGGGATACTATTCTATATACCAAATTGGTAATATATACTTTTTGAAGTCAGGATTCTTGAAAAAGATCTTTGTTTAAGATTTTATGTAGAATTACCGCGGCCAATATCAGTACTACTCAAATTCTTAGTGCGGAAGTCGTATTAAAAAAAGAGAAAAGTAGGTATAGATTGCAAAAAAAAAATAGGCAGTCATGGGACTACCGACAGAAGTGAAAACTTAAACGAAACGAAGAAATTTAAAACGTCACATTAGCAGGTTGGTGACATTAATTAATAAGGATCTTACAGAACTCAATGTTCAGATTAGCGCCTTCTAGTGGATCTATATATGTATTATTAGCATGACGTTTACGAGTTCAGTGCTTTTTCCCCATAGCAAAAGTGCACAAACGTGCCTAAAGAAGTTTTCACTTCAAAAAATAATCCTTTAAACACGAATGTGTGAATTTCTGACAACCCTGTGAGAAGGCCTTCACCGGTTGCACTCTATAGGTCATTGACACGCAGTACGTAGCAGTGAAATGACTTCTATTACTTGTTGTTGTACGAATATGCCTATAAGTTGTTTAATTTGTTATTGACGAAGCGAGCGAAGTGACCAAAGCGTCTCGTTTTATGTATAATATACTGATAGAGGAATACAGGTCGTATTTACCAGACTTTCTTAACGGAACTGTGTATTCGGGTTTTTTTATTCTTAGAATTTAAAAAAAAAATCTTGGGGTCTAGACTTACCAAAAGGGGAAGTTTTTTGCGTATTGACTGATTTCAAGCACATTTGGCCATTCTAATACGTACTCAATCCTTAATAAGGATGTGTGAAAAATGCAAAATGAGGTGAAATGGGAGTCAAGGGGGAAGTTTACTTCAACATTAGTTACTTGGTAACGTTTACCACCAAAAGTCTGATAAATACACCTTACTCGTCGCTAGGATTACTGTTCGCGGAACTACTATATCAAAACTTTGAGAAAGTGCCAAATGAGTCAGCAAAAGGTGTTCATCGGTCGTATGTAAAAAATAAATTAAACCAGCGAACATCACATTGGATTTCATATTTTTTTGCGAGTCATTACAAAACAAATACCTAATCAATCTCTAAACGATATCTTTCCATCTAAAAGTTGAAGTACTTTGTTAAGAAGTCATTTAACTCGTCTAATACTCTTTTTGGACAGAATCATTCAAGTAGCTGCCATTCGTAAAGTTTCGAAAGGTGTCTATACGTGGAGAACTTCAATTAAATTTCAATTCAAGGCCTAAGGTCCGAGCCGCCAAGAAATTATGTCATCTCATTACAGTAGTTCAACAATGATGTAATTATGCAATAATTAATTTTAAGTTATTTGTGTTCTCTTTGGGTTAAGGTACGATGGGTTTACATATCACTACTGGATCAAAACCTCAATATAAAATAACGAAAAAATCAAACTCAACTGTTATCTTCTCTATGCAACTTAGCTATACACGAGCGTTTATGCCTTCCACAGTACAAATAGTGTGGTTGGTATAAACGCTCGTGTTGTTGTCGTGTCCCTCTAACACAAAGGAAGGATCCTCAGACCAGTTTTTACGTGGGAGAGCCATGCTTCGGCACATATGGCCCGGCTCGACTCCGTTCGATACCACGGCCTCACAGAAAACCTGCAGTGAAGCAATGCTTGCATTGCATTTCGCTGCGTGAGTGAGGTTACCGGAGGCCCTAACTCTTCCCTCTCGCCTATTCCCGTCCTTCCCCTTCCCCCTCACCCCTCTTCCCACTCTTCCCCCCCCTCTTCTTCTACTCCCACCTTAAAGGGCGGCAACGCACTTGTGACTCTTGAGTTACAGGTGCCCATGGGCGGCGGTAGACATTTACCATCAGGGGACCCGTCTGCTCGCTTGCCCCCTATACCATAAAAAAAAAACCAGGTTAGGTGATCAATGATCATGGGCCGTGACAAGAGAGTGGATGTTAGTTAAAATGTTTATACATACTAATCGACGTGAGAACTTGCATTGCGCGATACAGCATTAGTAGTTACTCCGTAGTTCGCTATGTCTTCGTTAGATGACGTTGTAGTATGTTCGCTGTATGTGGAAGTCGCCGCAATAGCCGCTACCAAAAGTAGTACGTGACACTTAGTTCCTTCTGTGAAAATGACCACGAACAGCTACTTAAATAAAAAAAAAACTAAATGTACCTACGGCGCATCTAATTTAAGCTTTTAGGTGAGACAGGATTTTGATATTCTGGGACCTATTTCATTACACTATGTAGACCCAAACCACAGATTACTAAGTAGCTAAGCATAGGTTGTAATAGTGGATCTTGAAGACAGATAACATACTTAGATACTTTTATGTAACATACATATCCGACATAGAGCATATATGAACATAGATATATTCATGCTGCACTGAATCGAATCCGCAGACGTTGCAGTAAAATATTGAACACTAACAACCAGCCCCGGCTTCGCACGGGTAGCAGACACATCTTCAATAATCATCAACATATTTCAATGAATTTTCACAAAATCTTAACAAATTATCCACTAAACCTTTCTCATAAATCACTCTGTCTATTAGTGACAACCGCATAAAAATCCGTTCAGTAGTTTTTCAGTTTATCGCGAACAGACAGACGCGGCGGGGGACTTTGTTTTATAATATGTAGTGATAGTGATAACAGGTACAACTGGTGGCTTCTAATGAATCGCAAATTGTGACAAGGTAGATATAAGTGAAATTCAATAAAGATTACACCTATCTAAAATAACCTACCGCGCGCCACATAGTTTGTCATGATTTGAGAGAACTTTCTCAGTAAGATTTGTATTACATGACTATGTAAAAATATAGTTGTTAATTAATAGAAGAGTCAAATTACTTACTGACAAGTTTGAATAGGACATGCCTCTATAATGTATTTAGTACTTGTACAATAGGCGTATTTAATTATGTACTTGCATTGCAAGTATCCAGTACGGCTCAAGGCGAGGTTATCTGTCGTTGATAGGTTGAAGACTATCAGATGTTTAGATCTATACATTTCTAGGACATAACTAACCTCGTAGCTATACGACCTCGTTGCGGAATGCCTTATAGTTTTTTAGTATAGTTGGTTGGTTGGTTGGTGGGGATTTTTAACGGACTTCAAAAAAGGAGGAGGTTCTCAATTCGACTATATGTTTTTTTTTTTTATGTTTGTTACCTCAGAACTTTCGACTGGGTGAACCGATTTTGATCATTCATTTGATTCGTGTGGTCCCATTTCAATTTGGTCCAGTTGTGACAATTGCATTCATGAGAAAACCATATATAAGTCTTTTATGGAATAGTTTTTTTGTTGAAGTCGGTTTTTTTTTGAAAGAATTATCTACTACACTACAGAAATAACTTTTGAAGTGCGTACGTACTGAGTAGATGCGTTATTTAGAACATTACTTACTGAACTGCAGTACGTTAGATTATATTAACTTTATTTTAATAAACCCGTTACTTTATTTAGATAAAAGGTGGTAAGATTTTTAGTTTATCTAGTAACTTGCTACACTTGATTAAATCCTTACTAATATTATAAATGCGAAAGTAACTCTGTCTGTCTGTCGCCCTTTCACGCCAAAACTACTGAACCCATTTAAATGAAGTTTGGTACACAGATAGTCTAGAGCCTGGGAAAGGACAAGGGGTTGAAAGGTGGGGATGAAAAGTTGTATTAAAGTTTCATCATATTTAGAGCTAGAAGCTTGAAACTTATTTTTTAGGCTGTTGATTCGATATAAATATAGTATTCGACGCGGACGAAGTCGCGGGCACAGCTAGTAAGTTATATAAAGTTACTAACAATGACATACATCACTAA
Organism: Euplagia quadripunctaria; assembly: GCA_963859945.1. Lineage (NCBI taxonomy): Eukaryota > Metazoa > Arthropoda > Insecta > Lepidoptera > Erebidae > Euplagia > Euplagia quadripunctaria. The sequence continues at coordinate 14,559,093 of OY982579.1, read as the reverse complement.
TTTGAAGAAAAATCAACAAACTCACTACAAGTGCCCTTAATTTCTAATAGTTCCTCTCGTTTTCACTAATATACCATCATCAGATCCGGACTTGGTGACAATGGGACGACCTTGGGAGCATAATCTTTCAAACAAAAAAAATATTTTGAAAATCAATCCATAGGTGACGGAAATATCGGTGACCATACATAAAAAAAAACCGGGCCAAGTGCGAGTCAGACTCGCGCATGAAGGGTTCCGCACCATCATACAAGATTTAATACTATAAGCCAAAAAACAAATACGTCTCTAGTAGGGGAGCCACCTTTAATTTTTAATTTATTTTTAGTTTTATTATTTATTGTTATAGCGGCAACAGATATACTTACACATTCTGTGAAAATTTCAACTGTCTACCTATTACGGATCATGAGATACAGCCTGGTGACCGACGGTCGGACTGTGGAGTCTTAGTAATAGGACCCTTTCCGAACATAGAAATAACCTCCTTCTTTTTTGAAGTCTAACAGAATAAACAGAAACAGAATAAAAGTACGGTAGTATGTTACAGATCGTTACTGTTCGTTATAATAATAATATATTAATACTAGTGGTCGAATAATTCAAAGCAATAAAGTGTCGAAGGAAATTAAAACTTACTAAAGCTTATCAATAGTTACTACATAAAAATAAAGAAAGTTTGTTAAGAAACAGAGGAGAAAAAGGTACTGTTTTGTCTTTGGCTATTTATATACCTATACTAGCGGACCCGAAAGACGTTGTCATCGATCGAAAAACAGTCGACAGTCAGTCGTAGGACTGCACGTCAGAATAACTTCACGATGTATTTGCATATACATACACACACATCTGTATATATATAATTAGGTTAAAAATAAAAGTAGCTAACAACATATCTAGATGTATACATAGGGTACACTGGAAGGTCTGTGCTCCTGACCGCTCATAAATGTTTGAATTTCGTATGTTAAATTTTTTTTAAATATAAGAAACTCGGCTCCGTCTCACGAATTTTCGATCAGGTCACGTGTCCTGACGCGAGTTTAACATTTTTTACCCATCCCAAAAAGTGCACAACGCCGCTAAAGAAGTTTTCACTTCAAAAATAGATTCCTGGATCTCTATCGCAGCGCCACCTACCGGGTCTAATTGTGAAATTTCCTTAAAATAGATCCAGCGGTTTGGGAGGAGTTCAGTGACAACACACGTACGGAAGAATTATATTATAAAAATATAGCAACACTGAGTTGAAATGTAGTGTCAAAGTACCTACTTTGTAGCGACTGCATCAGCTATAGAAGAGGTGAGAGAAGGTCTAGTGTACGTTCTATTGCTTCTAAAATAGCTACGTATTCGAAAGTGTAGTGTAATGCTAATGACTTACGTACAGTAACAGAATTAGCATATTAATGATAATTTCTTTAAATAGCTTTACTTTTCTCTGTCTCTGGGGTCGGCCTTCAGTCTAACTACGAAATGGTCGAACTTCGATATTTTACGCGAAGCGACTGCCATCAGACCTACACAACGCAAGTACTAGGAGATATCGAAGTTCTGTAGTTAGACCAAATTGTCGGACTTTTTAGGGCTTCAACTACCCGGAACGAAGTAGCCCTCTAAAGAATAAAACAAAACATTCTAATAAATAACTCCGCAAAAGACATGCATGCGTCAAAGAACTCCTCCGCGTCATCGCCTACTGGTAGCGTTCCCAGAAGGCACGATGCCACATTAAATGGCAATGGTAATTTTCTGTGCAAGAATAAGCCCTGCCTTCCTAGACACGCGGCAGCGTGTAAAGCCAAGTTCAAGAAAAATTAACTGGCGACGCAGCAGCCGTGTGTATATTACACGAACCATTTGGAGCCACATTTGATTACTTAATAACTTATAGTCTATTTAATATAAATACTTGAATTTTTGTTTACTTATTAAAACCCCCTAGATGAACGAGAATTGTCGATCAGTCACTTACTGAGTTCCTTGTAAACGGAAAGAGCACCCATGTCCTAACGTCTCGACCCCAAACGGTTCCATAACATGATTGCCGATGAAATTACCTAAAAAAGCTTTCTGCGGATGCGGCAGCAGCGCCGGCATAACCGGCTGTGCTTGGAAGATGCGATGGCGCGAGGGTGTCGACGCAAGTTGCGTCAATGGCAGTAACGACATACCATCTGGTTTCTTCCCACTGTATTATTTTGGTCACTGCATTATTTACAAATATCTAAATTCATTTTAAAGTATAGTTAGGAGCTGGATTACAGACTAAACATTGATGAGTTGATGAGTCATTGTCTGCCAATGAGGGATTGAAAGTTTTTAAGAATTTTTATCTCTTTAAAGATCTACACATGTGTAAAAATACGATACAGCATAATTTTTATATTAATACGTGGGGAGAATTCTTTGTGCACATTTTTTAGACAAACGCGCACAGACAGGAATGTGAAATTTGGAATATTTAAAGTTTATATGTAGAAGAAGTGCGAAGACTAAAATTTTTAAACAAAATGTGCTATAAAGTTAAAAAATATGTACAAACGGCTACATAAAGCTATAAGAGTCCAGTATATATTTTGACCCATCATGATACAAAAGTGTACAATGACAGTTCAAGTTAAACTGGTCAATGAAATAAAACAAATGACCGCCGGGTGATTTCCAGTCTATACATATAATATTAAGTGAAGAAAATTCCTTGTACGCATTTAAAAAAAAGTCACGAAAGGAACGCGAAATTTGAAATAATTTTATTACTTAAAGCTTATGTGTAGAAGTAATACAAGAAGCTAACATTTTTAAACAATAAATATTATAAATTAAAAAAAAAACATTAAAACAGCCCGCTACATCAAGCCACACGCATCCAGTGTATTAAACCAAAAATAAAGTGATTTCTAGTATTAATTTTATACTCAAACCATTTTCACGTCACAAACGAGTATATGTGACATGGCGTTCAAAAGGTTAATTTGTAGTGCGGTATATAAAACTTAATAGACGGTTATTATATTTGCTTCTCCCAGTGATAGATATTCTTAAAAATAAACTTCTTAGAACTAATAATAATATTTACAATACATCTGAACACGGGACGTATGACATGCGTAAATGTTTAAATCATCATTTGTTCTGTGTCTGGGTGTAATTTATCCATAATATGTACGTATTTAGAAATATATAAGTATGTTTATCAGCAGTCTGGTTACCATAGTATAGGCTCTACCTAGTTTAGAATCAGACGGCCGTGTGTGAGATGTTGAAGTTATTATTATTATTATAAAAATATAACATAATAGAAGTATTAATGAAATTAATAAATTATTCACGAATTAAAATAGAGCTATCGTCGATAAATGTTAATAAACATAACTACAACGTTATTTAAAAACGATTTAATAAAAGGTTTTGGAATATGGAGAATTAACAGTTAATGATTACTTAACGACCTCAAATTGTGTACTGTTTTTGCAGGACTTAATGATCAGAATATGTCAAAACAAAAAAATAACATCTTTGGTAATAAATTCTTCTGTAAAATGTATTGTTATATTGTTGACTTGTTTTCTTTGGTTCAATTGGTGATAATCAAATTTATTGTAGTTTAATTTTATATATTGAATGTCTGCGTTACTGGCAAAATATGTCTTGAACAAATTATATTATATCCATCTTTTATACCATAATATATTTCTTGCTTGTAAATAAAATGCAAAAAATTATTTCATTCCCGTCCTATACCTAACTATATAGAAGACAAACGAGGATTAAGTGCTTCAGATAGATTATAGCTATCAGCTAGATTCATATGCTTTAAATTTGACTTAAACCACTGAGTTATTATTACTAGCGTAATATCTCGATGATTAAACATAATTTTTGTAAGACAACATAACAGGATAAAAACAAAATCTTTATTCAATTTTGGAACTGAAAAATAGTCTGATATAATTGATTTGTAATATTACATTTTTGGCATATTACTGAAGTGGTAGATTTGCTTGATTTACTGCCGTACTCACTGGCATGCTTACAACATTATGCAACTGAACTATGAATTTACTATTTTATACAAACGGCTGGTTGAACCTGGAATCCGATTAATAACTTTCTGCCTTAAAAGAATTGGTAGTAGAAACAGACAAAACAATATTGTTTGTTACATTACGAAGGAACAAGGACTAATAGATGCAGATAAAGGTTTCATCCTTTCGTTGTCGGAACACCGAAAAGTCGAACTGAACGCTTAAAGCAGCTCCTTTTCAGTTCGAGTCGCCAACTTTTGGAATGAGCTGCCTTCGTCTATTTTTAACCGACTTCCAAAAAGGAGGAGGTACTATGTTCGTCTGTATGTATTTTTTTTTGTGTATGTTCATCGATATTTTCGCCAATTGTGAACCGATTAAATTCGAAAGGGTCGATTTTTTTTTCGAAAGGGTATACTCCCGAGGGGGTCCCATTATCAACAAGTCAGTCAGTCTGATGATGGAATCTCAAGAAAATCGAAGAAAAACTAACTGACTAACAATGTAATAAAATCTTAGAAGTCATTTTTGATCCACTTACCGGTTTCCGAATGAGCTGAAATTTTACATACTTATATAAGTTTAGTAACAATGCAATAATCTGGTACTATTGAGGTGATCTGATGATGGAGTCAGGAGGTGGATAGTTGAACTCCTCAACGGCGAACAGGAAAGATACGAAAAAAATTAAACCGACTTCAAAACCACAAATAGGCACTCAAAAACAAAAAATAAATTAATACCTATAATATATTATAAAAAATATATTAATTTATTTTTCGAGTTTATTTTTTGAGTGCCTATTTGTGGTTTTGAAGTCGGTTTAATTTTTTTTATAAAAATAATTTATTTCAGACTATTATAATCTTGGAACCTTCAAGACAAGAGTAAATAAGTTTCTCTTGGATAGGCATATACCATCTTCATCGTTACTTTTTTCATCAGGTGAGTTTGAAGACAAACGCCTACTCCCTTACTGAATTAAAAAACAAAAATAACGGTCAACGTTGCACTAAGGTTTGTCGGACGGACCACGTGAAAGATAACATGTCTAGAAAGGAATTGAGAACAGGAATCACGTCGGACAGTAGCGCGTGGTCACCAAATAATATTATAAGGGCAGGTAGTAGACTTGTTCTTGCTCGGTCACTGAAAAGAGCGCTCCAATCTAGTACAGTCACTCACATGTACTAGTTCGGACTTCTAGTTCTATTAGTTCAGTAGTACATTGTAACTGCATTGAATGAATATTTGGATCTTCTTCACACTTTGCATGCTTATGACTGTTATTCTTAGACTTGTAAAATCACCATACTAATTTATTTACATTTATATAAGAAAAAATATTATATAATAAAATAATTGGTAAGTCAATGTATAAGGAAACAAACACCGAATAAAAATAATTACACGCAAAGTGGTCTTGTTGTTTTGGTTTTGGTGTTTGTTTGCTAATCTAACAATGTACTAAATTCAAAATTGAAACTAATGAGTACGAATTATCTAAAATTTAATGCAGACAGCATGCATCTCATTCTTATTCGTTCGTTCACCGCCGTATCGGGGACGTAACGTACGACTTTTCAGCCGACGATTCAGTGGTCCCATGTTTCTTGACAGTACTAATGTACTACATGAACGAAGTCCTATAAGCTTACAGAATAGTTCGTTCTAGTTCCATGTCAGGAATGAATTCCTAATAGTACTTAGTTTGTGAACTACACAAGCCTAGTAGGTAGACGATGATGATGATAAAATTGTATTAAATACATGAATGAATATCATAAAATAAACCTATACTCCTGTTAGTAACTTAAACTAAATCTCTTTAGATATATCTCGACACTACTAGATAGAATTTTAAATAGGAATTATTTTCTTTTCAATTTAAACAAAGATTACTCGTGTTTATATACATTCTTAATTGCAGTTTTCAACTTGTCAATTAGTCAAAAGTTCGAATATTATGAGAGTATGTAACTGTTAGATCATATTAGGCTTTAGACAGTTACTCATATAATGAAACAGATTCAAGATTAGACGGTAAACAGTGTAGCCAAAATATATACCTACAAGATGTTAGAGAAGGTGTAGCCATGTTTTAGGCCATTATAGTAGGCCCCATGAATGACGTAAAACCATACAAACATTAGGAAAATTCATGAATACAGCAATCGTATTTTGAAGCTGACAAATTGAATAGGCAAATTGACTAATAAAGCTAGAACAGGGTAAGAGGGCTCATATCAATGAAACAATAGGTAGGAATTAAACACCAATGATGTTGCTGGAAAAGGAATGACAATATCAGCATAAAAAACAAAATCATTGAAATTGACATGGAAATTGATGGTATGTTGTTTAGAAATGTGCATCTTTATACGTGATCCCTACAACGCTTATAATTACATGATTATGCACTATGACTTTGCACATAATCCGTTTTAATTACTCTGTTGTGATTTACGAGTACATTCAGATTATTTACGCTTAAGTGTTGCATGCATGACTGTGTTTTATCTTCATAATAATTTGATACGATTGAACTACCTTTTTCAGCTTCTGGAAAAGACTGTAGTTTAGTTCAGTCTCTTGTGCTGAAATTGCTGTAATACGGTTTAACATGCATTTCCTTTCTCCTATTTTGACGTGACAACGTCTTATAAATTGGTTTGCCGGGTGACACTTCAAGAAACTGCGTTACGCTCCGCTCACGTTATGCGCTCACAATGAGAGCGAGTGAGAGGCACGCGTCCCTTCCACTCGGGCTAAAAAGTCGTTGTCACGTAAAACTTTCGCCCGTATACCGACTTTACAGGCAACCAATTTTTTATTGTAATTTGATATACCTCAGCACGGCCAATGAGTCCAATAGGATTAAATAATTATTTCATCTTAAAAAAACATACAAAATTACTGTCCTTGTCGATGAGATTTCTCCATTATCTTAGCGAAAGGTTAAAAAAACCTTTCGCTTTGTAAAAGTTTAAGCTTAATATAATTCTATGTTGGTAAAATATAAGATACAAGTCTATGTCTGTATGAGCAATCATAGATGCTTAGACAATTCTGGTTTATATAGTATCGAACGCTTACCATCATCTCTGCTTACCCGTTTTGGTAGATGATATCGTGATGGTATAGTAAAGAGCATAACACATTTATGGTAATTGTTATTATTATGTAATAAGTATTCATGAATGAAAACGTACCCTCAAGTACCGGCATTCCTCGTGCCACTTTCTAGCGTAGAAAGTAAATTTCAAATATTACGAGATTGTGTAAATGAAGCCTTTTTATTTTAATTAAAAACGCCAAGTTTTTTTAAGTAAAACCTTCTTTAGGCACGTTGTGCACTGAACTCGTGACCGTCACGCTAATAATACATATACAGATCCACTAGAGGGTGCTAATCTAAACATTGAGTTCTGTCAACTCCTTATTAATTAATGTCCAACCTGCTAATGTGACGTTTTAAGTTCGTCGTTTCGTTTAAGTTTTCACTTCTGTCGGCAGTCCCTTGTTTTAATAATGTTTTTAGTATTTCCATTTATAGTTAAACACGTCTGAATTTGCTATAAGTTATTTATTCACTTCAATTTGTTGAGTTTGATAGTGACATTTCATTAATTGCGGTCAGATCGAATTCGATCGATTCGAATTAGTCGCGAAGAGTACCAAATATACTGGCAGGTATAGTTATTTCAACATTTTTTTAAATGTAAGTACGTAGTTCTATTTTTTATTTTGTGGTATTATTTTGAGATTATACATTATGTCAACGTTTAATTATATAGCAGAGAGCGAATGTTACAATCCGCAGCAGCCATATTCAGTGGAGGACATCCAAGATATTATGATGATGATCATTTATTTATTATCAATATAACGAAATTTCGTGTGTGAGGTGTTTCAAGTTATTTTTATTATTATCTAAACAAATAAATAAAATTGGAGTGTCTGTTTGTAATAACATAATAACAGCTTTTTACTAAATGCATCTGCACGTGCAGACGGTACTTATTACCAAAAAATCTATTTAAAAGATTTTTGTCAGTCAGATTTTCACGGGACTTTCACTAGCAGATAGCTGATGTTAGGTATAAGGAGTAACTAAGGACACTTTTATTATGAAAAAAATTAGGGTCCCACGCATAGCGCTACTACTAGCTTACTAGCACTGACATCTATACTCATTTTAAATAATTATTAGGGTAATTATTTACATTTTATACCATATAATAATGCCAAACCAAATAATAAAGCCTTTTATTCGGACACTAGATACAATTACGTTTCTTATATTGCTGCACTGTTTTCTATATATTGTTTTTTACATAATTAAAATTAATCGTGTATTTGGTGCTTCTTTATTTTCTGTAAGTCCGTTTGCCAGTTGGCAAAGGCCTTTTCCAACCTGCTCCATTCGGTCTCTCCCTAGCCACTCTACTCCATGTTATGCCTGCAACCTGCCTGATATCATCGTCCCATCTTTTTTGTTGCCTACCTCTTTTTCTTTTACCTTCCCTTGGGTACCATTGTGTAACTTTTTTGCTCCACTTTTCTTTTCCTCTGATCATGTGTCCCGACACAAAAATAAAAGGCTAAAATGGAAGTGCATTTTAGCCTTTTTATTTTTAGGGTTACGTCCTGTATCTTGGTCTTTTTCCTAATGTTGATGTTTCTTATTCTATCCCCCCGCTTTACTCCTAGCATACTTCTCACCGTTGCTCATTGGAAAATACCAATTTTATTGGTTGTGTTTTTTGTTATGGCCCATGTTTGACTTCTATACATTAAAATTGGTAAGATGCAGACATTGAAAAATTTGCTTTTTATTGTTATATGTAAATTTTTATCTTTCATTACTTCCCTTAGACCCCAATACCTTCTCCAACTGTTTGCTATGCTTCTTTCGATTTCTTTGTTTATATGATCTTTAGGTGATATGATCTGTGAATATATATACCTCGGTATATATATTCTTCAACATAACTAATTTGTGACTCGCCTACATTATGCTGCTTTTATGTCCATTGGTCATTACTTTTGTTTTTTCGACATTTAATTTTAGTCTTACTTTTTCACTCTCAGATGCAAGTTTGATTAACATTCTGTTTAGGCCTCCTGGTGTTTCTGCAAATAGCACAATATCATCTGCAAATCTTAAATGTGTTAGTGTGCAGCCGTCTATATTTAAACCCAGATTTTCCCACTCCAAGTTTCTGAAGATTATTTCCAAAACAGCAGAGAAAAGTTTTGGAGAAGAGAATCTCCTTGTCTTACTCCTTTTTGTGTCTTAAATGGATCTCCTTTCTTTTCTAGTTGAATGCACGCCGAGCTGTTTTTGTATACATTTCTAATCAATCTTATATATTTTTCTTCTATCCCTTGTTCTTTTAACGCCTCCCAGATGTCGACATCGAATGCCTTTCTATAGTCGACAAATGCTAGATAGTATAAAAGTTGATATTCTGTATATTTCTCGATGCTTTGTCTAACAGCATGGATATGATCAAGTACTGAATAGTCTTTCCTAACACCTGCCTGTTCTACGGGCTGTTGTTCGTCGAGTTTTACTTCCATTCGCTTGAGTAAGATCTTTGCAAATATTTTATACAGGTTGGACATCACACACACATCGCACATTTAATACCATACAAGACGTCTTAGCCCTGGTAAGGACCATCCAGTAGCGATTTCCTCAGTATTTGTAGAATGTTAAAAGTTTAACAAGTGATAGTATAACCCAATCCGGCTAATTGCAGAAGTTTGTAAATTGAACCACACGTACATACAGCATAATGAGGACAAGCATTTCATATTTATCTTTATGTTACGTAGATCTTCCTTTTCCAGCTTATATCATCACTGGCAGTTCCCCGCAGTTTCACCTATATTAATGGTCACCACTCCGTTCCTTAGGGTCATAGCGTGATGTTCCATAGCCTATAATCTTCTACAATAAATAGTCCATCTAAAAAAAGAAACTCCACAGCTTTAATATTTTTATTTTATTTTATGGGATAGGGGGCAAACGAGCAAACCGGTCATCTGATGGTAAGTGACTAACGCCGCCCTTAAACACCTGCAACTCAAGAGTCACAAGTGCAGTGCTGGCCTTTGGTGGAAGGAGAGGAAGAGTGGAAAGAGAGAGAGTGGGGGGAAGGGAGAAGGGGGAAAGAGGGGGAGTACAACGTGGTATCACTCCGGTCAACCCGGCCCATATGTGCCGAAGCATGGCTCCTCCACAGTTATTTATATTAGTATAAATAACCTTGTCCATGTTTAACAAATGATTTTCCAGCAAACACATTACATATACCTAGTTTATAAAAAACGGATTGCCAAAATAGTGTTTTGAAGTGGTAACTTCCTAATTAGTGGAACATAATTCTCACATTGTTTTTTCTTTAAGTTTTTTCTGTAACTTTACTTCCTTATTAGTTGGGCCTGCGACTTCGTTAGCGTAAACAAAAATATACCTATCGCTTATAAAAGACTTAGTACTTCCGCCTAAAACAAGGAGATCCCCAGTCCTGGAGATTTTTTTATAGACCGTATTGCCATTGAAACTACTTGGAGCGTGCATAAAATTTTGTTGACATTGTTTACACTTACGAAGTAACTATTTTATCTTATCTATACCTAAAGCTGGCCGTGGGAAAAGTTACCAATACTATGGTCGTTGTGATTTTGTTGATTTTTTCTTAAATCCGAGTGCCGTTGCAATGTTTAGGAGCACTTACATACTAAGGTTATTGGCACTCTGATTTTTAAATAAATTATAGGCACTGGAAGACCGGCTGATTCCGGGAATCTATAAACTCTAACCGATAGTGTGTGGAATTTTCTTGTTTTATATGTATGTAGGTATATTCGCTCCGTGAACTCCTACTTTCCTTTGAAACATATTTTGAATGTACTGTTGCCGCTTGTCAGCTGCGAAGGGCCAATATAGCATGTGGCAGTACCCTCATCGCAAGCGGTTCACTCTATTCACAGAAATAAGAATTTAAAAAGTTTAAGAAAAAATGAACAAAGTTAGTTTTACTTTAGCTTAATAGATGTCGTTACAGGTAATGCATGTGTGCAGCGATTACACGTGCTTTCTTTTTCACATAAAATGTTAATTTATTTTAGTTGAATGTAATAGTTACTGAAAGTGTAAAAAGAGCATTAGTCTTAATTTATTTTATCCTTATCCTTTAAGACTCCCACTATTTTTTTTTAAATTATTTTCTATTATACAGATATGCTACTACTGATTTATCATATGTATGTACAGAACAGATGCTTGTCTTAATTGTTGTACTAATTGTATAAAAAATAATAGTAGTACAAAAGATTCTAATCTTTTATACACTATTAAGATATTAGTCTAAGAATATTTAGTAATGAATAGTTGTTGTACATTAATAGTTATTTAAAAATAGTAGCAAAATAAAATAGCAGTACTGAAATTTAATTGAATGGAGGTACCACGTTATACGATTTTTGTATCCTTTCCTGTCAATGGCAATTCAGTGAATTCACTGTTGGGGTTATTAAACTGCGTTGGGAATAAGTCGTGAGTTTTCCGTCCTCAATTATTATGAATCTGCTGTTAATATCTATGACACACTTGCTTTGACTATTAAGATTTTTTGTACTGTTATGTTTAAAAATGAATTACTCTACTTCTTAAAAAAAAGTTACTTATGTTATCACTCTCATTAAACAGAATTATAAAAATACCGAAACAAAGGTTTTACTTTATACAAGTTTAACAGTACAAGTATGTGTGACATTTTATTGTCTTAAATAATCAATAATTTAACCAATATGGGCTTCCTACTTGCAGCCACTAGTTTCCTATAACCTGAGAGTAATTGTTTACATTGCCCCTAAGATTATAGCGTTCCATTAAATAGATCATTAGTTCTTGTGGTCAGCCTGATGATTTGATTTCTGCAATTCACGTAGCTATAGATTAAAAACTTTCATTAGAAAATGTAATATGAAGTAAAAGTAGAAGAGTAATAGATATACTAGTCTTTATTAGGTTCGTGAAGAAATCACTCGACTAGTTTTCTATGACGTTTCGTTACCTATAAAAATAATATTAATATTTATCTCCATTACGTTTTTTAGGAGTGTCACTACATATTATAAAACAAAGTCCTCCGCCGCGTCTGTCTGTTCGCGATAAACTGAAAAACTACTGAACGGATTTTCATGCGGTTTTCACTAATAGATACAGTAATTCATGAGGAAGGTTTAGGTGTATAATTTGTACCCGTGCGAAGCCGGGGCGGGTTGCTGCCAAAACAACATCATGTTTTTGGTTAAATCACTTTTTTGCACTTGGTCAAATTGGTGGACTTTTATCCGACATAGAGGCCGCGAGGTCAGGTACATTTCACAAAAAAAGCAATAAATAAGCAAATCACCGACAGATAAAAACAAAGACGAAATCAAAATCATCCTCACGCCATTTCATAGCAAAGTCTGCCTTTGTATGGTATAGTTTTTCGTTTTACACAAAAACATGTATTACTTCTAAAATCCGGTTATGAGGTGATGTAATGGTAGAAATAATTAAACGATTTAACTAAATAATTTTCCTTTGGATAACTCCAGCTACGTAGTGTTGTCCCGTCCCACCTGAAGGCAACAAATCAATATATCAATAAATCTGATCTCGGATAAGATGATTATGTCTGAACATTAGATTTAGTGATTGAAGAGACGGTACACCAGGAACTTGGTGGCAATATCACCATCACCCGACAAATCCTGGTCATTTTGACTATATATATTAGAGAAGAAGGGAGGAAAGCAAACGCGATACTTGTTCTGACCCGAGTGACAGGTTGTCCTTTCCGCATCTCAAGGCTATCTGGCTAATTTTTCACAGGGGTCTTCTTCCTTTGAACCCGAATAGGGATTGTTCGTGTGCGAGACCGCGGTGGTGAAAGACATGACTTGGCGGATGTCGATCTGTGTGAAATCGTGTTCACTGTCTCCGAATGAATAAAGAGACCAGGCCGGATTTCGGCACCCACCAGCGTAATAGATGTTTCTCGTGGTATCTCCAGCGTCAGAGGGAGAAGCGGAGAAACAGATCACTCCAAATTATGATACACTCACGCCTTGGAGAAAATTAGCAGGAAAAATGATCTGACACCTAAATGAAGATGCTACCTACTAAGAGATATTTGCAGTCCTTTTTTTTTAAATACAAAAACAAATATGTTTAAAGTAACAGCTGAATTATTATTGCCGATTCTGTGATAGTCAGAGTATAACAGATATCGCTAAAGCTACCCTCGCAACCGCATAATTTTCATTTGATTTTGCAGTATTGATTGCATACGAACCCATATTTCACCTAATTATCCTCGTAATATTCCGTGATATAAGAAGTTATACTGCTTTCAGCACGCACTAGTAAGCAGTACCGCAATATGGCCGATAGTGCAATAACTTGTTCATATTGCGTTTGGAATTGAAGTGAACTGATTTATTGAATGATAGAGGTGAAGATATATGAATGGATAAATGGTTAACTTAAAGATATACAATTTTTTTTACTCGCTGCTGAATGATATGATGATATCGGGAGAAAGAATTTTGGGAGAACGACGGATGTTGTTTCATATAATACAAATTATTTCAGTAATTGCCAAATTAGTTATAGTAGGCGCCCGAGTCGAATGCAGACCTCCGAAATGCGACAGTCACTACACTGCGGACGTGCGAGGCGAGGTTTGTGGGCGGCGGTGGGATATGCTCCCCCTTCTCATCAGGCCCCGACTGCATTCTCCTCCGCATACTGTACAATTGTCATGAAATGTTAATAAAAAGTGCCTCTTTAATATAGTTCGGTTAAACTTATTGTAAGTCCACACGTTAAAAAAAAAGAACCTGTTATAAGACGTTACGCATCCGTTAGTAGTACAAATACTCTTAAAACGCTAATGTAATGCCATCCAAACTGGTTTTCTATTTATGGTTTAAATGATTTATTCTCAAAAAGACAATAAAAAGCCACTTACATGAGAATACAATAACATTTTTGCTAAATTATTTAAATACCGGTCACCGAGACAAGCAAATACAAAACTTAAACAAGTTATAACATTACAGACACAATAACATAGTTAACGAGTAAGATAGTTTATACAATAGAATATGTAATATAAACTAGGCACCCCCGCTCAACACTTTCATTCTCAACCGAATTATAGTAATTTTGGATAGGAAAAATTTTCGACTATGTACTTAGACAGTTGAGATTTAAAGACGTTGAACGAGCTTACATTTTTAATATCAGACGGTAATTTTTTATAAATATGTACTTCTTCATAAGTGGTATTTTTTTTAGCGTAATTTGTACGAGTTCTTGGCAATACGAGTAAACTGGGTCGACGCCTGCTACGTTTAGATATCTCCGAAATTTTGTTTAATGATAAGTTAGTTTGAATTTTCTTGTCTAAGATTTTCCTTATCAGCATACAAGTATTATACATATAAAGTTGCCTAATATTTATCAATTTGGTTTCCTCAAAAATTTTAGAAGTAGTTGTTAAGTATGGATAGTGAAATAATATCTTTATAATCTTGTTTTGTACTCTTTGTAATTCTTGTAATTTTGTTTTACCCGAGTTGTTTAGTGTGTTTTAACAAGAGAGTTGTAAATAGTAAAACGATTTTTTTTAGGGATACAATAGCTTATGTTGTAGAGAGAACCAGCGAGAGACGAAAGTTTATCTTTAATATAATCGATTTGAGTATTGCAATTGAGGTTGTTATTCAGTTTTAAGCCAAGATATTTTTCACAATATTTTTGTTCTAGTGAGATGTTATCAATAGTCAATGGTTCATGATTCGGAACCTTTTAATTTTTAGCTTTAAATATAATGTAACAGGTTTTTGAAATATTAATAGAAAGCAAATTATATTGAAACCACTCAAATAAAATATTTAGGTCTTCTTGGGCTTGTGAAACAATGCTATGTATGTTTGTTCCGAAATAAAATAAGCAGGTATCGTCTGCGTACAAAGTCAGATGACCATGTAATGCTATGATAATTTAATGCTGCAATATGATTTATGTAGATTAAGAACAATAATGGTCCCAATATGGAACCCTGGGGGACTCCGTACGTGATAGGTAAAGCACGATTTTCAACGTCATCTATCTTTACTATCTGGTATCGAGTGCATTGCCCTGGATACCAGCATGTTCGAGCTTATTTATGAGTAATTTATGACTTACGGTATCGAAAGCTTTTTTTAAATCGATGTATACACCCAAAACAATGTTCTTATTATCTATATTATCTCTGATTTTTGTTGTTAGATCAATTGTAACCGCAGTGGTGTTACTTTTAGGTCTAAATCCATATTGACGTTCCGATATAAAGTTAATTGTATCGAAGTAATTTAATAAGCGACTATGGATAAGTTTCTCTAGTATTTAAACATGACTGGCAGTACAGAGATCGGGCGATAATTGCCGGGGTTAGTCTTAGGTCCAGATTTATAAATTGGTGTTACCTTTGCAACCTTTAGAGAATCAGGAAACTCCCCGCCAATCATATGTTTATTAAAGCATTTTGCCAGCACATCTGATATTAGGTTTTGTAAGTTTTTTATAATTTTGGTGCTTATTTTATCTATACCACTGCTGGAGTTGGAATCGAGATTTTTAATAATTTCTTCAGCATTACATGGTTCTAACGTTGTGAGTGAATGACTTGGGATATTATTTTGTACATTAAATTCGGTCATTTTAGAACTGCCATGAAATTCTCTAGGTATTTTCTCTGCAAGTACAGACCCTATGGTTGAGAAATATTTATTAAAAGCATCACAAATTTCCTTTGTGTCAGTAACTATATTAGAATCAATTATAAGCTTTGACGGAGCACTACTTTGATTTATTTTATTATTTGCTAAATAAGAGACCACATTTTTTTAGGATTCTCAGAATACCTTGTAAACAGGCTATTGAAGTAAGACTTTTTGGTAGAATGTATTAATTTTGCAACCTGGTCTCTGAACACTTTAAACTCACTTTCTGATGTCTCATTTCCTTGACCTTTCTTATGTTGCGACCATAGATGGTTTCTTAAGCTGATGCCAGCAATAATGTCGTAATTAACCCATTCCTCTCGCGGTGGGTTCATAATTTTGGTTATGGATATTTTATTTTCTTTTATTGAGCGTTTTAATTTAGTCTCTAATTCTTCATAGTTGTTCGAAACATCTTCTAATCCATGTGGTTCAATAGTAAAAAATAGTTTATTGTAATCTGTAGTTTCATATTTCAGGCGTAGTTTCTGAGGTTTTCATTTATTTAATTGTTTGTGATCTGAGAAAGACGAGTTGATGATTGCAAAATTATACTGTTCGCTATTCAAGTGTGTACTAACGTGGTCCAGGATTGATTTCCTCGTTGATGAGTCTCGAGTTTATTCAGTATTTTGTGTCCCGATTCATGTACTCTTTGTTTGTACTTTTTTAATGTTTTGTTTTTTGTTAATAAGTCAATGTTATAATCACCAAATACTATTGCTCTTTTGCGTTTTTGTAATTGTGAATCATATGCATTCAAGAACTTTTCTAAGTCGGTGTCCCCAGGATTGTAAACAACGCCAATGTCTATTTTTCTATTTGTACCCATGGGTAATTGTTGCCATCTTGATACGTAGATTCTATGAGGTTATGTTTCAAATCGTTATGTATATATGCTGATACTCCGCCTCCTCTAATGACCGTCCTGTAGTTGTAGTAATGTGTAAAGTTAGGTATTTGTAGTTGTAAAACCTGGTTTTCGTTCTGTATTCAGGTTTCTGTGAGTAATATAATATGTACTGTTGTAGGTATTGCTTTTATGTAAAGAATTGCATTTAAGTAAAGAAATGATAGGCGTGATTTTTGAGTTTTCAAGTGTTGATAATCGTGCACTATTTGGTAGGTTATAGATTTCGAAGGATTATTATTTCTTAATGGGCGTTGAAGTTTTTTGAATTCGGATTTATAATGGTAGGTACGCCGTTGATGTATTTAATTGTGAGATCAGATTCTCCATTTTCTGTTGGGCGTGTTAGTTCATTTTTATTGTCTGGAAATATTTTTGCTGAGAATATTTTTTTGTGTTTGATCAAAATAGAATTTAATATTGCCCGGTAATTTTCCCTTGCTGCGTAGTAGTGCCATTGCTGGGTCTGGATTATCAAAGCAAACTTTAATCCTGCGTGTTTTACTGGCATTGTACTTACCAATACGATAGATTTTGTTTGGTTTTGTTTTATTCTTATTTATGCTTGCGATAACATTTAAGACATCAGATTCGTCTTTAAGAATTCTCTCCGGCGTGCTACAGGTGCTCTGCTCTAATGTACCACCTATGATTATATTATTATGTCGCTTATTTCGGGCTTGAATTTCATGGAATATTTGTTCGTTCACGCATAGTTGATTTTGTGTAGGATGCGGGTCAAAATTGTATTTTATCAATATTTGTTTCCAGGTTATTTATTTTGTTTTGATTGTTTAATATTTTGTTTTCAAACTGAGTTAGTTGGCTTTTTATGTTACTGTTTTCGGAGGCAAGTTGTGTTGTGGTGACTTGTATATCTTTAATTTTTGTAGTAATATCTGCCGCGTTAGATGTAATCAAGCCTTTCGTTTGTTCATGCGATACCCGTAAGTCGGCCAATTCTTTTTACATAAATTCAATACAGTTTTTCAAACATATATGTTGTTGGTACCTTATAAATAATGCTGTCCCTGACATGTGCCGCTTAGATGCATATAAACCAACCAACCAAATCAGGCGAGCCTTCTTAGGATATACCTACGTTTTACCACTATAATTTAACTGAAGATTGATTGATTTCAATGATTGTACATGCGATCATGTCCGTTGAATTTTCATGTCTGTATGAAATTTAATGATTGAAATTGTTAAGTAGGTATGTCCAGCAATGCTTGGTGAATATTTATATAGCATTAGAGTAGAGCATAGATGAATGGCCACTGAAATTAAAGCGGGAAGGGAATTGTCTTTGCCTTAAAGAAAATCGCAGAAAAATAACCCTTTTTTTATTCTTGCGATGTGTTTGGTCTCATTTGTAAAATAAGGTAAAATAGGGTTTATAGGACTGGCAACGCATTCGTTCTCTTTGTTATTAAGTATTAACTTCATTCATGTATATTTTGTTACAAAATAATGATTTTATACTAGGTTTTTACGACACTATTGGTTGAAAACCGCCATACCTCCCGTGTTCAAGTCTAATACCATATAAGATTAAATAGATATTTCTTGTAATACTAAGTAGCTTGTTTAACATTTATTTAGATAGCTTTATATCCAGTAAAACTGACCATCAGTTTGATTGTTTGTTTTAGAGAACCGTGCCACTTCCAACGATGTCAGCGACCAAGTTCCTGCATCCGTTTCTGCACGGGTTGAAGCCTCTGCCGGAGGGCAACGAAGAAGAACTCCAACAAGTTAAAGAATGGTGAATATATAGTGATTTTAAGATTCTGTGTTCTCTGTCTACTGTATATTCTGTGTTTTCTGATATAAACGTAGATTCTGGTAACGCAGAGAAAGCTCATTGTCGTTATACAAAATATGTTCGTATTAGATGGGCCTGTTGGTCTAGTCGTTAGTAATGCTGACTGTTGAGCCAGAGGTCGTGAGTTCGGTTCCTACTCGAGCTACTACTTTATCAGCAGTCCCGTTACCATAGTACAGGGATCAGACGACCGTTCCAGATGTCCCTTTGTGCCGGAGGTGATGTACCTCTAACACAAAGGAAACATTTTTCGACTAGACTAGGATGTTGGAAAGTGGCATGTATACTAATCGGCTTGAGAACTTTTAATGCGTGATGCAGGATCAGGAGTTACTCCGTAGTTCGGCTTGTCTTCGTCACATAACATTGAAGTAAGTTTTTCTCTGTATGTGGATTTTTCCACATCACTAGCCTCCAAGACTGGAGGTCGATATTTTGGTGAGTCAGCTGTCTAGGCTCTCTTGTGGAGCCAGTGCCAGTGCCAATAGTAAGTAATTTCAGTGAGTCGGAACTGTATTCCGCTAGTCCCAGTGAGTTGGAGCTGAAATCCGTTGGTCCCAGTGAGTCAGGGTTGCGTGTACCGGACGTGTGTCGCGCAATCAACGGCAATACTTTATTTATACTTATTTTTATTACTATTAATTAAAATAGCATATACGCTGATATAATTAGTAGGTACAATATAAAAATTACGTAATACTTTCCGCTGTACTAAACCATTGGCCTTCACGAAGATACTGTTGCGAACATGTAAGCAGCTAAATTACACTTATATCCTAATTAATATTATAAATGGGAAAGTGAGCTTATTTCGTCACTTTGTTGTTTGTTTGCTTTTTCAAAACATTTTTAATTTATCTCATTTTTATTTTATCAAACAATGAAATTAAATTAAGAACTTTCCTCAGTCCCTGTACGTTGATTCCAATTAATATCGATAAGTAGTTTGTCACGCTGTTACATCCCTAAATTGAATGCGGGAAATTTCGAAAATATATGAATTACATTTTGTTACACATTTGTTTGATCTTACATAACTATGTAACTACTATGAAATCATCATTATTTATTAAATTGAACGTCATGCTGTAAGTGATATTTTACTATATAAAATAGGAGATAAACAACAATAATTAGTTGGTTATCGATAAGATCTTGGAATCCTTATGATTTTTGTTTGTATTTGATGTGAATTTATGGCGTGGGAGACACGCCAAGGCATTTACGGTCCCATCTCATGTCATCGCATCAAGTCGGTCAAAGAGGCGGACAAACATCCGATGTACAGATGTGCGTTACTACTAAATTATAGAACTAGCTCCTTAAAGTCGAAGCGTGTAAATGGCTTACTCAGGACTTAATCTACCAAATACAAAAACCATTTATCAGCTTCGACTTCAACAGATAAGCTCGTTCAACAAGAAAAAACTCTTCGACTTTGTTATATTTGTATAGAAGTATAGATAGACGGATGCTTCTGTAAATAGCACCATGCCCCAGATAGTGAGAGGGTCTCAATAATATGGTAATGTCTAGATCCTTTGTGTCCTGGAATGTAGGACGAAAACTGTGACCTACATCTAGCTAACCCATATTCCTGGGAATAGCGAGAGCGCCCTTGGCCCCTTGGAGACTGAGAGATCATAGTAAAATCGAAAGAGAGAGATATAGGATATAGCATTAATTATGTTGTGTAGCTTTTTAATTAGTCTTATTATTGGTATTGGTAGAGGGCCCTGTTTTCGCATTTAGAGTCAAAAACGGTCCATTATGCGTTCAGATAAAGCTGGCTATTTGAGCCAGTCTAGCTCCTTCCAGAAGCACAGATGCCTTATTATATAATCTTGTACAATAGTAGATATTTCGTGAGTGGTACTAAATGATAGTTGGCAAAATACCGGTATTTAATACATCTCTGCCTACACTTCGGGGATACAGGTGAGAGTTAAAATAAAGTTATTTAAAATAAAAAAATATTCGATCGAGATTCGGTTCCCGCTGTATGATGTAATCAGGGGATATGGCCCATCGTACATGTCCAGTCTCCTTCATGTTCATGTTTTTCACGTTCGTACATCATGTCGCGTCAAGCTGAAATATGTCAAAGCTGAAAAACTATTAGCTTTTTCTAAATATTCTAAGCAAATATAAACGGTTCATCGTACTAAACATGACAGCTATACCGTGTAAAGTATTGGTTGTCGTTGCCAAAAACTATAAAGATCAGTAGTCGGGCTGTTTCTATGCGATATGTATGTGTGTTCATAAATAATATCATGCATATTAGAGGTTGGGTCAGACAGGGGGCAGGGCGGGACGGCGACGCGGCGTCCGGGGTGATAATGTTAAGCTAGGCCCATACCAAACTATGACGGAGTGGTCGATAGGTGTAGACGCGGGGCTTTTTACGTTCCTTCCCGTCCAAATTGGCTGGGTGGCCAGGTCGGTCCGTGGCAGTCGTCAGCTCCACGGTGGCTCATCCTCCACCCTTGTCGAAGACAGCCGAATGCTGAACGCGACGGCACTGTGTGACATCTATTTAAATAGAAATTTATGTGTGTGTTTGTCTCCAAATGAACTTCTTATTTTTTTTAAATTTAATAAGGAAAACCAGTTTCCGTTACATTAAATGCATATGCATAGGAAATAAATTTACTAATACTAGCTGAAAATGCTGTATTTTAAGGTGTCACAACATGCATCAATAGTAACACGAGTGAAAATAATATATAAAATAAATTAACAAAATAAAATAAAAAATTAATAAAGTAAGTAATAAAATTAAGGAATAAAATTAGGTATATGGATATAATTAAAGGCTAAGGTTTCAACAATCTCAATATAGCTTACTTGTAAGTGTGGAGTTTGTCAAGCAAACACATCCATTTCTCCGCAAATGGTGTTGTAGGTTTAAACGGCATATGGTTGAAAATTGCTTAAGTTTGGAGATAATTGGTGATTATGCATGTGTGTATGTACCCAAATGGACTTTAAAACGGCTGGCTGGCTTGGTAATAATCAGATCACGAGATATTTTTGTTTTGTTTTGGTAATTTTATATATAATAATATTGCTTAAAGTAAGTTTACAAAATTGATATGTACAAAGGGCGGCCTTATCGCTAAAAGCAATTTCTTCCAGGCAACCTTGGGATGGAAAAATAATGACCAGTAATATAATAATTTAATGGGTATTTTTAGGCATAGGTATCGTACAAATAACTGTATGAACTTAAAAAAATCTATTATTTTGACACTTCAATTTTATTTATTTGTATTGATAAAATAGTTCAGTCTGTAGAGCAAATGTGATGGTCGTGACTGCACAATTACGTTTTTGGTAGGAATCGATCGAGAACAACCTATAGAACAATATGTAGGAGTTGCGCAGTGATTCTTATGGCAGGAATTTTCGTGAAAATTCAATAACACCATTTTAGTGCAGTCGGTGGCTGCGCTAAGATGGCGTGTGTTAAACCAAATTTATTAGTAATTTATTGCCTTTCTACTCTTCACGAAAGTATATGTTTATGAAAGCTGGCCTTTAACTCCATTGTTCGCAACATCTTAGCCGGTTCCACTTAAGAAGAAAATACAACAATATTTATCACTTTAGAAATTTTACTAAGAAATAAATTTCTAATTATAATTTATAATTAAATACATCTTGGAGACGTGTTATGATGAAGCTAAGTAACATATATGTGTACCAAAGTATCAACGTATAAATAAATATATATATATATATATATATATATATATAGGCTTTGAGTTGACACCTGTCATAATCAAATGCGGTAGGCATACATACAACTTGCAAGTTTCTGAGTGAGTTCACAGAATGACAACCAATGTCATTATTTGTCATCTTTAAAGGGCACACTTCTGCGCTCCTGGCCGATCATAAATGTTTGAATTTCGAATGTTATATTTTTTTAAACATTAGAAACTCAATCGTTGATTTAAAAAAAATACCGGGAAATCGCGTCTCAATTGTTTTTAGGGTTTCGTACCCAAAAGGGAAAAATAGGGTCCCACCATATTACTAAGACTTCACTATCCATCTGTCTGTCTGTCACCAGCCGTGATAGCTAGACAGTTGAAATTTTCTCAGATGATGTATTTGTGTTGCCGCTATAACAACAAATACTAAAAACATAATAAAATAAATATTTACGTGGGGCTCCCATACAACAAACGTGATTTTTTGCCGTATTTCTCTCCATGATGAAATTCGTGAAGGTCGGCCCTCAACTGCGATCACTGAGGAAAATGTGGCTACTATCAGGCAACTATCACTATATATATACTAGAAACTATATTTTTGTCACATTTGGAAAGCGCAAAAAGAAATTAACATTAATATTAATAACTGTTTTTACATATTTGTAATTTATGTATAATAATTTACTTCTCATATTGTTTTTACTTGAAAGAAGTGATAATGTATGGTAAAAAGTACCAAATATTAATGTGAATATGGTAATCCTAACTATAATCTCACTAATATTATAAAAGTGAAAGTTTGTTGGAATGAATGGCTGTTTGTTACTCTTTCACGCAAAAAACGGCTGAACGGATCTGGATGAAATATGGTACAGAGATAGATTATAATCTGGAATAGCACATAGGCTAGTTTTTAACCCGGAAATACTTTAATATAAAATTTTTCATTCCGTTACTAAGAAAATCCATAAAACTAACTTCGAAAGTAGTTAGTTTCTATGGATTTTCTTAATAACTGAGTAAATAGTTACAAAATAAAAAAAAATACGATTTAAAATCTTTAGGTAGGTAGGTAGGTACGTGTAAAGACACGTACCTACCACCTGCTTTATGAGAAACGGAGGTAAAAATACCTGGAAATTGAAACGGTCATAAATTGTAAATGGATAGTTTTTTTTTTCAAAAACTCTTTTGTAACTGCGTGCTAGAGTCGTGCCAGTGTCCTTTCAGTGATTTAAGTAAGTGTTCCATTTTCAAAAAATGAAATCGTCAACATTGGTTAACAAAGGGTGACACTCGATAACACACGTACAAAATATTAATGATTTTAAATCTTTCTTTATATTTTGGAACGAACTACGCATCCCATTTTCAATGCAATGTTATTCAAGAAGTATTGCTTTCAAATCTTTCGATAGGTATATCAGTTGACTCCCGAAATGAATAAACAATGTAATCGGATAATAAACATTTAAATTTTCACGTGTGATATGCAGTTCTTCTACTTCTCATGTTTTGAAAATGTTTTGGTGTAAATTTTGAATACAAATCAAGGAACGAAATCTTAAATCTAAATATTCAGCATGAGTAATCAGAGTCTTGGTATCATTTATAAATGGCATCCTTGCACTTGGCCCTAAACCGGCATCTATTCACCATCAATACGACAGACAGTTCTCTAAGTAGAGGATGTCTCATAGCGGAGGATACGGCCGCCCACGTTATCCTAGAGTGCAAAGAAGTGGCCACATAACGGGAAAGTATTCTCGCAGGTGCGAGGTCGCTCCTAGAAGCCTGTGAACGCCTCAGGAGGTGTCTGTGCTTCTGGAAGGAGCTAGGCTGGAGTAGCCAACCTATCTGAACGCTTACCTATCCCACTAATATTATAAATGTGAAAGCTTGGATGGATGGATGTTTGTTACTCTTTCACGCAAAAACCACAAAACCGATTGCGATGAAACTTGGTATGTAGATAGCTGGAGACCTGGATTAACGCATAGGCTACATTTTATCCCAATATTCCCACGGGAGACTTACATGGGTGAAATCGCGGGACGCTGCTAGTTAGTCTATATGCGGAAACAGAGCCCTAACATTATATCCTACTAATATTATAAACGTGAAAGTTTGTGAGGATGTGTGGATGTATAAATATTTGTTAATCTTTCACGCGAAAGCCACTGGACCGGTTGCGATGAAACTTGGTATGTAGATAGCTGGAGACCTGGATTAACACATAGGCTACTTTTTATCCCGATATTCCCACGGCACCTGGACTTAGGCGGGTGAAACAGCGGGGCGCACCTAGTACCAATATAAAGTCATGCTTTATCAAATACTAGCTTTTGACAATGTGCTGTTCCAGACTATAATCTATCACTGTACCAAATTTAATCCAAATCTGTTAACCCGTTCTGGCGTGATTGAGTAACATTGAATTTTACTGTTCCTGTGGCAGGCAACGAATAGTTATTATATGTGTATAGTACACCGTTGGCTACCCCTCATTCCTGTCACTAAATCCCTCCAAAGGTTGTCTGATAGAGATCACTTATTGCGATAAGACCACCCATTGTACCTAACTTTTGTAACTAGCCTAACCTCCATTGTTCTTTAAAATGGTGTACAATAAAGAATATTCTATTCTATTCTATTTTTGACCTTTTCTCGTTTCAGGATGAAAGGCCAGCAGCATCTACCATACATATCAGACGAGTATATATTCCTGTTCCTGTACTCGAACTACTTCAAGGTACCGGAGACCAAGGAAACCATCGAGCACTATTTCACGTTACGCGCGACCAGCGGTGCTGACCTCTTTACTAATAGGGACCCGCTAGCACCCAAAAATAAGGCCGTTTTGGATATTACGTAAGTCTTTTTTTTTCCTTTGTTTGAAGACAGATCCGGCTCTAGAAATGATTCTGTAGAAAAATTTAAGCAACAGGAACACTCAGACTTGGGATAATTACTTTTGGATCAAATAATTTTTTGGGAATCAAACCTAACACTCTCACTTACTCACACTACGTAAGTGTGAGAAAGTGAGAGTGTTAGGTTGGCGCCAGTTGGTCTAGTCGTTAATGATATTGACTGCTGAGCCCGAGGTCTTGGGTTCGTATACCATCCAGGACAAATAATTATGTAATGAGCATGATTATTTGTTCTGTGTCTGGGTGTAATTTATCTATAATATATTGTATGTATTTAGCAATATATAAGTTTTTTTATTAGCAATCCGGTTACCATAGTAAAGGCTCTGTCTAGTTTGGGAAAGCCGTGCTTCGGCACGTGTGGGCCGGCACAACCACGACCACGACCTCACTGAAAACCGGCGTAAAGCACACTTGCGTTGTGTTAAACGCGCCGGCAACGCACTTGTGACTCTTTGAGTTGCAGGTGTCCATGGGCGGCAGTAGTCACTTACGTTCAGGTGACCCGTCTAAAAAAAAAAGACACACGTATGTGAGATGTGTCAAGTTAATATTATTATTATTATCCGTGCAGTAAAAAACCTATTCTAGTCCCACATCCATTCTATTTTTATGGATTAAACATACATAATCAGGTCAAAGTATTACCATGTTTCCCTTGAGCTGGTTTATGATTTTTGGTAATCAATGTCAGCGTTACACTTAACGGTAACACCTTTATTTTGCCTAATACTCCGAGCATACAAAAAAATTTAATACAATCTAGAACGGAAAACATGTTTACCATCTACTGTACCATGAATAAGAATCTAAAGGTATGGAATATTTCTGCAAAATACAATTCGAACTTTTGTTGCAATCCGAGAGGGTAAAATTACCAAGATTATCATTTTCTTCTAAACTTTTCGAGTTAACTAACGCGCAAGTCTCTGCTTCTACCAATCTGATTTAAAAAAAATTGTTGTATTAGATATCAACATGACAGGAAGGTCCTCAACAAACATGATATCTAGTACAACATATTTGCTATTTCGCTACGACCTATAGAAGTGGAGTGTGAACAGGCAAGTTGAAGATAAGGCTTAACGGATCTCTTCTCGAATGGTGAACATTGTCGATAGCCTGTTCTACGTGTCGGAAGTAATGCCATAAGCTGCTGCCTTAAAAAAGATAATAAAGATGAAACTGAGAAAAAACCGTCAGTTTAATAACTCGACTACAGAACTGTTTCGCCTCTCAAGAGACAGGACGCGATATGCAGAGCTGACTGATAACCTTCGCGTCCATAGTCGGAGAGGCACATCAAGAAGAAGAATGCCATATAATATATACGGACTTAACCAAGGTTGTCAAAGTTGTCGGTATCAGGTATCCGGCCGCATACTGCATTTAGGCCGGATATCGGAAACCAAATATCCGTTTCATCTCTGGAAATCACTTCCACTCTACAGAAGATAGTTAAGCAGTTGCAGAACGTATGTACAGCAGATACTTCATCGAATATTACTAGTGTTCGTCCAGTGGTCGAAATTCGACCATAATCTAATGACTTACTTTCAGTAATCTGAAAGTTGACAAAAACATAGGTACGAAGTTGCATGTTTCTGACATATTCATTCACTTTTATACATTAGTGAATATACTGAGACCATACATATTAGATGTGTTACTCGCGACTCAATAATAATAGTCATTGTAAATGAAATAGGAAGTGTTCAATAAAAATACATGTTGTTTTTTTTAATAGTTTTTATAAGTAATAAAAAACCACCCTTAATTTAAGACTTAAAAATTTAAATTTAATAGTATAAAAAATTCATTGCCGTATTAAGTAAGTAAGTACTTGTATTCATTTCAATTAAATACACAACGCAAGCTTACTGCTTACAAAAGCATCACCCCTTTCCTTCGTCACTGCGGCGCATTCGCGACTGGTTGTGCACACCGAAGTGTATACCGAACTTGAGAGGCGTAGGTATAATTCGCTTTCCGACCGTTTGTATAAAGATAGAATAATGCATTACCGTGGTAGTACTATATAACTAATTTTTGATTTGGCCCCCTCCCCCCCTGGACCGACAAAAACAAATTTTGCCCCTCCCCCCCTACCCCCCCCCCCTGGCCTAAAAGCTGGGTACGCCCATGCATACAAATATTGTCATTGAGCGGGGACTGAACCCGCGAGCCGTGACGTTGCAGTTCAATGCTTACACAAGTCGTCAATAGAAGTCTATTATTAAATTTATAATAAGTTATTTGTAATTCAGGAGTCAGGGGTTATTGTCTGTTCGCAGTTGACGATGTTGTGGTACCACAATTAGCATAATTATAATGCCTAGAAAGAATGTAAATAATAAGTATTTAAGTGCGTTTTAGACAAAAACAAAAAATATTTACTAGAGAATTAGAAACCATCTTTAGTTTCAGTTACGCCCGGTTCTTGAAAAGCTAATCCACGCAAAAATTAACTAATTGTATCCGAGCCGAATACTGAAATAATGTATTCAGATCATCATTCTGAGTCGAAAATCATTAGAATTTTTTGCCGAAAAAATCATCATTTTTTTTATTATTTTACATTTTTTTTTGGTTAAAAGTGATATAGCAATTGTCAATTTCAATGGTTTTTATTTTTTTTACCATATTGCCGCATAAACACAGACTTTTCATAGACATAATTAATGTTCATTATCTATACTTTTATTCTTGTCAGCCTATTTATCCACGAAATATAAGTTTGACTTAAAAATTTTAAATTAATGGTTTCCGTTTTGGTATGACAACAATTTTTTACACTTTATTGTACCTATCAAATAAAATTTAATTTAACCCCACTGCACTGGTCAGAGTAACAAATTTAACAAACTGATGTGACGTAAAACTATTGTAAAATAATAATTACATTCAATTTCAACAAGTTCAATATACTCCAAGGTTGCGTTTCGTCGCGTATGGTTAAATTCGCAATCCGTCAAGTGACTGAAAAACCGTCAAAATCGCGAGCCATGTTGCCATGCGTAATTATGGTAGTTTTAAGAAGGAATAAACGCAAACATTACTAGGTTTTAGGTAAATAGCTTTTTAGGCTATTTCTAAATCTAAAATGTTGCATATCCTAAAATATTTATTTTTTATTTCTCAGGCACATGGTAGCATTTCCAAACAAGACTCCGGAAGGCTACAACGTATTATTATACCGGCTAGCAGATTATGACTACAGCAAACTGAACTTCGCCGATGCCGTCAAAGTTTTCTGCATGTTTAATGATGTCAAGTTGTCTGAAGATCAGGGCCAGGCTGAGGGGTACATTGTAATCTTCGATATGAAGGGATGCAGTCTTGGGCACTTGACTAGAGTGACCTTGCCAGCGCTGAGAGCATTCATGCATTACATTCAGGTAAGTTGGAAAGTGGTTAACGCTGCCTATTTTCTAATTGTACACACATCAAAAGTGTCTAGAGACCAAGAGTACATTTTTAATTATAAAAAATACCCAATTAATATTTACCAAATCTAATTTCCAGGCTGGCTTCCTACTTTAATTCTAAATGTTTAAGTTAACAACTTACCCCTATTTTTTGTAAAAATGAGGAAAAATTGCAATTTTTGTAAATTATGGGCAATGAACCTAAGTTAATATTGTCAATTAAATGGCAAAAAAGGCAAAAATGAGGATTTTTTAATTTTTTATTGTAAAGATAAAAAAAGTAATAATCTGTGTTTCCATCATTGGCCCGAATCACAGCGATTTGGAATGCTTAAAATCAGTTCATCAAAATAACATTGAGGTATGGGCCACGTTCTTTCTAAAAGGTCAAAAAGTTGTTGTGTGGTATGCACCGCATCCATACTCGACATACTCTTCTTTGGACATGGGATATGCCCATGCGTGCTCAATAGGGTTGAGGTCTGGCGATTGAGCAGGCTACGGCAGAACGTAGATGCGAGCATCGGCAAGAGCGCGTGTTACGACTCTAGCCATGTGTGGACGTGCATTGTCGTGGATTTTTTCGAAACGCATCACCTAACCGGCTTCGCAAAAGGATGATCACGTATGAAACAATCCTCTCCGTATAAATCTGAGTCTGAGAATCAAATGAAATCGGTTCTTCCACCGATCTAAGAAACCGGCCCAAACCATTATTGTTCCCCCTCACTATGAATGAACTTCCTGACAAAATTTCAAACGTTCTTGACATCCAGAGGTCCTCTGTGGTACTAGGTAAAACTCTCAGTGGCTTTCGGCAACGCATTCAGACGACTTTCATCATTTCTTCTCGTTTCAAATGATGTCGTTGCTCCATATCGATTCAATATTTTTCAGAATTTGTAATGGTTTTGTAAAAACACTACTACACACTTTTATAGGAATCCTGATTGACAGTTGATTTTCTATCCCAATAATATTATAAATGTGAAAGTTTGGATGGATAGATGGATGGATGTTTGTTACTCTTTCACGCAAAAACCACTGAACCAATTGCGATGAAACTTGGTATGTAGATAGCTGGAGACCTAGATTAAAGCATAGGCTACTTTTTATCCCGATATTCCCACGGGTACCACATACGCGGGTAAAACCGCGGGGCGCTATTAGTTTTTAATAAAAATTTAAAGAAAATTCTTTATTCAAATAGTGAAATTCACTAAAAAGAATCAATTACGATCAAAAAAGTTAAAATAATAATCCTCAACTGCGGTGATACTCTAAAACGTACTTGATCCCTAGACACTTTTGACGTGTGTATATTGGGAGCTTGTAAATGAAATTTTTATCAGTAATAAAGTATTCCAATTCTACAGAATCGGTTATTATGTTAACGTTTTCCAAGAAGGAAATTTTTGCTTTGAATCTTGATACTTCAATCCAATTGTATAATGGCTTTGGGTCTACTTCTTAGGGTATTTTTTTTAACCTTCCACTCCTTTTATTTCTTTATCCTTATAACAATCTTACAACAATAAAATTTCAGAACGCCCATCCGGCTCGTCTCAAGAAAATCCACGTGGTTCACACAGTCTCCTTCATCAACCAAGTCATGTGTCTCGTGAAGCCACTCATCCACTCCAATCTTCTCAATCTGCTCAACTTCTCCTCTGAAGGCCCTGAGGCTGTCGTCGACAAAGCACTACTTCCCGAAGACTTCGGCGGTCCTCTCCCGTCTGTTAAGCAACTTCACGAAGAACAACGAAAGAACATGGAGGAGAATTACAGAGATTGGTTGATTGAAAGCGAAATATTCAAGACCGATGAGAAGAAAAGAATTAAGAAACCCAGTAAAGGAATGTTTGCCAGCTTCACGAGTAGTTTCAAGAGCTTGGACATTGATTGATCTGTTATTGAACGTGATGCACCAGGGACCTGAGTATCGTTTCATCTTTTTGTCACTATACTACTTCTAGAAAGTTTTTTAGATAATTTTTCTATGGCGTAAGTAGGGTTGGCTATGACTTTTATATTAATATCGACTTAAATTACGCTTAAATTACATGAATTTGTTATAAAATAATTAAATTTGTTGTACACTAACCACTCATTGAACTGAATCTTGACCAAAGTAGTTTGTAAAGAAAGCATAAAGACTAATGACGTCACAAAGAATAATATTAACTGACCGATTTCAGTTTCCCTTTTTTTTCATTTTTATTATAATACTTCGGGATTACTGACCAAGTGAAAATTTTATTTAGTCCCTAATCAAGTTTTAAGACTTTTCATTGCTTAAGGTACGCTTACACAGGCAATAAAAATTACTCAATTATGAGCAATACCGGTCGATTTTGACGTAAACAAAATATCAAGCAATTTGTGGCAACGGCAACAAGCATCAATTGGTCAAATTATTTAAATTAAAAAACAATTAAAAAAAACTAGGCAATACTTTCATACACGAGAAATGTACTTGAATAAATAACTCTCGTAAAGAACGATTAGTCCTGAAGCAGCGGCTTGTAGCGCTTATATTATCAAAAGCAAAGAAACGGAATAGTTGTATATCGAACGTTTTTGGTAAGACGGAAGCAATCTTCATTGTGTTGTAAATGATATTTTATTTAAAAACTTTACTCGAATGTTTCGAAGTGATTTTAAATTTCTTTAGAAAAAGGTTAGTGTTTTTTTGACGTGTGGAAACCCCCACAGGTCATCACTTCACCGAGGCCAAACGGTATGTCGGACTCGAACCGACTAAAACACGGTGTTCCGTCCCGGAGTTCTATTGTTAGGGCCTCACGTGTACCCTCGAAAGGAAATCGGGGCTTTTCCCAATCTAATTAATCAGAGAGGAGCGCGGGGAACACGACGTTGAGCAATATGCAATATATGAAGCAATTAGAAACAATAATGCTGAAACAATTGCCGCGTTACATTGAAACTGCTGCAGATTGTTCCACTAATTGCTCGAGATTGATCCATACGTGTTGCCGTTGAATAATTGCTTAAAGAATTACCCGTGTAAGGACACCTTTAGATATATTTTGTATAAATCGGTAGGGAGAGATTGTATTTGGTGATGTCTTGTTCTCTGGTTATATGCGTTTGTATAAAAAACACTAAAAAAATTTAATAAATATGTTGCCTTTTGACTTTTCTGGGTAGGTTTTTGGGGTAATAAATAATATTTACTAGTAGTTTTTTAATATTATTGATCATGTCAGGTCACATTTAAAGAATGGGTAATAAGATTTATATCCTAACTTCTCTGGTCTTATCATTAATTCATTATATATGATTGTTAATCCTTCTGTCTTGCCCAGAGTATTTACCGGTTAGCACTTCTTGGTGACTCGGTGTCATCTAATTTATTCAAATAGGTAGTAAACTCCTATGTATATCCTTGAGGTTTCTCAACATTATCTTTAGAAATAACAATTGTGTTTATTTTGTAATAATGTAAAATATTTATTCTTATAAAATGTGTAACCTTATTTATGAACTTGACTAAGACATAACTACGTTTTATTATAATTCAGGACTTTCAGAGTTATTTTTAGTTGTAAAACCTCTTTATAAATACAATTATTTCCCATTGTGTCAGGTAGCTATTTCTTTATAAACCACCATGTTAATTATGGAGAAGAAAGTATGAGGTCCGATTAATTTGATGTTATATTTTATTTTTATCGAATTATAAATGTTTAATATATAAAAGCTGTTGCTCAAATTAGAAATCTAATATTTAAATACAATTTTTTGTAAGAGGGTGATATTTTTTACACATTTTATACAATTTTTTAAGTGGTTCAGGGTCCCATTTAAATGTGATTGTATTATAGTATACATTTAAAATGTTATTTTTTATACATGTATACATAAATTGTCGTGACTTTGTACAATAAGTTACCATTTTTATACAATTAGCGCTTTGTACATAGTTAAGCATTCTTAGTATTCCAACGCTAAGTTTTGTCTACGCTTACTTTTTAAAAGTTCGAAAACACACTCTCAAAGAGCTGTTAGATTTTTTATCTGTAGTCTTGTATTTTTGTTGTTGCAATATTATGCATAATATAATTAGCCAAATCATTCTATGTGCTTAAGTATATAATGTTGTAAATAGTCAAATATAGTATTTACTATCTATTTTAGTTTTATTTACAAACGTTTTTGACCGATTTTACTTCTAATTATTTATTAATAATAATAACCATTTATTTCAGGCTGCATAGGCCCATAGATAGACCTTAATCTAAATAAACAGACTAAAACATTATGTGTTGGTAAATAAAACTTAAAACTAAGTTAGTAACACTTAATGTAACGTGACTGTTGCTTAATTTGCAATTCAATTTCAATCTAATTCTGGACTATTGTATGACTAATGTATGTTTCTATAATTAAAATTATTTTATTTAACAAGCCCCAGGAAGTGTTCTATAAGACTTTAAAATATTAGACTGTTTTTTAATGGGAATGAGTGGAAACGAGCAGACGGGTCACCTGATGGTAAGTGACTACCTCCGCCCATGGACACCTGCAACTCAAGTGTTGCCAGCCCTTAAGGCTTCCCCCTTACGCTCTTTTCTTGAAAGTTTGAAGGTCTTATCGGTCCGGAAATACCACAGGCGACGATTTATCAATTTCTTATTTATCAAATCGAACACTAAAAGTAAATAATTTGACTATACCAAGGAATGACGTCATAACTTGTCATTTCATACAAAATTCAAGTAGGATCGCCAGAGATCCTTTCGAGAAGTAGGTACATGTAAGTATTACTATGCTTTGGGGTATTTAACTTGAAAACATTTTCTTAACCTTTGCGGTGAACCCTGGTTAAAAACCATCAAAAGCATAAATAAAACATTCATGAATTTTCTTCTTTGTCTGGTACAGACTTTTGCCCTACCCAGCTCTAATCCTGACGACAACGGGAAGGAATAGTGGCCTTTTAAGCTGTAAATTACATTTATATATGTACATAATTTCTTGTAAATAGCGGCTGACGGGTGCGCTATTTCTGGGTTCGTTTGTAACCAGTTGATATGGGTTTCCACAGACTGTCACTTGGGCAAGTCGTGACTCTGGTTAGCAACGGATAGATAGGTGGTTCTCAAAAGTTTGCAAAAATATAGAAACATTAACACGTGGCCATGTGGCTGAAATTCGAGAAAACTATTAAAGTGTTCAAAAAACCGTATTAAAAAATGACTAGGGCATTTTTGACCTTTTATTCCAAAATCATTTTTAAATAAGCTGGGCTGCTGAAAACTATGTTCTTCGGACAATGTTGAAATTCGTACTAAGGTTACTAAGCTTAATCAAGCGACTGTCAAAACTGATAGTACCAGAACACCTATCAATATTTTGTAATAAACGGAAATGTATTCTAAAGAGTTTTATCAGCACATGATAAAGTATACACAATTTAATTAAGTTCCACAGTAGCATTCAATCAAACACATTCATAAGCTTTACAATCATGTGGGACAGACTTTCTATGCCAAAGATTTTAACAAATTTGTTTAACAATATTGTGTCTATATGTGTGTGTTTAAAACACAATGCTACAATATCGAATACAGAGACAGTGCCGAGTAATTGGAATGCAAGAAGTGGTGATAAAGATGATGTTAGAGAAAGATCGAGAGTTTTCTTCATTAAAGTTGATGAAGATAATAATAGAAGCAAAAGTGATGACAATAATATTGGTGATAATAGCAATGAAGTTTATGAAACAGAACGCAATAGTGCATTCTTTATTAAAATTAATGACGAAGACAATAGAAACGAGCCAGGTGGTTGCGTTGTTGATAATAATATTGATGCAAATAGCCATGATGTTTATAAAGCAGATTGTGTGGAGACTTTAAGTAACGTAAGTAATTACTCAAGAACATTTTGATAAATATTTTGATATGATGGGGAAAACAAATGAAACGGGATGGATTGTTGCGTTTCTGTTATTAATACTAACATTGATGAAATAGCCATTAAGTTTTTCAAACAAAACGTGTTGAGCCAAATATTTTTAGAAAGACTTCAACGACAGCCTGCTACAAAATGTCTACGCCGTAGAGGCGTAGATGGTACTCAATTTTAATCATGATTATAATTGTATACTCCGTGTCGTGTAACAACTAACTCTTATTATAAAAAATAGGACTTTCATCCTAAAGATGCTTTGGCTCCCGCATCGAGCCTAGACGTTGACATTTCAGCTAACGTCGTACCTGTAAAATTTGCTTGTCTTAAGTGCAATAAGTTTAATTACTACAAAGCTTTAATAACAATAATCGGTTGTCAACAGCACCATTTGAATCCACATTATCATTGTCATCTAAGCTTATAATAATATATAGCTTTAACCATCGAAAGTGTCATCCATGGAAACTGATCAAATGTTTCGCGGTCTATCAATCGTCAATCGTTAACCAATTGGCCAGTCTCCCTAATACCATGGACAACTGAAAACACATATAACCTCAACGGGAATAATTAACATACGTCATAACACAGACTGTTGAATCTGAATCAGAACGTCTGGCGTTATTAATTGGCCGGTGTCACAACCTTCATTAGGTTATAGACATCGTCTGAGTGAGTGATAGCCAAATAATGAACTTGGTTGAGTGGTGAGCAAGCGGCGAGCACTGGCCCATTGAGGCGGGCGGGTGGTCCAAGGCGCGCATGTGCGCCTGACGTCACGGGCGCCGCGCCTCGCGCACGCGCGCCTCTATCGAGCGGCATGTGCCTCTCACAGCCGGCCGTCCGCTCCACCCGACACATTCCCACTTTTTTATTTTCCCACCGAACGTAGTGACCGTCGTCACATCCCTATTCTCACACAAAAACCCGGTTGTACCAGCGCCGCGAGCGACTCGTTGGGTTCCGTCGCCGCCCACCCGCGGCCTCCGACCAAGATGGCAGGTGCGGGGCTCCGACGGGGAGCGCGCGCCCGCCTCTGACCGAGCTGTTGTTCCACGGTGTTTTCCCGTATTATAAATGTTACGCAAGTTGAGCGCGGAGTGGCCACAACGAGGTGCATCTGTTGTTACACAAACTGTCCCCGTGCCGTATACCTCGGAACCCATGTAAGGCACGCGACCAGCCGACTGCACTGTGAGTACACTCCACCTCCATATTACATTATGCACCCTGTCAACCCGTTCATAATGCACCTCTAGTGCTGATTACGAAGCGGTAATAAAGACTACTTCTTAATGGTAATCGCGTTCGAGTTTCGCTTTTATCGATCGGATCGTTACACGGAGCTACTAAAAATTGTTTTTGTATTTCCTTTCTGGATAAAGGGAGGTTTGAATTTGGGTTTAATGTGAAAATAACGAGCTTTTGCGGTTCGTTGATGTGGTTGGGAACATTGTGGTAACATGTGGATGATATGGTATGCGCGTATCAACACGACCCAGCTCGTGGGTACGGCTTTATTGATCAATCCTCTTATTGTTTTGAATGCTTTCTATATTTCAGGAACCTATTATTTCTGTTGATCTTTTAGTGTTGGATGTCATCTTGAACTCGTAATATACGTTTATGAAATGACATACATATAGGTATTACTCTATAAAAATTAACTGCAAGTTGATTTTTCTGGCGTTAATGTGATCACAGGAATTGGATGCTTGGATATAATGATTTTATGTAGTAAGTAAACGTTAAGAAGTATGTGAATTTATCGTAATGTAACAAGATGACTATGGTAAATAATCATAATGAGGTCGACCATTATGTGTTGTTATTACGCTTATTATTCAGTAATACTAGATGGTTCTCTTTTCTATACAGTATGCATAGTGTAAGACAAAAATATAAGTGGTACAATATCATAATATATCAGGTATATTATAAAAAACAGATTTCTTATTTTTCACTTTTTCACATTCGGAAATAACAATTGGGATATAATTTATAACTTGAAATCTATGCCTTAACTAAACAGGAACGCTATAATTTTACATTATAAATGTGTACCAAAAGTTTACTTTTTGAAGATGTATGAATTAAAACCCTCGCAAATGTGCAATAAAGTACAATATAGTTTACGCAACAAAGAGCTTACCTAGAGTTAGTTAGCGCAATGTCTTTTGTGTCGAATTACTACGCATTAGAGTTACTTTTACTCTAAGCACCATCTGATCACCACCCCATTAATTACGTTCAGTTAATGTTTAAGTCCTGTTCATTTCCACAATTTGGTAGTTCCGAAACAAGCAGAAATCACTGTGTCCTAACTCTTAAATCGTGAACTGAGGGGTGAGACAGACTTAGACCTGCGTATAGGAGGCACACTCCATGAAACCACATAAATAGCGATCTTTGTAGGTACGTAATAAAGTGCAAGTTGGAGCGAAAGTTGAGCGAAAGTTTCTTTTCTCAAAAGCCTTGATCAGTACTCACGAAATAAGATTTTTCAAAGCTACCTACTTGGTGGCGCTTTGTTCCTTGACAGTGCATCCTTGTTGGGTATTAAGCTAATCACAAACTATATAAATGAAGCATACCGTATATATTTCTTAAGTAATAAAATTTTAAATTTTATTTAATTTTAATTCTATTCTTCTTTCTTCCAAACAATTTTTATCAACTTTATTCATTCATCTAATGAATAAAGTTATCCGGTTCCAAGATGTTGAGCACATTAGAAGAAGCCGGCATGAAACTAATGACCCCTTTTTAACCCCCGACGCAAAAAGAGGGGTGTTATAAGTTTGACGTCGATGTCTGTGTGTGTGTGTGTGTGTATGTCTGTGGTATCGTAGCTCTCAAACGGATGGACCGATTTCGATGCGGTTTTTTCATTTGAAAGCCAGTTTTCTTGCGGTGGTCATTAGTTATGTATGGTGAATATCGGTCCAGCAGTGTAAGAGTATCAGCTCTTTTCCAAAATGATGTAAGGCATTAAGTGCTTATTATTATTTTGTGTCGGGGGTTTTTCTTAATTTATAGTTATTTAAAATTCTGAATTGATTACTATTTCAAGTACTTAATTTTATCTGATCTTGAAAAATCATAAAGTGATCTAGTTTGTGTGGTTTTTTAGCTTTGTTTGAAATAATAAAATAAATTTATAATAGAGATATATTTATCATTTATACTATTAGCACAGCGGACATTATATATAGCTGATACATTATTCTATAATGAAACAGTGTGTTAATGAAATCAATGTAATCTCAAGACTTTTTTACGTGCATGCTGTTATAGTAGAAGTCTTTCTGAACCTATTGTTTTTTTACATGAGTGTTATAAAGCAAAAGAGCTTGTATGTTTGTTGAAGAATTCGACAATACTCATAGTAAAATCGTAAACACTCATACTAGATTGATAAACAATTGTGCGGATCTTGAGTTCGTTACGATGACTTTCCGTACGTTTAGGTATTGCTGCCTCACGTATTTTAAACCCCGACGTTTCAAATACGTTTTTGTTTGAAAGGAGACTTTATCGAGAGTGCTTAGAGCTATAATTCAATGTTCTGCCCTTCGAAGATCATCAGCTCTTTTCTAATTGTTGAAGGGATATTAGAGTTGGTATTTTATTTTTGCTTGTTAGTTATAATGGCTAATAGATGAAATAATCCATGATGTCTGAGGTCGCTGTACCTTTCTTCTGAGCATTTTAAATTTTATTTTACTCTTAGCTCCTTATTAAAGTGGGAGATGATGCCGCCACATTAAAAACTCGTTGTTATTTTATTTAAAATAGGGTCAAACTATAACAGACGATCAGTTCACTATTTAATAAAAATTTATAAATAGACACTTTTTATGAATAGTTATATTGGTAGTGCCACGCCATTGGTCGATTGAAAATAGTATGGTGATAAAAAGGTTAGGCATGCATTATAAGTTGATAACAACCATTTGAGTGCTGCTTGAGATAGGAACAACATGGCAGTTACTGTTGTCTAGTGAATTTGGTAGTTTAGCAATAGTAGTGAGATTGTTGCTAACAGAGACAAGTCCCACTTTGCTAAGTAGTGGAGTGAATCCTTACTAATATTATAAATGCGAAAGTAACTCTGTCTGTCTGTCGTCCTTTCACGCCCAAACCTCCTAAACCGATTTAAATTAAATTTAGTACACAGATAGTCTAGAGCCTGAGAAAGGACATAGGCTACTTTTTAATGCGAAAAAAGGGGTGTAAGGGGTTGAAAGGTGGGGATGAAAAGTTGTATGGAAGTATCGTCATATTTAGAGCTAGAAGCTTGAAACTTATTTTTTAGGCTGTTGATTCGATGTAAATACACTATTCCACGCGTACGAAGTCGCGGGCACAGCTAGTTTACTATATTTCCTAAATTTTGCTTTTCCTATATAATAATAATATTAAATAATAATGTTCATTTAAAAAAAAACAATGGTCAATAACACTTACATTAACACAGCAAAAAATCTTACAGAATAATATTATCCTAAATAATGTGCAGTATCGCATTGAACTCTGGTACCCACGGTTAGATTTAACTTGTGTTATAGGTACCAGGGTTCTCACAAATTAAATTGACATATATTATGGATAACATTGGTTATATAGTTTAATATTAATACTATCAAATTGTAATCGTATGTAATCTTCAATGTTTTCGTAGTTTCTTGTTTACCACATGCCACAGCAACGTTGGGGTACCTCCACCATTGAAGGTGCCCCACGGTAGGGCGGTTCCTAAGCGGTAAGGCTGGTTGACCACAATCTACTGTATGGACAGAAGATTGTACTTAACCTGCATTACTAGTTGCAATAAAGCTAAGCATATTGCTAATAAAATATTAACCTTATTCCATAAAAATAAAGCTGAAAATCCGTCCGCTAGACTAGATTATACTACTTGCATACGATTTTCAGCCCTATTTTAATGGGATAAGGTTAATAGTTTATTCACATTTTAAAAGTACTTGAACATTTGTCCTCTTAATCTGACTTGACCCTTAGACGCGTTAAAAGATCTGCTATTTGTCTTCCTTCGCCCCTCTATTTCTCTTTCTCTCTCTCACTCAGCACTTAACGATCATAACGATAACATGTCCAAGAACATAAAGTAAAAACATTCTCCCAACAAAATTGCCTAACTTATTGTCTGGTTTTTTATACTCAAGTTAGATTGTTAATATAGGGCGTTCGGCGTAGTGCCAACACTGAACAATTGGGGGTGTGGCTACGTTTCCTTCTACCGATCCGATTCAAGTGGTAAATGAATAACAACTTTTTTTAACTGGCCTGTTGGTCGAGTGGTTAGTGACTCTGACTGTTGAGCCAGAGGTCGTGGGTTCGATTCCCACCTAGGACAAATAATTGTGTGATGATTCGTTTTGCTTACGGACGGTAAAATTTTCGTTGAAAATTCAACGAAATTTTACCGTCCGTAAGCAAAACGAATCGTTTCTTGATTATAGGAACGCGGCATTAAACGTTGATGACATTAGTTAGGATTATCGGCGTTACTAACTGCTTACCAACGGGCCGTGTTACATATTGCCAAATTAGTTGTAGGTTTAAAAAAATTAATAGTAAGAATATTTTCATATTAATACTAAGGGAAATTACGTTATCATACTGAAACTTATTCAACACCTAAATCTAATTAAATGCATCTCTAGAGGTCGTCAAACTGAAGACTACAATTTTAGTATCATCCGTATCTATTATAATCATCATCATCATCATTTCAGCCATAGGACGTCCACTGTTGGACATAGACCCCCCTTAATGACTTCCAAGAAGACCGGTTGGAAGTGGCCTGCATCCCCCGACGTCCTGTGATCTTTACCAGGTCGTCCACCGCGATAACGGACGTCCTACGCTGCGCTTTCCGGTCCATGGTCTCCATTCCAGAACTTCATTCTTTCTATTATAAAGTGTCTCAATCAAGTGGTCTTCAATCTTTGGAACTCAATATAGCTTTCTAACAGGCGGGTTGAGGTCTTTTAAGTATGGATAAGGTATTTGGGCTTTATTTTGAAACACCATTAAGTCTGTCATAACTTTTTGTCCATTAATATTTCAACAAAGTCATATTAAATCAGTAAATCATGAAGTGAACATTTTCTGTCGTCAAATCATTGTGATGCATGACACAAGTTTTTTAAATTATTGAGTTTTTGTAAGTAAGTATTTCGCAATTGAGTTTTTTTTTTTTTTTTTTTTTTTTTAATTTAAAAAAGACAACTCCCGCTTTAGGAATATTCCTGTGTCACGGGGAGCTTCACAAACATTCAAACAACGGACACAAAGAACACCCAGACTCGGGACAAATATTTGTAGATCACACAAATTTTTGTCCCGTGTGGGATTTGAACCCACAACACTCGGCGCGGCGTAGTGGCGAGTTGACCACTTAAACCATTGCGCCATCCGTGCAGTCCTTGAAATTGAAATATTCTTTCCATTCGCATCTTTAGTAACTCGCCAGTGCTGAAAACATTTAGAGTGACCTCTGTGTTCTAAACTAAGTTACTAAACACTGAGAAAAAAAACTGTCAGTCGTAGGAGTGTAGGACTGCACGTCAGAAGTGAAAACATAACCACAGAGTACAACATAACTGACACATCTGTCATCTGAGCGTGACGGTCACGCGAGTTCAGTGCATTTCCCCTGATTTTTCCCGTACCAAAAGTGTCAAACGTGCCTAAAGAAGTTTTCACTTCAAAAACGAGTACCTATATCATATAAAATTTTGTACTGATTTAAATAAACCTATATCAAGTTTATAGTACTGATTACAAAAAAAAAATGTAAAACCTATATATATATTATTAGCGTGACGGTCACGAGTTCAGTGCTTTTTCCCCATAGCAAAAGTGCACAAACGTGCCTAAAGAAGTTTTCATTTCAGAAAAACTGTCAGTTCTAGGACTGCACGTCAGAAGTAAAAACATAACTGACATATCTGTCATCTGAGCGCGACAGTCACGCGAGTTCATTGCTTTTTCCCAATACCTAAAGTGCACAGCGTGCCTAAAGAAGTTTTCACTTCCAAAATATTAAACTTTTTCTTTATAATACTTTATCTACGTGCATAGCATGCTACAAAAATAAACCCTATACACACAAATACCAGAAAAATACTAACGAAAAATAAAACACCAAGAAAAAATGTATACCTATTATAAAACCTTATTTACACGAGCTTATCAGGGTGACCACATAAAATTAGAATCAACGTATTATACACAATATGAAATCGGTCGTTATTACAGCTTGAGGGCGGCATTCCCTGAAATATTTAAGTAAACACGCAACCTAGCACCCAAGTGGGTATCGTCAAATAGTGCAATAACCTCAGTATCGAGAATCGAGTTCCGTTTTTATGTCTTTGTTTGCTGTAATCAAAAGAGTCCTGTTGGTTGAATAAATGATTTATTTGGAATTCTGTGTACTTAGGGTTTTAAATAATATTCTGGGAAGTGGGTAAAGTCTTCCCAGCTCACCATAGCCCAGTGTGGCATGCCTCAAACATCAGAATCTGACGAAGTGAAATACAATATAATATACTGTTTCGTGCACAACGACTTGGTGAAAATTGTTTTTTGTATGTGGTTGATATAAAGCCGTGATATTTCAGATAGATATATTTATTTAAACTAGGCATATTCCAGTCTACCTTTGGGTGATGCAGAGAAAACAGAAAGGAGCTGCATTTACCAATATTATTAGTTTTATTAAGTGGGATAAATGGGGTTTACCCGTGGGAGAGCCATGCGTCAAGTATGGGCCGGCTCAACCGAAGTCATACTAGGTTTACAGAAAATGAGTAAAGTAATACTTGCGTTGTGTTTCGTCGAGTGAGTGAGGATAACGAGGCCCTAAAGTTGACCTTCCTCTAATGCCACCTTAAAAACCCGTAACGCACTTGTGACTCTTGAGTTGCAGGTGTTCATGGGT
Organism: Euplagia quadripunctaria; assembly: GCA_963859945.1. NCBI lineage: Eukaryota > Metazoa > Arthropoda > Insecta > Lepidoptera > Erebidae > Euplagia > Euplagia quadripunctaria. The sequence goes on along the minus strand of OY982579.1, from coordinate 14,516,485 downwards.
GGCGGTAGTCACTTACCGTCAGGTGACCCGTCCGCTCGTTTGCCTCATGACCCCAAAAAATATATCATAAACATACATACAGTTCATAGTTGGTAAGCATAATTATCTAAAAGTGCGAGTCAGACTCGCCCACGAAGGGTTCCGTACCATTATCTATGCAATATTAAACACTATATTATAACCTCTTTTTTTGTTGTATGGGAGCCACACTTAAACATTTACTTTATTCTGCTTTTAGTATTTGTTGTTATAGCGGTAACAGAAATACATCATCTGTGAAAATTTCAACTGTCTAGCTATCACGGTTTATGAGATACAGCCTGGTGACACAGACAGACGGACAATGGAGTCTTAGTAATAGGGTCCTATTTTTACCCTTTGGGTACGGAACCCTAAAAAGTAGTGCAGGTGCGTAAATTGTCGGTATATGTGCACAAACAGCGCCGGAATTACACATTTGCCGCCAGTAAGCTATTAAAATTTTGCTGCCCTTACCGGTCGGTCTATCTAATTCGATACCCCAGGACAAGACATAAAAAATAATTTAGGCCCCAAATTTTCCGCCCCTAAAATCTGCCGACCTAGGCTTCAGCCTACTCAGCCTGCTGGTAAATCCGCCACTGGTGACAACTAACAAGAATACAGAGGCCAGGTCCGCTGATATACTTACAGCTTTGCAGATTAAATTGTAGAAAGCGTTTGTATTTTGCATTGTATTAGCTTCAGTTTAAATAACATAATAATTTACAGGATGTTGTCATACCACTTTCTATCTCCGCGCGCCTGTCACTAGTGACCGATGTAAGCGAGATAAATTATGTGATATGCATACGATGACGACAGTTGTGTAGGCGATATTAGTGATATGACTTGATCGATTGAATCCTGACTCCATCTGTATGTATAAGTGATTTTGTTCATCTAACATGTCGCTTTTTGTTTGAAAGTTATATGGTCAAGCAGATGTTAAGCAAGCTATGAACAGAGCTCATTAACAATGATCATGTAATAGAAGGTGTATATGAAAATGGAACACTTACTTAAATTACTGAAAGAGCATGGCCTGCAGTTACAAAAATATTTTTTGAAAAAAAAACTATCCGTTAACAAGTTATGACCTCAGTATCTGATAAAAACAGGTGGAATGTGTAAAGTTAAAGATTTTAAATCATTCATATTTTTTTCGTTTTAGAACTATTCACTCATTTATTAAGAAAATCCATAAAAACTGATTTAAAAAGTTTTCAAAGTTTTTATGGATTTTCTTAGTAACCAAATGAATAATTCCAAAATAAAAAATAACTGTGATGGTGTGCTGTGGTTACTGAGATATGTGTATGCAGTTTTGTATGTACGTCAAGTATTATTTTACACAAATTTAACAATATGGTGTCGATTAAAATATACAATTGTGACGACACCATTACATTGTGTCTCATACACAAAATGTTGATATTTTCATATTAATATTGTGATTCTGTAACGGATAAATAACAGACCGGGTAACTATTATCTAGCTAATATACCGGCTTCTAGCTAACACAACCGTATCTGATAAAAGTCGTACTATCAATAATAATTACATAGCTTGTGTGTCGAATCTGTGTAAATAAAGAGAGCGATATTTTGATATTAAAAAAAACATAATATATCTTAGCCTTCTTCTATCTTAGTACAATATAAAAAGTACGTATATAATGTGCTTTACGGAAAAAATTCCATTTTAAAACATTTACCCCCATTAAAGGCAACTTAATTCCAAGCGTTATTCTGGAATTGAGTGTTATTTTTTTTTATTTTCACAAGCAACACCGAAATGATTATTTACGGTTTGAAAATATTGCTGGGCTGAGCTTTATTTTTTTAGCTATTGGTTTTGTAATTATTAATTAAGGCTACATAATAATTTTTAGCACATCTGAAGGAGGTTTTATAATTTGGAAAATATGTATATGTACGATTAAATGCAGCGCAATTAATTATACATATGTGAAATAGAAAACAATTGTTAGCAAACGCGGCACCCATTTGGAAAAAAAAGCTTTTGAATCACACTATCTCAGCTATCTCGCGCACTTTTACCTTCCGATCTTTGTGTCTATACGACCGCGTTTGGAATCGGCATACCACCGCCAAATGGTTGGTTTAGACGGAGCAGATTCCAGATAACAATTTAACTTTATTCCCATTAAAAAACAATGTTTTATCAACACAGGAAACTTATGTTTTTTCACTGTTTTTGAAATTACAAAATTAGCGTCACTTAGATATCTGTAATTCAATATTTTTTGTTCGATTAAAAAAAACGATACAAATCATTCTTGATGGCTAGTAATTTCTAAAAAAATAAAAAAGAAATTAAAATATGCTCCATCGCCAAGTTAGTCTCGGGACTTATTGAACGATCTAGTATATATATATATCTTAATAAATTAACGAGATATTATAAGCACCTAAAAATTGTAAGCGTACCTACATCTGTTTGTATTTTATCTCAGGATAATTGGGGTCACCTTTCAGTCCGTCGTCCTTACATACATATTTACATTAAACGTTATCATCTCAAACAGATCGTCATAAAAGCCATCATGATCTCAGTAGGTATATAGTCGGGGAGCCATTAGCGTCTTCACGTCCGTAATGATGGATGGACGCTAAGACATCCCGAAGATATCCGATGAATGCCGTCGGATCATCTGGCCACATTATGGGCTGGATTGAAGATCCATTTACGAAATATTGAAGACCGACGCGAGAAATGCACGGATGATTATCAAGTTTTGTGTAGACACTTTTTTAGCAAAGTGTAATAAAATAAAATATATTTTTTTTAGGTAGGTACATCATTTTTTTAAGTAAAGTCTTATAATATAATTTAACGAAACCAAAAAATCACATTGAATTTATATTCACTACTAGATTCGAAATCGAAGTCGGGCGCAAAAGAAATCTGCTCTTCTTTGAGTCGAGCGATTGAGAAAACTACGTTTTTTCTGCTATCGAATCGGTAGAGCTCCATAGCTGGTGGAAACAATATGAAAACACTGGTGACACCACTTTTTTGGTGGTGTTTATAAGATACTGATAACCACTCACCATCGGGCAGACGGGCAGAACATACCTTCTGAGAAAAACCTGATACTACCATTCAGAATAACCAAGCAATACAAACATGAGGCAATATTTTTTTCAATCGCGATTAATTAGAAATAAACATATACAGGATAACAAAATATAAATCACATTTATATAACTTAGTTTGTGGCCAAGTTACAAGTGCAATACCAGGGATAACACTGCAAACTTTTAACCTGTTCAAATGTAGTTAACGGAAACTACAATCAAGGAAAGAAAACAAGTGCTGGTAGTGTAAAAGTAGTTTTCATTATTCTCAAACGCTAATGTTGGATATATTTTTCAGTTTTTACAGTGAATATTAGTTCATTCAATGAAGTAACCGTTCTCTTATTTCCTCTACTAGTAACACACTAGAATATATATGGATGTCTAAAATATAATTAACTCAACAATATTTCACAGTACCATAACGCCATTCCCCTAAAAAAAAACCCTTACCTATCACAATACATGCAAGACAGGTGTTACAGTCCAGTTACACGGTTCACCCCATCATCATCGGATTAACGGTTTATACGCATACACATAAACTACTTTGTGCAAGTCTTTTTAGTAATAATAATCATACTAGTTTGAATTTGTTCATTTGTTCTGTGTCTGGGTGTAATTTATCTATTTAATGTATGTATTTAGAAATATATAACTATAATACTAACTACCTCTACAGTAACGGACTCCCCAAAGATCGCCATTGCAAATAGCGGTTGTCATGCTTAGATATTGATGAAAGTGATTATAGTGGTAACTCATATTAGATGTATTTTATACTAATAGAATCTTGCTAAAAGGTTTTTTTGAAGGGAAAACTTTAGCGGCCTTGTACACTTTTTGGGATGGGTAAAAAATGTTAAACTCGCGTCAGGACACGTGACTTGATCGAAAGTTCGTAAGACGGAGCCGAGTTTCTTATATTTAAAAAAAAAATATAACATTCGTAATTTATGAGCGGCCAGGAGCGCAGAACTTTCAGTGTACCCTATGTATACATTTAGATACGTTCTTACCTACTTCTTATTTTTAACCTAATTATATATATACAGATGTGTGTGTATGTGTATGTTTATGCAAATACATTGTGAATTAAGTTTTCACTTCTGACGTGCAGTCCTATGACTGTCTACGACGAAAATGTATGTGTATAGCAAATCAAACCACGCATTTGATTGTAGGCGAAGCGTGCATCTTGCAACATCACCAACTTCGAACATACCTACATGTATTAACTTACATATACTTACTACATAAGTTTTGTCGTACTTTGTGAACACAGGTCTTCGTACGTGTGAACCAGGTGCTGAACACATTGCTCCAATATCCCTCTGGAACACACTTGAATATCTTCTCAAAAGCTTAATTAAAAAAAAAAGAAATTGGCTGGCTCGACCGGAGTGAGACCATGGCCTCACAGAAAACCAGCAGTGAAGAAATGTTTGCATTGCTTTTCCCCGCGTGAGTGAGGTCACAGGAGGCCCTAACCCTTCCCTTTTCCCTATTCCCGCCTTTCCCCTCTCTCCCTCCCTCTCCCCCTCTTCCCCCTTAAAGCCCAGCAACGCACTTGTGACTCTTGAGTTGCAGGTGCCTAAGGGCGGCGGTAATCATTTACCATCAGGTGACCCGTCTGCTCGTTTGCCTCCTATAATATAAAAAAAAATACCATGCTGCAGTAACAGTCTTTCCTTTATCAAGTAAACACAACAATCCAATATTACGTCTCCGAATATTTTCACAGACGTCGGCAGTGGTTCATCTTCACACACAAACACTTTACTCAGGAATTTAGTAGGAACGTCGAAATAATCCAGCCAGGTTTCATCACATGTAACCTTGATGGTTCACATAATTATATCGACCGTCTTCTAATTTTTTTACATTTCACGAGATGAAGTCAAACTCTGCTCCCTCAGCGCATCAGTCATCAAGTGCTCTCCGGGTACCAAGTGAACTAAATTTCCGTACTTTCAAATGGTCGTGAAGAATCCAATGAACAGTTAGTGCACTTAACTTGAGGGTTTCCTCGATCTGTCGATATATTACATGTCGGTCTTCCTCCAATTATTTTCGTACAGTCTCACTGTTTTTATTGGCAGTCACTTCTATCGGCCTGCCGGACCTTGTATTTTCATCCATGTTAAAATAACCGCGATTGAAATGAATATACCACCGTTCTATCATCACTACTAATTTCGTCGAAATATTTTTGTTTTGTCTCTTAAAGTTTTACAAAATAATTACAGGAATGTTAAATTAAGGGAAGCCCGTCATTTTTATTTAAAAATTGAACAAACAATTCGATTCTTTGCCTCCAATTATTTTTAATTTGCTTGGAGTTTATAAATATGACTTCAAATCACAATATTATGATATTTGGTTTGCATAAGACAAAATTTACGTAGCGCCGTACGTATGTATATAGAACTGATGCGTCCATAGGGTAAATTGTGCTATTCTGAGAATCGCAGGACACTTGATTTCACTGTCACTGCAGCCCTATTAAGGTAAGCTTTGTTTTGTCTGCTTGATTCTAGGAAGCTAAGGTAGATGGGTCACGGTTACTTGAAAAGGAAATCAATCAACATTGTTGGTTTACCTTCATCGTGTACGTTAATTTTAATTTCATGGAGTAGTAAACTTGAATGAAGTGACAAATGTTTTGAGATTGTCGTTTTAAGTGATTTGACTCAAAAATATATCCAGTTTAGTAACTAAAAAACACGCTTTACTTGCGAACCGTTTAAAAAGTAAAAACGATTTCCAATTTCGTCCTCTTGGCTTCATCATCAGACCATCTTTACGTCAAAACGAATGATATGAGCCCAAACTCGAGGAGTTTACTACTAATCACTGAAGAGTTCCATTTTCCACCTCCTGACTTCATCACCAGATCAGCTTTAAGATGCCAATTTATAGTATCATCCAAACTACATATACATACAAAATTTCATTTAGATACGACAATTAGAAAAATTCCGAAATAATAAAAGAAAATAGATTTAAAATCTTTAACTTTATACATTCCATCTGCTTTTATGCAAAACGGAGGTAAAAAAATCTAGAAATTCAATCGGTCATAACTTGTAAACGGATAGTTTTTTTTTTCAAAAAATATTTTTGTAACTGCATGCTAGGAATGTCCTTTCAGTGATTTAAGGAAGTATGCCATTGTCATATACACCTGTATATGCCTACACAGTTTGCAATAAATGTCTTTGCCTCTAAAATTTTGTGTAAGTACCAAAGTTTATCTTTTGTCTCTGGTTGGCATAAAAAGTTTTGCCTCGTATAAGTCTGTGGTTGGTGCTAATTAAATATGGCGGGGAGGGAGGAAAAAAGGCTTACTTAAGTTTTTGTTCGTTGGTTGTTGTTTCTAAACGGATGTTATACGTATACCTATATATTTTTAATATACTATTGAAGGTATACTATGTCAAAGTATTCAACAAAAGTAGATATTAACCTCTACAGAAGTTCGAATACAGATATTGTTAGAGGAATGGTTGTTGCACGCGGGAACGCAGTTACAGATAATTCTACTTACAGTAATTTCAGCAACGCCTGTCTAAACCAATCAGCTTAAGGGGAAAGGTAAACTATTTCTCTTACTTTCTCTTTAAAAAATGTAGATTATTTGCTGTGCTCCTAGTATAGTGTGTAACGCAATAAAATATGAAAATCCTATACGAGGACTGAAATATTTGATCCAATTCTTGTAATTAGCTTTCCTTTGTTATCATATATTGCTGTCGCTTCTCACGATAAATTTGTAATGTTACTGCTCCACTTCAATTACTGTGTCCCTAAACTTATAAAAGGGTTATGTGACGTATAAATATTTGTCAGATCGGACTAAGATTAGTTTGTTTAATCATACAAACTATTCAGCTTTTTCTTCTTTTTTTTTTTTAAAAGACAACTCCCGCATTAGGAATTACTCCTGTGTCGCGGGGGACTTTACAAACATACAAACAACGGACATAAAGAACACCCAGACTCGGGTGGGAATCGAACCCACGACCTATGGCATAGCAGTCAGGGTCACTAACCACTAGACCAACAGGCCAGTCAATCAAGTCAGTTTGATTATATTTAACTACATAGAACAACAGATGAAGCAGTTATTATTACTACGAAGAAATTTTACTTTATGCCTTGGTATTAAAAATAAAAAATTTTTGGTCACGACCTGCAAAATGTTGACACAGTAATATAATTTTATGTATCACTTTAGAACGAAAACGACCCATTTCAAAATGTTGCAAAACTGAGTTACGATCGTCTGAATGCTATAAACAACATCACTGTACTTTACTGTGTAACACCTAACTGTCGCTAAAAATCGCTAAATTTCTGCAAGCATGAGACAAAACTATTATATGGGCTTCTTTCCATCTTCCGTTTTTTCTATTCCGTGCCAGTGTAGTAACCTTATTATTTTGTATTGCGTCAATATTGGCTTAAGTAAAACGCTTTGCAGATAAACAAGTAGCGATCAAATGCCGATTCAGTCTTTCAAATCCCACAAATGCGGTACTTTTTTTTTTATTGTTAATAAATAAATTTAGATAATATGTGACGACCCATTTAGATATGATTCTTTCCTTGTTAAACGGCTGATAATTTTAGTGGACGATTTATATTAACGTTGCTTTACTTGGTGTAAGTTTTCAAGAATCAGGCAAATATTCAATTCCCTTTTCAATCTCATAGTGACTCAATTCCGAAATAGTCTAACTTAAACTCTTTATTTTTCCGACAAACATATTTTTATATCATAAGTATATTAAATATGTTTTTAAATCATATTTATAGCAGAATAATTACTTTATAAGTTATAGCAAACAACTTTTATTTTAGCTTGATCCTTATAAAAGCTGTATCTTTTGCACCGTAATAGGGAAACGCTTGAAATTTTCACGGAGTGAGTATTACTATAGTCTCCATAACATCATTCCGCGCTTTTTCCGTACTAAGTTGGGGTCGGCTTTCAGTCTAAATACGAAACGGCCGAACTTCGATATTTTACGTGAAGCGACTGCCATTAGACCTCCACAAACCAAGTACTAGGCGATATCGAAGTTCTGTAGTTAGACCAGTTTGTCTATGGCAACCGGGACCGACGGCTTAACGTGTTCTCCAAGGCACAGAGGGGTCTCGACGTGTTAAGAATGGTCACCCATCCTAAGACTGACTTGGCTAGTATTACTTAACCTTGTAATCTGCTAACCTTCTCGGTTACCACTTAGCCACGAGCCCCTCTACTATAGTCTCTATAACAACAAATAATAAAAATAGGTTTTTTGCTTAATCTCAATAATGGCAATAGGATGCTTGAAAAAAATATATAATGAAAACAGAAAAAACGCGAGCATATTTAATAAACATATCAGATTTTTTTTTACATGCATTGAAAAAAAAATACTTCTTTGGTTAAGTTTGTCTGCGCATTAGGTTGGGGACATGTAGCATTACTATGAAAAACAACTATGTTACCATGAAACTCCACTTTGTGACCCTTTATTTCTTAAAATATACAAAAGATTAAAATTTCAATGTTAATAAAAGTTGATGAAATAATGCGGCAGTTTCACATATTGCGTACGTTTTTATTTTATTTTATTAAGAAAATGGCAGTTTCAGATTTTCTTTACCGGGGGACACAAAAACCTGCACAAAAAAGTAGAATGACCCTAAGCATTAAACTAAATACCGTATCATGATTATGTTTACTATTTAAAATAATCTTGTTTGAATTACGACACCTTAAAAAACATCGTTTTATCTGTACTCAGTAGGTACTTGGCACCCGAATCCCATTGCTCGGCAAAATTCCTGTGATTATATCAAGTTATGGCTGCGTCGTGCTCTGCCGTTTCACTTTAAAATGTTGCCAAAACAGCAGATAATATTGCAGTTAATATTAATATTGGAGAAGCTGCTTCCATAAGACTGCAGCATACATTTACGGTTACGTTTTTTTACGATTCAAGGATTCAGTCCATTCGGAGATGTGAAAATGGACCCTTTCCTTAAACCCACTGTAACCTTAAATTAGGTGAAAATTAGATTCGTTGTTAGAATTAAAAAAAAACTGAGTTGTATTCTTATTTATTAACAACTAGTTTCCGATGCCTTGATGAAGATCCCCGTCGGGTCCGAAACCAGTCGGGCATCCCCGAAATACAGACATGAATAAACCATAATTATGTCCTTAATAAAAAAAAGTTATGTTCGTTATTGTTTTCAAGTCTGTTATTTGTTCTATGGAAAACAAAAAAAACAATATAAATTAAACTTGACGATAACGGCAAGTTTCTAGATGACCTTCGGTTTTGATGTTTAATAAAGAGAAGATGATTCGATTGAGGCTTAAGTACTGTATTGTTTTTATAACAAAATCGGTACTTATGCTAAATATCACAGAATATTAAGCTATTTTTTACCTAGCCAATATTGTTGCGATGAGATCAATCCGACCTATGACCAACAGTACAACCGCGAACTAAATCAACGTGTTCACAGGGCGACCCGGGTTCCTTTTATTACGTAGTATCAATGATTCATCGCTCAGTCTTGTGGAAGAATCGTTTGATGTCCCTGAAGGTCGCCGGTGAGGGCAACCGTGAAAATAAACATTATTTCGTACGATCAAAACATTTTAATAAATTGACTTACTTATAAGTCAGTTACTATTCTGTAAGTATATACAGATACATACTCAAATATGTTTTAACTCATTGTAGGTTTTTCAACTGTCAACAGTATACTTTAAATGCTAATTTTAGGCAATGCGTTACTGTGTTGTGAATCAGAAGTGGGTTCTCAGCAGTAATGTATCTATCGAGTGAGGTTCGACCGCATAACCTCTAGTTTCTATTCCTTAAGCCCTAATGACTTCAAGTGTATGGAGTTATGCAAATCGTGCTTTGTGTTAACATTATAATACAAAAGTCTGTGAAATATTTTGTATTTCTGTCGTGGGTTTATTATATAAGTTGCCTATTACTTACGGGTAAGCAAGACGGCACTGTCATGTGGTCAATGCGCTAGAGGACTTAATAATTCGACGTGACTCGTGATTTAAACCTTGGATATAATCATGTCATTCTTATTGCTTTCCGCCATTTTTTAGACTTTACGAGGTCTGCGATGTACTTCTACGATATTTCAGATATTTGTGAAGATTTACCCCTTACTCATAAACCCTGATTAACAGTATGTTAGTTGTCAAAAAGACACCAAACATTCTAGAAATAACTTCAAGTTACTGTATATTTGCTAGGCTACTTTAGATTAAACTACAAGTTATGTTTTTTTTAATACATACTTCATTGGCTGCCACTGGTTCGGTGTGGATCTCATGCCGCAAAATCAGCCTACAAAATCAAAGTTCCTAGAAAGCGGCGACCTGATCACTTTAGTATCCACCAAATATTCAAAGGGAGAGTTTTATTATTTAATATTTCTATTTATAGAGAGTTATTTGATTTTTTTAATCAATCCTTAATATAACTGAATCAAAAATACAAGAAAAGGACTTTTGCTCACACTTAAGTTATTCCCTATTTATTCCCAACCTAATTATGTTTTTTAATTATGATATTACTGCTCATTTTCATTTACCGCGATCAATAAGACCTTTAAATTGCCTGCCTATTACGTGATCACGTTAATTCCCGTCCATATACATAACTATATCATGGAACGCGAAAGTTTAAAAGTTGGTATCAGATTCCTTGTTAGCAACATTACGAAAAATGCAGGTCGCATCGGTAGGCCTTGCAGATGATGCCAGCCTTTGAAATTATTATTCTGGAAGCTAAACACACACCATTATTCTGCTCTTCGACTACTTCAGACCTGATTTCCAAAGGCAGGTTTCTCTTTATTCGTTTGCAATAACAAGACCCTGAAAGAGAATAGGTACCTGTGTTAACGTGAATAAAATTTAACTTGTTACAATGCTTGTGGTACGATGAGAATGCGGACTGGCTTGCGGGCACTAATCGGTGCTGATCTAGTATTTTCAGCCAGAGCAATACCGCAAAAAAAAGAATTGCCTTTCCTACACAATTCTCGATTGGATGCAGTACTTTACTATGTTTTTTAATTACCTCTTTTCAATTTAACTTCCTCAGGGAGGAAATTAACCATTCTCTTTAAAGAACATTTTTTCACTCATTCAAATATTGAATGTGTGAAAAAATGAATGAATACTCAATAAGTCCCATACTTTAATGAAACTCAATATATTTGAAACAATTACGAAATTTACAATCAAAACCAGAAGGGCAAACATTAATAAAATCTGCAATTTTATACGTGAGACCAATGCGCCCAATTTTGCTGCCAAGGAGTCTGCGACGGCTCAGGGGTGAACGGGGACGAAAGAGGGGTGAAACTGGTGGGGGGACGAATCAGGTCAGCGCACTTTACCGTCTTATGAGGCGAGACTGGGCGGCGGCGGTTGAATCTATAGCCTTAGGGCGCGCGCACACTCCGTATGCGTAAATACTAAAGTTTTCAGAAGCTTTCACAAATATTCTTTCTATTGTATATTCAGTATATTGCTCCGAATCAATATAGAGTGATGTCTGTACAAGATTAGATACGCATACACATAGATTAATTTGTTCGATGCGTCATTTAGCGGGATTAATTCTGATAAAGGTTGAATTGAGGAACCGTATTATGGTTTTATATAGTAATTACACCCTTTAGAAAGAAAAAAGACTATAATTTTTCACCTTTGGCCGTGGTTGGCCAGCACTGCCTTCGTAGTTTTATATTTCTGATTTAATAACCAGAAAAACTCGAAATAAAACCTTTTACCAATCTGTCTAACCAAAGCAATAACAGTAGGTAACCCCTCCCCCTCCTCTCAAATGCCAATCAGACCTCCATGAGCAGCACAGGGTTCGTAGAATGTGGGATGACTGATGATTTTGTTTGGGGTTATATTCACTTTTACCATCAGGAGGCCGTGTGCTCATTTGCCAAATTTCGTAGGTAACAAAAAACAATTCAACGAAGTTATGTGCTTGTGCTAAAAGTTAGTTCTAGTATACACGCGGCCTTTGGGATCGTATGCGACATTTTACATGTCAGGCATAGTTTGGCTTGTTACCAAACATGCTGTATGCTATAGTCGGTTTGATCCCGCCATATTACTTCACCGTAAGTCCCTGAATGTCAATGGGAGCTACCATTTGTGAAAAGTATAAAGCACGGATGGCGCAATGGTTTAAGTGAGTATTGTTGGGTCCAAATCCCACATGGAAAGAAAATTTGTGTGATTCATAAATACTTATACTGAGTCTGGGTGTTCTTTGAGTCCGTTGTTTAAATGTATGGAAAGCCCCTGCGACATAGGAATATTTCTAATGTGGGAGTTGTCTTGTAGTAATAAAAAGAAAGTTGATTTCGTTATATCCGCATATTAAATGAAAGTCGTCGGTGTTGGAAATTAGTATCTGTTTAGACATATCGGGGCATTAGCGTTTGCACTTATCCAAGACGAAATTAGAGTTAGACTATTCTGTAAATGATTTGCAACCATCACTTAGGTCTCTCACTGACGATTCCATGATTACGATATCATGTTTTAAATGTGAATGTGAATTTACTTGTTTCTTAAAGGACATAATGTACCTTTTATCCAGAAGAATAACTCCTACTGTTCCTGAGGGATAGTTAATTAATTGACAAAATCGAGATTAGGTAAAAACCTAGCGACCTACATACAAAGTTATCATCGGTCCAAAATAATCTATACTTTTATAATATTATAAAGCTGAAGAGTTTGTTTGCTTGAACGCGATAATCTCAGGAACTACTGGTTCGAATTGAAAAATTCTTTTAGTGTTGGACAGCCCATTTATCGAGGAAGGCTATAGGCTATAAAACATTACGCTACGACCAATAGGAGCGGAGCAGTGACCATAAAAGCAGGTGAAACTGCGGGGACGGCTAGTTTTATATACAACTAGCTGACCCGCGCAACTTCGTCAGTGTTTGTAAATTTTCCCCGTTTTAGCGACATTTTTCATTGATGCTCCGCTCCTATTGCTTGTAGCGTGATGTTATATAGCCTATAGCCTTCCTCGATAAATGGGCTATCCAACACTAAAATATTTTTTCAATTCGAACCAGTGGTTCCTGAGATTAGCGCGTTCACCGAAACAAACATACTCTTCAGTTTTATAATATTAGTATAGATTACTAGCTTTTGCCCGCGGCTTCGCGTAAAAGTAATTACTTTGTCCCCTATGTCCTTCTCTGTATTCCTGGCAATGTATATGCAAAACTTCATGATGATCGGATTTACGGTACGGTTTGATTTTATATAAAAAAAATAACAACTATACTGATACAATATTGTGTAAACATTTGAAAACGATCGGTAAAGAATTTTAGGAGATTTGCATTTTCGAGCAAACGAACATTGAATTTTTATGTACATAGATTAATTTGTATACCATCACACACCTATACCTTATATATCTATACATCTATAAAAGTAAATAAAATTGGAGTGTCTGTTTGTAATATTGAAATAGCCGCTTTTTAGTAAGTGCATTTGGATGTATACACGGTACATATACCATAACAACATTTGTTACAATTTTTGTCTGTCTGTCTCTCTGTTTGTTTGGGCTAATCTCCGGAACGGGTGGACCGATTTCCACGGGACTTTCACTGGCAGATAGCTGGTGTTATAAGGAGTAACTTAGCTACTTTTTGGAAAAGATTTAGGGTTCCGCTCAAAATATAGGTATAAATATGTACACGCGAGCGAACCCGCTCGGGAACTGCTAGTATTTTGTATGAAGTAAGGAAGATATCAGCTCAAATTACAGCTGTTGGACTGGGAAAGGATCTCAACAATACAGAAGACCGCTGTGTGAGTATGAATAGGGTGTTTGGAACTAAACCGAAGGGGGGATAGGATTGGTACCAAATAATTGACCGAGTTTTTAAAAATACCGGTAACCGTTTCTCATCAAAAAACTTACTTACCTTCACCAAATATCGTATGTTATAGATCATGACAGACAGAAGCAGTTTGCCGCTACAGACAGATGAGGTGAGCCTTTGTAAACGGGTACCCATCTAAAAATTATTCATAATATAGTTGCTTAACACATGCAAATCAATCGCTTATAAAGGCAGTAGTTAGGACTGAAGGTGTTATAACCTCCTTTATTATAACATGTTCTATAGTACACCTAACAACCAGTCGGCCCAGTAACAACTGCTTCAAATAAGCTTTGAAGTAATCGATACAGGGCCGTATAGAAACATCGAATAGGTACTGAATAAATTCGATTCATTATTCGATGTATTGATCTTGTAATTGTCGGTTTAGTTTTTGAATATTTTGTGAGTAAAGTGTTTTGTGATGTAGCTATGGTCTGTGTTATTGATTTATTTCGAAGTGGCAGTTCTGTCTTCTTCATTGTTACGTGTTAACGGCCATGATACTTTTTATTTTTAGTTTGTTAAAAAAACCTCAAGTCTTGATGTAGAAATAAGTTTTTCTTAAATAAAACGAAATGATTTATAAGGTAAGGTGAGTCACAGCAGATTTTTGCTCCAAATGAAGCATGGCAGCCTTTCTTTCCTAAGGAAGAATGTGGTTAGAGATTAGAGACTACTAGTAGCGGAATTTCAAAAATTAACAAATACCTTCCCACGCTAAAGTGGGAGAGCCATGCTTCGGCACGTATGGGCCGGCTCGACCGAAGTGATACCACGGCCTCACAGAAAACCGGCAGTGAAGTAATGATTGCATTGCTTTTCGCCGAGTGAGTGAGGTTACTGGAGGCCCTGACCATTCCCCCCCTCGCCCCCTCTTCCGCCCTTCCTCCTCCTCTCCCCCTCTTCCACCCTTCCCCTACTCCCACCTTACAGGCAAAGCACTTGTGGGTTGCAGGTGCCCATGGGCGGCGGTAGTCATTTACCATCAGGTGGCTCGTTTGCCTCCTATACCATAAAAATTTTTTTTGACGACGGCGACGATTCATACGATGACTTAAATAATTTCTCACTTTGTTTTTAGTCGCAATAATTCTACCTACAAGATCTTACTCCGATACTAAGCTACGAATTTAAACTGGTAGATTCACATCATAATGTATTTTGCTTTGCCTCATTTATTTTTTTAGAAGAACCTTTAGATGCTGTTTCTAAACTTTTAAACGAGCTACAATAGAAAAAACTTTGTAAAGAAATGCTAAACCCATATTTGTTTTTGCAAGGAGGTAAGTACACTATCTGAATTTAGAGGTGAATAGTTGTTTCATTTAATGAAATAACTAAAATACATCGATAAATCGAATTTAGTATAAAATCATTCGATATTCTTATCGACGTGAGTTGGTTTTTCTATATAACTGCATTTGTTATTGTTATTTTTTTTTTTATCTAGGGAGTCTTAGACTCTTAGAAGCGCGTGAGGGTTTCGCACTTCTTGAAACTTAAGATAACTTGCTTGAATTCCCTTATTATTTCTTTTTGTATTTATCATCCACACAGATCATCTTACAAGGTATATTTTCCTGCCACGATTTATTTGGATTTATTGTTTTTAAAGTTAGTTTAAGTTAATTGTTATCTTGAGCTAAATATATTGTCACAAGAAAAACATCGTATTTTTTCTATGACATAAAACATTTATTACTGCAGTGAGCGTTAGTTTAAACAATAATCTAATAGCATTTAAAATTAATATGAAGTTTATTTAAAATTATCTCCATTGGCTTTAATACAACCCTTTAAGCGAGAGCTACATTAGGCCGACGCACACGTCTGAGACGACGTGTAAAGTTGGTGTGCACATAAAATCGACGCACCGCGTGTCATACAAGAATTCTTTAAATTCACTGTCCCATTCATTCATTTTAAGTAACTGATGATAACAGAGTCGAAAACGTCGAAAAGGTCGTTGCGTCGATTTTATGTGCTCACCAACCTTACACGTGTGTAAGACGTCTCAGACGTGTGCGTCGGCCTAAAGTAGCTCTCGTAGACGTCTCAGACGTGTGCGTTGGCCTAAAGTAGCTCTCGTAGACGTCTCAGACGTGTGCGTCGGTCTAAAGTAGCTCTCGTAGACGTCTCAGACGTGTGCGTTGGCCTAAAGTAGCTCTCGTAGACGTCTCAGACGTGTGCGTCGGCCTAATGTAGCTCTCGCTTTAATCGTTGTGGCCAGTTATTGATTGAAACACGCACACTCTCTTTGGGAAAATTCGCCGCTGTCAGTTTTATTGAATGTTTAAAGGACTATTAATAATAATTGTCATCGCGTTTGAAGGATGCCGTACTCTCTAAAAGAGACAATAAATCATCATCAAGCGCATTAAGATCGGAGTTAGATGACGGACACAGACGATGTGATACCTTTTTAACAAAAATATGGCTTAGTCACTCCTTAATAGCGACCACCCCAAACAGTAACATCCCGCCAAACCATCACCGAAACCGGATAATGTATTACCGACTAATTGAGAAGCTTCTCTAGAGCTTTGAGCATAAACTCGGTCATTCTGCTTATAAAATGTTGCTGGATAACAAAAAAGAACTCGTCAGTAAATAATAATGTATATGTTTATATGTTTTGACTTTACCACTCTATTAATTTTTAGGGTTCCGTTCCTCAAAAGGAAAAATTACTCAGTAACCCTTGGAGGCATCCAGTTGAAATTAAAAAGTCGGTCCGACTTAAATTTAGTTTCTTAGAGTTCCGTTCCTCAAAAGGAAAAAAATAACCCTTATACGATCACTTTGTTGTCCGCCTCTCTCACTCTGTGTGTCAAGACTCTTTTTCTCAAGAACCCATCAAGTTGAAATAAATACTAAATACTTATGTCTGCGGTCCCTTGAAGCTGTAAAAAAATTAAGGTTCCAAGTCAACGCAATCAAAAGATATCCCCATTTAATCCTTCGATTTAACCAAGTTCGAACATTTCTCAGGTAAATCAAAACCTATAGGCTACTTCCAATTGACCTAGAATTATAAAATTTGGTAAGAAGCAAAGTCGCACAACACAAGCAAAGGAAAAAATCCGAAAGTCGTTAATTTGTTGTTAATCATATAAAAAAAATGTTTTTGTGATTACAAATTTATATTTTGCGTTTAGAAAGTTGACTTTGTCAAAAATCGATGTATGTGAGAGTATTTTTAGAACTGCAAAGTTAAGTTTGTTTTTCAAAAACAACGGGCAAACGTCTTCGACAATTGATTCCCGAGATAGACGTCCTATCTACTTAATATGTATAAGTTTGTTTACCAACGGAACCCTCGGTGCGCGAGTCAAACTCACGCTTGTACGGTTTTTAAATTTTCGGTTAAGTAATGACCAGTGCGTCTCTTAGCTGCAAGTCCTAATTTATCTTTTAAAATATGCAACATGCGTTTGGGTGCTATATTCATTTCCCTAGATGAAATTTTTTACTGTCGGACAGGATTTTTCAGATCCTTTCTTTAACTGCTTTGATCGTCTTTTTAGTATGAAGAAGACATTTCACTATTAAAACAGTATATTAAGTTTATGACTAAATCGTAGTACGGAAATGATACGTATAGAGCTATTCAATTGCCCAGTTCACAAAGATGCGACTAATACCCAGTGAATCGAGTTTCAAAAATTGCATTTGGCTGCCCACGTACTTTGTGTAATGCTATCACAGCAATTTGGGTTTCTTTATCACTCCACTTAATTTTAATATCACAAGAATATTTAACAAACATTGGCGTGAAAATAAGAAAACACAATAAATATTCACGTTGTTATTGTTTTTTTTTTTGTATTTATATTTATTGTAAACTGACTGTATATATAATTTTAGATGTAAGAGAACTCGAACTTCAACAGCCAGTTTGAGGCACAGGAATGCGATCCTGTCTTTTACGTGTTCCCATACGAAAAAAAACCCAAGTCGTCAAAACCACCTCACCGAGCACTCGGCGAAGTGGTTATGTTGGAATCGAACTGACTGAAGCCACACGGTGTTCTGGCACGGGTATCTATGGCCAGGGGCTTAGGTATAACCTAGTAAGGAACTCCCTGTACCTCCGACAGACTTGACTACCTGTCCATAAAACACATAGTCTCGCCGTCTCGAGTAGGAGCCATGTCCCCCTTTAGTTTAAAAAGGCGCGCGGAAGAAGTTTGGGTCGATCCTGCCCAAGAGTCACTTTTCTCGTTTTTGTAACCCTGACCAACAATGAAAGGGAACGGTGGTTCTTTTGGGGCTGCACGGAAGAAAACCCCTGATCAACCTATGAAAAATCATCCATAACGTTATTACATAAGTACCTATATTAAATCCTGAAACTGATGAGACACTGATGAACAGTAAAACTTAAATAAGTTTATGTTACATCTGTAGAACATTATACTATACCTATTTTGTGAATCAATTAAATAAATAAAATTCGTATAATTGGTTCAATCTTCATCCAACATTGTCATTCTCGTTAATTAGATTTCGCGCTTTAGCGTAGTTTCATTATAACTGTGCTATTATAGTAGTCTAGATTTACAATAACACAACAAACTCATAAATTGATAAATTGTTTTACTTGTTGTAGAATATGAGCGGGTACGGCGGTGGCGTGATGTGCGACACAGACGCGCTGTCGCGGCGACTGCGCGATGCGGAGAGGGCACGCGCTGACGCCGAGCGTGCTCACGCTGATGCGCTTGCGCAACTTCGTTCAGCGCAGCGTTCACCCATAGATGCGCATAACGTCGAGCAATTACAATCTAGGGCCAGGGAACTTGAAAAAAAGGTATCTGAACAAATTGAACTTTACTATTAAGTACTCTGATTTTGGGTACGTTTTACAAGTGTTTTGCTATAACGTATTTCTTGTACTACATTCGCAAGCATCGTAAAATAAGCATAAAAACAATCATACCTGGCTTTATACCCATGCTGCTTTCGATGCAGCCTGATGCTCAGCATTCTTTGGTTATTTAAAAATAGAGTGTACTTGTTGAAGTGAAAACTTCTTTAAGCACATTGGGCACTTTGATATAGGGAGAAAAAGCACTGAACTCGCGTGACCATCACGCTCAGATACATACATATATACGTAAGTTAATTTTTCACTTCTGAGGTGCAGTCCTTCGTCTGATAATGTTTTTTTTTATCCTTACTTTGATTTACCCTATCGACAATATTTCCGTAGGCGGCGTTAGAAACTGTACGTTGCGAGGAACTTCAACTTGAACTGTCATCGGCCCTGAGAGCGCGGAGCACGTCTGGAGGTGGAACCACGTGGTCTACACAAGCCGCACAGCCTGCCTCCGAAATCGAACGCATCATGGCAAAGATCGAACAGGACAACCGCATCCTCGCCGAACTAGAACATCCCCGCTCCACAACGCATGGTAATATACCCACTAACAGGAGCAGACACGGGTATTACACGGAGAGGAATATCTCAGACGTCACTGGTTTCACAGGTATCCAAACAAGCGGATCTAATCAGGCTTTAGGAGAGTATCATTCTCCGGCGCCCTCGCCACTGCCGCACTCATACACGAGCACGGCAGGCCACGTGGCCATCTGCCAGAGTAACACCATGCCGACTCTGTCCTCGCTGCATGCCACAGGACAGTTTACAGCACCCAGTTCCAACTCCGTGGCTTACTCCATGAGCGCGCACAATCCCACGTCATACGCCAACCCTGTCTCAGCTTACTCCACCAGTTCGTATGGCCTCCCGAACGCTCACCAAGTTACGTTCACTAACCCAGTTACGGCCCCACTCATGAATAACATGGGACAAATATCTAATACGTTAGCTGGACTCCAAAGTAACCTACAGAATATGGGTAACAACATGGTAACCGGTAACGTGCCAGGTATGAACTTGAGTGGTGGCCTCAGTGGACCCGGTATGACAGGAACCATAGCGGGAACTGCCCTTACCGCTTGCTTGAATAATCCACAGACGAGTTTAGGTGGTGGATTGACGAGTACCCTCGGAGGAATACAGTCGAGTCTGACTAGCGGGCTCAGTAATGCCCTCTCCAACTTGACTGGTGGTACACAATTAGGAGGGATGAATACTAGTCTGACAGGCACAAGTGGTTATGGAACGGGAACAGGGACATACACGAATCCCCTGCTCTCAGGTGGCCTGGGAGCAAATCCTATGAATATAAAACTAAAACCACTAGATGAGATAGACCTCGGTATCGGTAGATATCCGACGACGACTGCAGGCGTAGGACGGGTGGCGACACCAGTCACACCACACCAACCTTCGTGGAGTTTAGGATTAGATAGCCAATTTGGAACTGATAGACTAGGAGCCTTAGTAGACACGAGTTACAGTCATGATCGAAACCAGAGAACTCTGTCGAGGATTATGCCTAATTCCGGATTGGATATAGACGGTGAGCAAACTAGAGTTATTTTTTTGTTTTTTGAGACTAACATTTTCTTGAAGGATATGTATGTTTTAGGTCGAAATTCGCATTATATGAACGGTGGTGCACCGACAGAAGGTCAAGTTGATATGTTGGACATTCCGGGAAAAGGTCGCTGTTGTGTTTACATCGCACGGTTTTCTTACGACCCGCCGGAGTAAGTATACATTGCAATAAGCTTCTTAAAAATCAAGACATCTTAATGATATCCATGATGTTTTTAGGATTGAGACTGCAGAAGGAGAATTGTCTATCTGTGCTGGTGACTATTTATTAGTGTGGGGTCCGCCCGACCCTAATGCATCAATGCTTGACGCTGAGTTATTAGACGGACGCCGAGGATTAGTTCCTGCTAATTTCGTCCAAAGATTGGTTGGAGATGACTTGTTGGAGTTCCATCAGGTAATTGCTAGAGTACGTACCAAAGCATTCAGTATGTTGGACGTTCGAGATACTGATATCGAATCTCCTATGTCACCTATCCTTTCTTTTTTGATATCTATATATTTCCACATTTATAATTAATTTAAATGTGGGAATTATTTTAACTTTACTTTTTTTTGCTAGGCGGTTGTTGCAACGTTACGAGATGCTGATGAATCTGCTACCACGGCAGTAAGTGAAGTTTCACTGAGCAGAGATGTCGCTCGCCTCAGTGAAGTTGCAGAGCTTAGTGAAGGTCCTGAAGACGACGATAATGGTAAGCAATAACTTAACACCCATACATCTCATAGAATAAATATTAGTATAATAGAAATTTAACGTAGATATTTAGTAATTCAAGAAAATTAACAAGACCTGGTCATTTTCTTTTTCCATCATTATTTTAACAAAAAGAACAATACAAGAAGTTAGCAAATATAATTTTCTTTTAACATCTTACGTCACCAATAAAATTTTAAAATTCGCATGCCTAATCCAAACGCATCAAGTACTCCTTGTGAACTACCATAGTAGTTTAAATCATGATGCTTTGCACAAATGAATAGAAATACGCTGTACTAACAACCTGGGACGGTTATCGTTCGTGAACGATCATTTATCTAGACATAGTTCTATAGTGGAACCTTTAAATCCTTTCCTCTCCCAATCCCTTGGACTTCGCTGCACGCTTCTTCGCATAACTCACGCACTTCGCCTGCCTGGCTGCACTCCTCGCGATCTGCCCTCGGACTTGAACAGCCGAGCTGTTTTTCTCGTCACTAGTACCGGCGCCACGGCAGCTGACACTGGAGAGACAGCTGAACAAGTCGGTGCTCATCGGCTGGACGGCTCCCGAGGGGGTTCAGCAAGCCAACATAGAAAGCTACCATGTGTACGTGGACGGCGTCCTCAAGACTACAGTCAAGGCATCAGAACGCACACGAGCTTTGGTTGAAGGCGTAGACTCCAACCGGGTGAGCCCCTTATAGATAATATTTAGCCACTTTCTTATGGTTACTTTAGTTTTTCAGTACTACATAAAGTCAGTGAGCACAATTCCATTTAGTTGGCCGTCAATGTAATTTTTTGCTTTATAGTTTATATAAACATTTGCCTACTAAATACAAATTTGCATAAATTCCATTATTTACTATGAATATCTTACTTGTTCTTTCCAAAGCCACATCGGATCAGCGTGCGTTCAGTAACAGCGTCTCGTCGCACGTCGAGGGATGCAGCTTGCACCATGGTGATTGGTAGAGACACAGCCAATATGGGCCCGACTTGTGTCAGAGCCAGTGGTGTCACTTGCTCTCAGGCAGTGATCTCCTGGCTGCCTGCCAATTCTAATCATCAACATGTAGTCTGTGTGAACAACGTTGAAGTAAGCTATTATTGACGATTAAGGCTTTAGTTGTTTAAAAAAATAGGTGAGTCATCCACCATTCTTTTCAGGTTCGGACAGTTAAACCAGGAGTATACCGCCATACTATCACAGGTTTATCACCCAGCACTCAGTATCGGGTAACCGTAAGGGCAAAGCACTTACGAGCTGGTCCTCCATCAGGAATAACAATTGAAGAAGCTCCTGGGGCTTACACAGACTTCAGAACGCTACCTAAAGGATTGCCAGATCCACCGAACGAAATAATGGTACGTGCTATTTAAAAACCCAACAATCAGCATGACGTGAATTGAGCATGCTTTTTGGATCCAAACTTATACATTATACACTCACATTCCTTGCTCGCTGATATATTAAATGTACTTAGTCAGGATTCCCAATATTACAATCACACAGTGGATAGTGGAAAATGACAATGTATTATAATAATTACGACGTAATATGCTTTTTAAGTCAGTAATAATAAAGGCGTTTTTAGCACGCACAAGGTAGCTTTCCAATGCTCCACAAAATGTGTGATATACAATATTACTACTCACAGAGATCGTCTGATACACCCCTATCCCTTTCAAATAATTCACAACCTCAAAGCACACAGCACGTCTCGAGGAAGTCGCGTCAATCGCAACCATAAATCCAGCTCCAGGAAAATTATTTAACATATTCCCAACGCTCACCTCGTTGTTAGCTTAGCGACCCTCATCTGTGATGTCAACTCCTCCTCCTCAATGTGGCTTATTTCGACGTTGGCCCTTATATGTTATCAAAATGTCGAAACCCAATTGGCTTGCTCACGAATGTTAGGCTGGATTGTTGGTGGTGATTGGTGCGGTGTCGCAGGTGGAAGCGGGACCCCAGGACGGCACTCTGCTGGTGACTTGGCAGCCGGTTCTACGTCCGCCCGCCTCGGGCCCTGTCACTGGGTACGCAGTATATGCTGACGGCAAGAAGGTGACAGACGTGGATTCCCCAACCGGTGACCACGCTCTCATCGACATTGGCAAACTGATCGGCCTCAATCCTAAATGTGTCACCGTAAGTATAGCTGTATGGAGCTTGATTTGGCTATGTTAACGCTATGTTAGCAATATAATTTGTTTTAGACGTGTTTACACGTCTCATCGTAGATTTTTAATTATCACCCCGTTGAAGTTATGTTATTGCGATTTTATGATGTTTTTTTACAGGTAAGGACTAAGTCACGAGACAGTCAGTCTAGTGATAGTGCACCCACGCCAATACCCCCGGCTGTGCTACGAGGGGTGGCGTCGCGGATGCCACGTGGTCCAATGCCGGGGCCCAACCAAACAGGCCCCCCTGGGTATAGAGGTCCAGGAATTCAACGACCCCAGCCATATCAACAACAACAACAAGTGATAGAACATGATGAAAATCTTTCGGATAAGGAGATTTTTCCATCTAGTGTCAATCGTCACGACCAACACGCTGCTCAGGTGACCAAATATTTTTTAAATAATTTGTAAATTGACCCCTTTTATTTAATACAAAAGAATATCTGAGATATTGGGATTGTTGTCCACAAATAAAAGCTTTGAGAATTGTTATTTTGTACCTTCAAAATTATTCATCTATAAATTTTATTTTGTTGTTATAATTGGAACTTTGAAACTTTTGTCAAATTGAATTAAAATACTATAAACTGTATTGTTTAAATAAGTGTTGATCGGCATAGCACTTCTATATTTACTTTGCGAATCAATGTTGTACATTTTGTGTGTAACGTCAAGTTTCATTTTGCCAGTTTATTTGTTTACGATGTTGATTCAGTATTTAATATATTATAAGCTTTATTTATTTCTTTTTATCTGTGATAATTTTCTACGTCTGTGTCTTCTTAGCTATCATTATAACGATCAGTGTCATTATGCTCTCTTCTTACGTAACAAACTGTCTGTTATAACAATTTTGTATAAGATGGTAGTTCCAAATGTATCTTAACAGTATCATGAATACCAACATGTGCCTGTAAACAGACAATTTGTGGCGTAATATCGGTGTTGCAAACTGCACTCTTTATACTATCTCCTGTGGTTCTGTCGCTGGCATCTTCTAAATGTCCAGTATTTAGTTCTCTGCCGACGGTATCACATGACCACCGCGCCATCGACTCTAGCTATGCACTCGGCTCGATCGTTCAAAATTAAATGCATACTGCTTGCGACTAGATCTGTAGTCTCTAGTGCTATTGGCCGATACCCAACAACGCACGACACCTAACAGATACAACTTAGAACAAATAAAGAGCTTGTACTTTGTGACACAGACAATACCGCCCATGAGTTGTGATCATGCCACTTAGTATAACCTAACCTTGCTCTCTCACATAACTGTTATACACCTTTCCATAGCCTACGACTGGATTCGGCACAGGCCTCCTAAAGAGTATATTCGACAAAATAACCCCTTCGGTAAGGAATTTTAACACGTCTTTTCATATTTATAACCATAATTTATTTCATTCTGAAGTTTACACAAAATTTCGTTTAGCGTTCTATGAATTTTTAGTTTTTGAGTGTTATTTTTTTATTAGTTTTGTAAAATATTTTTATTTTTTTATTATTTGTTTTTTTTAATTATATTACACAGTGTGCCCGTATATACAAATAGTGTCATAATACATAATATTGTAGCCATATAATCAGCATATGAAGACAATATTTACTTTGAGTATGCTTTTATATTTATCTGAAAGTAGAAAAAAAATGTAGTAAACAAATGTAATTAGATATGTGCATATCTATCTATATTTTCTAAAGAAAATTAGGAACTTGAAATAAATCTTATTTTAGCTATACTGATGATTGATAGTTATTATCATACAGTTGAAGATCTAGTTTGAATAGCAAGGGTTCGTGTGTTAATAATTTAATGAAACCACTAAAAACGTATACATAGATGTGGTAACTATAAAGATTTTACGCTAATAACTATTCACGACTCATACAGAAAAACATCACTCATAAACATTGACACATTGTCGACTTAACTAACTTACGATATATGCGAATTTAATTGTTCGAGATACGCGAATTTAATTATTCGAGATACGCGAATTTAATAGTTTTCGAGATACGCGAATTTAATTGTTCGAGCAAAGTCACTTGAACGAAATTATAAGCCGAACGCTTCCACGGCAGTGAACTTCTACCTTCCACTTCAGCTTACCTGTACAGGCTTCACTTGCTCTCAATGCCTGAACGCAATACCTATATTAAACTCTATGAAGTATTTTGTTACTCACTTTGAAATAGCTTCTACTTATCCGCTTAATAAACTATACGTATATTATTATGTACTTCTAACTGCTTTAAAAATAATTCAATAGCATCAGAAGAGAAGGTACCGACACTATGTATGGAGCAATATCACCTAAGTGAATATGCGAGCACGATATGTCATCAACATCGCTCATGCCAGCACGACCATTATCTCACTATATTTTGTCTCGTATAAAAACAAATGTGTAATATGCTAAAATATTGAATGACCATGTGGTATTAGCAATCGGGGATACCGGCCATCGAAATCACTAAAGAGGGCGCCGCGGAGCTGGGTAGCGAGGACGAGGAGGCGTCGCGCCGCCGCCCGCAGGTCTGCGATCTCTCCTAGCTGTCATCGATGTGCTCTCCATGTGCTAGCACTACTCACTATTGCTCTCTATTTCTCAATTCTATACGACCTCCCAATCACGACTTTCCACTTCTCGGTGTTTCTGTGTTGTCATCTTCACTAACTGTACCGTCCTCGATGTCCATACACTAGACACGGACCCGCGGCCTACAACTCCAGTCCCCGACACACGCACGTCACGCCACGTGACCCGGTTTGCCCAAACGCGACAATTAGCTAGGAGACGCCAGGCCCCACAGAGCACTCGATACAGATTCTACACTCGAGCATGACCGCGCGTGTTTGAATGATTGTTCCTGCATGTTGTCTTGGCTTCGACGCGTACCAATGCCGTACACTCACTCCTCTTACACACCTCCCTCAGTTTAATGTCAATATGTTAATAGATAAGGTACTAATAAGTTACTTGAGGGGACATCGGTAAATGATACGATTATTCTGTTAAAGATTTAACGAGTTGAAGTTCAATTTATGTTTTGTTATACTTCCGACAAGCACACTTGGAACCGTCTATTTATGATATTGTCTGCTATGAATGATGTGGTTCAAAGTGTAAACGCTGCACGCTAGCTTTCGTTGTGCATGGGGGTTGACTAGAGCTACAACGGAATGTCTTGTTTTATCTTATCATCCGAGGAGAAGGTAATATTTATATTGCTTTGAAACGCAACGCCAATGAGGATAATGGCTATGAGCTTGATCGATTGCTGTTGGCTTTGTGATGGAAAATCTAACCTTATTAATGTGTTGGTTCGTACGGACGTCAGCAGCAACCGTCCCAAGCAGCGGCAGCGTCGCAGCAGCCATCGGGTCCGCCGTACCCGAGTACACAAGCCTACCATGGCACGCAGCAACCCCCATATCCACCAGCCGGCCAGTTCCCAAGTAACGCGCCGGCGCCCTACCCCGGCGCGCAGCAGCACTATCAAAACCCACCGCCGAGAAACCACCACGAGCGCGGCCGCCCTCCTAACCCTCATCAAGTAGTAAGTACTTAAATCTGTCTTTATTGAGTTTCTTAACGAAGCGTAGATTGCGAAGGAAGCTGAAGTTGTAGTCTAGTAGGAATATTTATCTATTTTTTACTATTTTCTCGAGTACGAATTTCCGGCATGGTCACATAGCATTTATTTCTACTTCAATATAATTGTCAGGATTCATTGACGCTTAAAGATGTTACATTATACTAATAGATTCCTACTACATAGAATCTGAAAATTATTTAGTAAGCTTGTTCTTTCAAGAACTTCTTTCTTTTGTTTCTTGAAGAATAGAAGGACTTAACGTAGAAAGAAAGGTATTTATTTTTGAAGTGAAATCTTTTTATTCTACCATATCGCTGGTTTGCGAGAATAGCGACGGAACTAAAAAATATTGATTTTAGAGAGTGGCAATGTTTTGTGATTTCCGCTAGAGTATTTTGTTCTAAATATATAATGAACTTGTCGCTTTCTAACGAACGTTAGCACGAAATTGGCGTTGCATCTCTGTTCACCGTAAAATATCAAAGATTTGTGTTTGTTTGGCATTCATAGTTCAATTCGACTGAATTATGAATTACGTTGATATTCTCGCAAACCTATTTACAGCGCTCTCGATCAGATTGATTTTCGTTCATGTTTTGTTGGTAAGTATTTTGTTTTGGGGGTATTTTATTTATTATTTTCTAAAAGCATATAACTGAGGTTGTATTGTAATGTATTTGTGAATATATCAACAGGACGTACATAGCCCACCGGAAGGATATTTGTATTATTTTTTATTGCAAAGTAATTAGGTAGTTAATGACGCATCGTGGCGCTACTTGCGATAATGACACTCAGAGCTAGTAATCTGCATAATAATCATCAAATTGATTTAAATCAATGTCGTATTTAACAATAAAAAATTATTCCATTAGCAACAGGGTCAGCAGGGCAGCAACATGCAGTACACCGCTCGTGGAGCCCCACCACAGGGTCCTCGGGGCCCTCCCGGGGGTGGTAGACACGCGCAACCGCACCCTCAATCTAAGAAAAGCCGCTACTTCATCGCCTTGTTCGACTATGACCCCACCACTATGAGCCCAAACCCTGAAAGCTGTGATGAAGAACTACCTTTCAGTGAAGGTGACACTATCAAGGTAAGTGCTAACATTTCATGAATTGTAATTTACATGTTGCTGTCTTAATTGTATGATTTTTTTTAATACCTGCACCGGCAAGGTTTTTGGCACGTTGCCTATTTAGAGTGAAACACTTTTTAATATTAAGGCTAATTGTTTAATAATATTTAGGCTAATATTCTGGAAGTTTCCTAGGTCTCGATGATTTAAAGGAGCGAAGGTACTTGGGTGCTACATAAGTTTTGTAATATTTTGTGTTTTTTTTCAAGTAGTCTCCACTTGCAGTAATACAGTCATACGTGTAAATCAGGTGCCGAACACATTGCTCCATTATCCCTTTGGAACACAACCGCATATTTTCTCAGAAGCTCCTATAAGCTCCTCATAGCTCGAAAACTTGCGTCCCTTCGTAAAAATACAGTAACCATTATTTTCTTTTTGGATCACGACATTTTCACAGACGTCGGCTGTGATTCATCTTCAAATACCACACTTTACACTGAGATTTAGTAGGATCGATCGTCGAAATAATAGTGCCAGGTTTCATCACATGTAACAATCGAGTTCACATAGTTAGATCGGCCGCCTTCAAATTTTTTTAACATATCACTAGACCAAGTTACATCAAGTGTTGTACCCAGAGTGAAGAAAGCTTCTTTACTTTCAAATGGTCGTGAAGAATCCGATGAACAGTTGGTGCTCAAATAAGTCATTAAAAAATCGACGACGATAATTATACGACAAAATTTATGTAGCGCCCTACGTACTACGTATAACATAGCGATAAAGAGTTTTAGTCTATGGTAAAACGTCCTTCGGTAAGCCTTATGATGAATGAAGGTAAAATGAAATTGGACTTACAAAAAACATACCTACGTGTTTGTCTAGTCGAGATCAAATTACAGAATGTTGCGCATAGCACAATATAATTCTAAGTTAAAAGAGAAATGTTACAACGTTTAAAAGAATGCAATATGAGCAAAAAAAGGCAAACGCAAAAAATAAGGTGTGAGTTTTTACATAGCCTCACATTCACGCAAAAGGACAAGAAAATATATTTTGCAATCTCTGATATCATTCCAGACCTCCTTAATTAACATTCTCTAAAATCTCTACTGCCCAAACGGGTAGTTGTAAGTGAATTTCGGGCGTTTTAGAAGAAACGCCTCACATTCACTTAAGAATAGAAAAACATATTCTGCAATATCCGATTTCCTTCCAAACCTCCTTAATTCAGTATTTTTTTCTGAATTCTCTACTGCTAGTTTAAAACTTTCCAGCATCCAAAACAGGGCTTTATGCCTCACTTTAAGAATGAACGAATGAGTGAATTTCCATTCACTAGGGTTTTTTAAAAGGGTTTTTCTTATATGGGGAGGATGGGTATCCTCCCCATAAAAGAAAAACCCTTTTAAACTATGAAAAAATGTGTACAGTCTGCATCCGCATAATGTAGGTACAGTATAGTAATAATCAAATGAATTCTGAAGCTAAACACATGTTACGTCTTTTACAAACGATTATGATACAAACTTCGACCAAATGTAATAAAATCGCTGTCGTTCGTCGGTTCCTAGGTGTGGGGCGATAAAGACGCCGACGGTTTCTACTGGGGCGAGTGCAGAGGTCGTCGAGGTTACGTGCCCCACAACATGGTTATGGAAGTTACAGAGCAAGAGGCCGCGGGCCAAGCCGCAAAGCGAGAACGCTGGGCAGATGCGTATGCTAATCAACCTGTTCGGAGAATGGTCGCACTGTACGACTATGACCCTCAGGAACTGAGCCCAAATGTCGATGCTGATGTAAGTATCTGATCTGTTTTCTGTCATTTTAAGTGGATACCATCACTAATTAATTTGTATTGCACTTTCAAAGTATATCTATTATAAGCACTTAGGAAAGCAAAAGCAAATGATATGAACTTAGTTGTCATAAGTCGAGAATATCGAAGGAGGTAGGACACAACAGATATTTGTATGAATTGGAACCACATGATTGGGGACATCTACATTCCCAATGAACTGAACCTGATCCCCAGTAAACTTTATCCGCGGGAGGGTCATACAGGAATAGTCAGTGCTTTCTAATTCCCTGGGTGACCGAGCTATGAGATCATAGTCGAAAGTACGTATGTTTTAGACAGTATGATAATCTTTCAACTATTGTTTTTCTCAAGTAGTTCCCTAAGCTGTAACTACTTCTACTTTATTAATTCTTCCGCTGATATGTAATTATATTTTTTTATAATTCTCTGAACTTAAACTATATTAATTATGAGCTTATCAAATGTTTCTTTTAACGTAATTTTCTCTAAATCCTTCTTTACACTTATGACAACCTAATTGATTTGAATTCTTGCATAACTTTCCTCTCTCTTTAACACTATTTTTATTCTTAGGCTATAATTTTTTCAAAAACTTTTCCAATAGTTACTGAAAATTATGTCAGGGTCGTTATGTCCAGGCGGAGCTGAGCTTCCAAACCGGTCAAATCATCCATGTTTATGGAGAAATGGATGATGATGGATTCTATATGGCAGAAATCGAAGGCGTCCGCGGCTTGGTGCCTAGTAACTTCCTTACTGAAGCCAGCGATCAGTACCCACCTGTTGGACAAAGCAGTCAAGGTATGAGAACTTTGCAGTGCAGGCAAAAGAAGAAATCATTTGAAATTCAAATTATTACATAGTACTTACATCATTTTCTTAAGTCTTTTTCTTCATTCTTCTTCTTCTTTTAGTTAAATGGCTCCATCGTTTACCAAAGTATTGATATGTTAAAACTCTAGTGGAAGTAAGGTAGAGTATGTAACATATGTTGCTAATGTACATATCCTTAAAACTTAAAGGCTACTTGAACTTTAAACGAACTCATCTCATTAAGATCACTTTTGTCTTGCTTAAGATTAAATCGATATTTATTGCATGAGATATCCAGCGGTATATGTGTTGAATACAGGCGTAGCTGGCGTGGCTGGTGTTGGAATGGCAGGTCCAGGGGGTCGTAATGCGGGTCGCGGGCGGGGTGTAGTGGGGGGTGTGCCGGCACCGGCAATGCCAGGTCCTGGCGCTCGTGGTCCGCCACCTCCCCCACGCGATAACGTAGCGCCCGTGCCTCGTAACCAACATAGGAAACCAGGTGAGGCTCCATCGAAACCTAAAATTACCAAGTCCGGATATATGATTTCCAATTTTTCTTCCCCACCGATCCCATTTCCTGTTCGGTCCTTAAATTTTAAATACTAAGCCGGGGCGGTCGGCCCGTCGATTTGTCGGTGAGCAAGCGTTCACCGATTTTTTTTATGACTAGTGAGGAGTACATGACACGTTTTCTTAAAATGTGACTTTCCGCTTTCACTTAAAATAGAATATTAATTTTAATCGTACTCCAATCGCATTTATAAATAAACGTGGTTCATAAAATTGGCGAGCCGACCTCCTTATATTTAGGTAAGTTCGGTGACGACACGAGTCGTTACCGTTCACCGAGAGCTTTGAGTGTTTCATGTTTGCACCTTGGACTTGCTATGTGACTACTGAGAGACGCTAGCTATTTCGCTCTGGTACCCTCTATCATCTTTCCTGTACACTTGCGATTGCGACGGGACTCGCTCTGCGAGTTTGTGTTATAGATTTTGTATTCCGTTTTGCCTCATTGTCTCTTGTGACATTCCGAATTTGATATTTTTAAAGAATTAATAGATGACAGACAATTATTGTACAAGTGGGACTTCCAATGTGCCTGCGTTAAGTTGAACAGTCAGTCAGTCAGTCAGTGGTGGTAAAACGGAATGTTTGAATGCGAGTCCGGTTGCAATCTACGGAGCACAAAGACTCTTGGTGTACACTTTGCTAATTTACACTATCTTGGATTACACAGTCACAAACATCGTTCGAGAGGTTCTGATTCGGTACAAAACTTGCAATTACTATAAAACTATGTAATAATTATGTATTTATTATCAACCCACACAAATGGAAGGCACGATATGTATAAACAAATTTTGTTGATGAGGATACGTTATTTTATTTTCATCTATCCAACTGTCTGTCCTATTGTTATGTTTTTTTTTGTCACATAGTATATAATTATATTACACCTGGCATTTAGTCGGGCACGGCGGGTAGTCTGGTCGTACAAATACACGCAACATAATCTCGCCCAGAACCCACGAGGTGCGCGTGAGGTGTGATCCAAGATTCAAGTGGTTGTCTGTGGTCACTATATATGTTGTGTGTATTGTCTGTTTGCTAGATGCCTGCCCTCTTCCCCCTTCTCAGTTAGACCACAAACACATGCGCCAGTAATCCAGAACAGGCGAATTCTCAGGTAAAAATACCGTTTGTAATCGACCCACAAGAATACTTTCAAATATACTATGCAACGATACTAGACGTTTTTTGTTCGACTGTCACTTCATTATCTTTAGATTTTATTTATTTTCACTGTTTCCTTTTCTTCATTTATTTCTTATTCTATATTTACCTTGCGTTTCATTACTGCGCTCAGTGTACAAATGAGGGCTTCTGGTAGTGTGATCGTCCCGTGGTCACTCGATCCGCTAAACCTGTGCGGACAGACGGTTATGATTACCACAATATTATGTACACATCATTAGCTGTCATCGCATACTGGACCAGATCATACAAAGACTAGTACAAAACATACACTGGCGTACTTCCACTCACATCAGATACCATAAACCCATTCACCATAATATTGTAACTACAGTCTCTGAGGCCTGTGAATGTGCTCCTATACTAAACGATTACGATATCACAGATGCTAAGTCTTATATACAAACCTACTGGTTATCATGTTTGTTCGATTTAGATTTGTATGTGGTTAGCGTAATCGAGTAGTGACATATCTTATTCAAGCTTTTTGTTGTAGTCTAAAGCATGGTGAATGTTCTAGAAGGAGTTTGTATCCACTTTAACAACTTCTATGCTTTGTCTTTGAACTTGACAATACTTTTTAATGCGGTTGCGATTGGATCCAGGTCGTTATACCCTTTTTTATACCACTTGCTTTGTTAATGGCCATGCATGTTTCTATTGCACAGTTACAAACTGTTTGATTTATGTGTGTACTTACTGTGATTTATACTGAATAATAATTTTTGTTGACATTAATTTGTACCTATAGCATGAAATACGACAAGTGAGTTAGAACTATGTAAGTGGTGATTTTAATATTCCCTATGTATATATAAATATATATGTACCTATTATGTTAAAATTTTCAGTAGAATTTGTAATGACAGCATTATATTGACCAACGGGGTAATGGATGCATTCCCGAAGTTTGTTACAATATTACAAAATTTAAAATCCATTTTAAGTCTTATCCTATTCACCATATTTACCTATCATCTTTTCAGATATTAATAAGTGAAACATACTCTTTTATAATTTCACCATGAACGTGTCAAGTGTTTGACCTTTAACCTAAAGGGTTATGAATAGGTATTTAAATATAAAAATTTGACCAAATTGATAACATTTGTAGTAATATATAAGTTTGGCGTAACAGGCGAGGCGAGAGGCGCGGCGATCGCTCAGCCAGTGAGCACGATCGCGCGCACGAACGTTGGTAACCGCGAGCACCCCGGTGCAGT